>NC_069483.1:21506721-21899221 GCF_026875155.1 Cherax quadricarinatus | reverse complement strand
CTCTCTCTCTCTCTCTCTCTCTCTCTCTCTTCTCTCTCTCTCTCTCTTTCTCTCTCTCTCTCTCTCTGTCTCTCTCTCTCTCTCTCTCTCTCTCTGTCTCTCTGTCTCTCTCTCTCTCTCTCTCTCTCCTCTCTCTTTTTCTCTCCTCTCTCTTCTTCTCTCTTCTTTTCTCTCTCTCTCTCTCTCTTCTCCTCTCTCTTCTCTCTACTGTCTCTGTCTCTGTCTCTCTCTGTCTCTCTCTCTCCTCTCTGTTTTTACACAATTTTCTTTCTTGTACCAAGTAGTAATACTTGAAACTCATCCAAGGTATATCAGAGGTAAAGGTAAACATTTCGCTGGTGCCACTGGCAAATATGCAAGCATTTAGTCTTTCTTCACTAGCATAAATTTGTGTAAGCTTCAGGTTTCTATATATTTCTCTATAACGTTTATGACTTCTTGGACCATTACCGCCGGTATGTCCTTGGTGACTGGTGGGCCAGGCTGGTGAGAAGCAAGTTTAGTGTTCGGCAGGACTTGGCTGTTCGACCCTCCTTCCTTCATAATAATATTTTACAATTACCGGGGTGCCAGTGGGGATCTCCGGGAACTTTTAGGAGGATTTGTTAACATTCATTTAATGGGATGTTTAAAGCGATGTTTGTTATTTAAACTTGGTATATTTGTATTTATTTTGTGTGTTCTGTGACTTATTAATTTTTGTTACTTTTATCTTTCTTTTCTTTTTGTGGTGCATATATTTGTTTTATTATGAAGAGTGGTGAGTGAGCTTCATCAGCATAGATATACAGGTGTGTTTGTAGAGTGAGAGATGTACACCTGTGTGGTGTGATGGTGACCTTGGCAGTGTTCACTCTGGTGATGTATGTAACTCATCATGTACCTTCACCATGGATGCCACCGCTCGCCACCCACAATAACTTGGTTGTAAATGTCACAAGTGTTGTACCTCCCACAATAGTGAAGAAGATACAACCAGGTTTTGTTGAGACTTTTCGCTCTGTGTAGTACTTTAAGAAGTCAGAACATGGTTAAGCTCATCACAGAGCGTTATCCCTCCCTCCAGCCCTCACAGTGTTCTACATGTACCTAAATGTCGCCCAACAGGTATTCCAGAATATATCACACTACCCACCCACCTTTGTGAATAAGAGTGCATACCATGTGGAATGTCTGCATGTTGTTAACTTAAAGTAGAGGGCATAACAACGTGAGTTTTATCATTACTATGCTCGCGCTCTGCCACCATCCACGCACCTTACACCTTCCTCTCATAGAAGTGAAGCCTGCTAAATATTTTGCACTCTGGTAGGATTGCTGGTCGTTTCATTTTGAGCCACATCATAAGTATTATTGTACGGGGTTTATCTCCTCCACTTTCACATGCACTTCATTCAAAAATACTTCCTGACATCTGACACTCGTCAGTCTTTCATCTGTGTTTCCTCGTATCTGATCCTCATAATGTAAAAAGTCGGCCCATATCATCCTTCTCAATTCCTCTGGAGTAATTTATACTTTTTAATCATGTCCTCCCTTTCCCTCTCCCAGGGTGGTCAGGTTAAGTTCCTTTAGTCTCGCCTCATAATGTATAACCCGCCTTTGCTTTTAGACTCTTCTGGTTCGAAAGGTTTACATCTTTTCAAGCTCTTGAACATAATCATGGAGAGGGGGGAGGGGGAGGGGGTGGGGGCCCAGTTTGGTGGTACATGTTCTAAGATGGGCTTTATGTATATCGTGTACACAGTCCTAAAGGAGTCTGTTGAAATTTCTGTAGGTTATTTTGAGAACTGCAGGCCTCGCATTTGAGAACTGCAGGCCTCTCGCATTTGAGAACTACAAGCCTATCGCATTTGAGAACTACAAGCCTATCGCATTTGAGAACTACAAGCCTATCGCATTTGAGAACTACAAGCTTATCGCATTTGAGAACTACAAGCCTATCGCATTTGAGAACTACAAGGCTCTCGCATTTGAGAACTACAAACATAACATTGGCAGCCTATGTGATGTTTAGATCCCGGGAGAATTTTTTCCATAAAACAACCTGATACTTCTCCCGTACAGTGTTTGCTTGGCTTACATCCACTGTGTGACTTGTATCTCTGCTTGCTGTGTGACTTGTATCTCTGCTTGCTGTGTGACTTGTATCTCTGCTTGCTGTGTGACTTGTATCTCTGCTTGCAGTGTGACTTGTATCTCTGCTTGCAGTGTGACTTGTATCTCTGCTTGCTGTGTGACTTGTTTCTCTGCTTGCTGTGTGACTTGTATCTCTGCTTGCTGTGTGACTTGTATCTCTGCTTGCAGTGTGACTTGTATCTCTGCTTGCAGTGTGACTTGTATCTCTGCTTGCAGTGTGACTTGTATCTCTGCTTGCAGTGTGACTTGTATCTCTGCTTGCTGTGTGACTTGTATCTCTGCTTGCAGTGTGACTTGTATCTCTGCTTGCAGTGTGACTTGTATCTCTGCTTGCTGTGACTTATATCTCTGCTTGCAGTGTGACTTTTATCTCTGCTTGCTGTGTGACTTGTATCTCTGCTTGCTGTGTGACTTGTATCTCTGCTTGCAGTGTGACTTTTATCTCTGCTTGCTGTGTGACTTTTATCTCTGCTTGCTGTGTGACACTTGTATCTCTGCTTGCTGTGTGAATTGTATCTCTGCTTGCTGTGTGACTTGTATCTCTGCTTGCTGTGTGACTTGTATCTCTGCTTGCTGTGTGACTTGTATCTCTGCTTGCTGTGACTTGTATCTCTGCTTGCTGTGTGACTTGTATCTGCTTGCAGTGTGACTTGTATCTCTGCTTGCTGTGTGACTTGTATCTCTGCTTGCTGTGTGACTTGTATCTCTGCTTGCAGTGTGACTTGTATCTCTGCTTGCAGTGTGACTTGTATCTCTGCTTGCTGTGTGACTTGTATCTCTGCTTGCTGTGTGACTTGTATCTCTGCTGTGTGACTTGTATCTCTGCTTGCTGTGTGACTTGTATCTCTGCTTGCTGTGTGACTTGTATCTCTGCTTGCTGTGTGACTTGTATCTCTGCTTGCTGTGTGACTTGTATCTCTGCTTGCAGTGTGACTTGTATCTCTGCTTGCAGTGTGACTTGTATCTCTGCTTGCTGTGTGACTTGTATCTCTGCTTGCTGTGTGACTTGTATCTCTGCTTGCTGTGTGACTTGTATCTCTGCTTGCAGTGTGACTTGTATCTCTGCTTGCAGTGTGACTTGTATATCTGCTTGCTGTGTGACTTGTATCTCTGCTTGCAGTGTGACTTGTATCTCTGCTTGCTGTGTGACTTGTATCTCTGCTTGCTGTGTGACTTGTATCTCTGCTTGCTGTGTGACTTGTATCTCTGCTTGCTGTGTGACTTGTATCTCTGCTTGCTGTGTGACTTGTATCTCTGCTTGCAGTGTGACTTGTATCTCTGCTTGCAGTGTGACTTGTATCTCTGCTTGCTGTGTGACTTGTATCTCTGCTTGCAGTGTGACTTGTATCTCTGCTTGCAGTGTGACTTGTATCTCTGCTTGCAGTGCGACTTGTATCTCTGCTTGCTGTGTGACTTGTATCTCTGCTTGCTGTGTGACTTGTATCTCTGCTTGCTGTGTGACTTGTATCTCTGCTTACAGTGTGACTTGTATCTCTGCTTGCTGTGTGACTTGTATCTCTGCTTGCTGTGTGACTAGTATCTCTGCTTACAGTGTGACTTGTATCTCTGCTTGCAGTGTGACTTGTATCTCTGCTTGCTGTGTGACTTGTGTATCTGCTTGCTGTGTGACTTGTATCTCTGCTTAGTGTGACTTGTATCTCTGCTTGCAGTGTGACTTGTATCTCTGCTTGCAGTGTGACTTGTATCTCTGCTTGCTGTGTGACTTGTATCTCTGCTTGCAGTGTGACTTGTATATCTGCTTGCAGTGTGACTTGTATCTCTGCTTGCAGTGCGACTTGTATCTCTGCTTGCTGTGTGACTTGTATCTCTGCTTGCTGTGTGACTTGTATCTCTGCTTGCTGTGTGACTTGTATATCTGCTTGCTGTGTGACTTGTATCTCTGCTTGCTGTGTGACTTGTATCTCTGCTTGCTGTGTGACTTGTATCTCTGCTTGCAGTGTGACTTGTATCTCTGCTTGCTGTGTGACTTGTATCTCTGCTTGCTGTGTGACTTGTATCTCTGCTTACAGTGTGACTTGTATCTCTGCTTGCAGTGTGACTTGTATCTCTGCTTGCTGTGTGACTTGTATCTCTGCTTGCTGTGTGACTTGTATCTCTGCTTGCTGTGTGACTTGTATCTCTGCTTGCTGTGTGACTTGTATCTCTGCTTGCAGTGTGACTTGTATCTCTGCTTGCTGTGTGACTTGTATCTCTGCTTGCTGTGTGACTTGTTGTATCCCTGCTTGCTGTGTGACTTGTTGTATCTCTGCTTGCTGTGTGACTTGTATCTCTGCTTGCTGTGACTTGTATCTCTGCTTGCTGTGTGACTTGTATCTCTGCTTGCAGTGTGACTTGTATCTCTGCTTGCTGTGTGACTTGTATCTCTGCTTGCTGTGTGACTTGTATCTCTGCTTGCAGTGTGACTTGTATCTCTGCTTGCAGTGTGACTTGTATCTCTGCTTGCTGTGTGACTTGTATCTCTGCTTGCTGTGTGACTTGTATCTCTGCTGTGTGACTTGTATCTCTGCTTGCTGTGTGACTTGTATCTCTGCTTGCTGTGTGACTTGTATCTCTGCTTGCTGTGTGACTTGTATCTCTGCTTGCTGTGTGACTTGTATCTCTGCTTGCAGTGTGACTTGTATCTCTGCTTGCAGTGTGACTTGTATCTCTGCTTGCTGTGTGACTTGTATCTCTGCTTGCTGTGTGACTTGTATCTCTGCTTGCTGTGTGACTTGTATCTCTGCTTGCTGTGTGACTTGTATCTCTGCTTGCAGTGTGACTTGTATCTCTGCTTGCTGTGTGACTTGTATCTCTGCTTGCAGTGTGACTTGTATCTCTGCTTGCTGTGTGACTTGTATCTCTGCTTGCTGTGTGACTTGTATCTCTGCTTGCTGTGTGACTTGTATCTCTGCTTGCTGTGTGACTTGTATCTCTGCTTGCAGTGTGACTTGTATCTCTGCTTGCAGTGTGACTTGTATCTCTGCTTGCTGTGTGACTTGTATCTCTGCTTGCAGTGTGACTTGTATCTCTGCTTGCTGTGTGACTTGTATCTCTGCTTGCAGTGTGACTTGTATCTCTGCTTGCAGTGCGACTTGTATCTCTGCTTGCTGTGTGACTTGTATCTCTGCTTGCTGTGTGACTTGTATCTCTGCTTGCTGTGTGACTTGTATCTCTGCTTGCTGTGTGACTTGTATCTCTGCTTGCTGTGTGACTTGTATCTCTGCTTGCAGTGTGACTTGTATCTCTGCTTGCAGTGTGACTTGTATCTCTGCTTGCAGTGTGACTTGTATCTCTGCTTGCTGTGTGACTTGTATCTCTGCTTGCTGTGTGACTTGTATCTCTGCTTAGTGTGACTTGTATCTCTGCTTGCAGTGTGACGTGTATCTCTGCTTGCAGTGTGACTTGTATCTCTGCTTGCAGTGTGACTTGTATCTCTGCTTGCAGTGTGACTTGTATATCTGCTTGCAGTGTGACTTGTATCTCTGCTTGCAGTGCGACTTGTATCTCTGCTTGCTGTGTGACTTGTATCTCTGCTTGCTGTGTGACTTGTATCTCTGCTTGCTGTGTGACTTGTATCTCTGCTTGCTGTGTGACTTGTATCTCTGCTTGCTGTGTGACTTGTATCTCTGCTTACAGTGTGACTTGTATCTCTGCTTGCAGTGTGACTTGTATCTCTGCTTGCTGTGTGACTTGTATCTCTGCTTGCTGTGTGACTTTAGTATCTACTGCTTGCTGTGTGACTTGTATCTCTGCTTGCGTGTGACTTGTATCTCTGCTTGCAGTGTGACTTGTATCTCTGCTTGCTGTGTGACTTGTATCTCTGCTTGCTGTGTGACTTGTTGTATCCCTGCTTGCTGTGTGACTTGTTGTATCTCTGCTTGCTGTGTGACTTGTTGTACCCCTGCTTGCTGTTGAGGTGTGTAGATCACTTGAGTGGGGAGCCCACGAGAGACGAGAATGCACTAGATTTGATCTTCCTGAACAGCGAGGAACCAACCAGAGATGTTACAATCACAAATGCAATATACTCTGAGAATTACGTAAAGTACAAACTGTTATATATTCAGAGGTTGAAAACTCCGGAAATGGTGTACAAGAAGGAATGTTCCGTTAATTTAACTTCAACAATCAGAGACTTGGCTGGGGGGGACACACAAAAGAAGAACTGAGACATGCCCTGAGAAACAGTTATGAACACCCTGAACCCTCACTAGTGCTTGAATAACTTGAATACTGAAGGGGAACTATATAGAACACAAGAGGATCACCGCCAGTGAATGAAAAGAACACGTTGAAAACTTCAGTATAATAATGTGGGCTGACCATCTTTTAAAGAACACAGTAAAACAAATGAGAAAGCCAGGAAAATGACAAGATTGAAGTCGTTGGAAGAGAGCCAAGAGTCACATTTGGTTTACACAAATTAAGGGAAGGCATTTGACAGTGCGATCACGGAGAGATTGTACGCAAAATGAGGCGTCAGGTATAACAGGAAGGTAGTTATATGGATGTTCAAGTTTTAAACTAAGATGGAGAATTAGACACATGCGTAGCATCTGGGAATCTTTATTTGTAGACGTGTTGAAATTGGTATAAAATACCGACAGGTTATTGGTTAAGACACATGTGCAACAGTTGGGTATCTTTATTGATGAAACATTTCTTCAGAGGCAACAGATGTCAGAGATGGACTGATTACATCTTCATTTAACTACTACACCTGCTGCTTCTGTATGTGACTAAAGAAGCCTACTGTGAAAATAAAAAGGCACAATACCGTGACTGGAACAATACACAAATAACCCGCACATAGAGAGGAGCTTACGACGACGTTTCGGTCCGACTTTGATCATTCACAAAGTCACACTAACAGGAGAGAGGGAGGGAGTATATACACTGTGTAGTGTAGGCGAAATTTTTCATCACTTAAAAAACCATACCACGGGCGGGATTGAACCCGCGGTCACTTAAGATACCCAACTCTTGCACAGGTGGTAATCATCAACTTGTCGGTATTTTTTCCATTTTCAACACGTCTACAAATAAAGATACCCAGATGTTACACACGTATCTAATTGTTCAACTTGTCGGTATTGTATACCATTGTATACTTCTGTGTCCATGTACTGTTTGTAAAGGCTTAACAAAGCTCCTGCAGAGCGAAACGTTACCACAATAAAATGTCCCATTAGTTGCACATGTTTCATTTTAGCTAACATGTACAGCTTGTCTAGACTGAGACCATAGAACGGGCGGAGGTGGAACCCATGGCGAGCAAGTCCTAGAATTGCCTTACCATAGATTCGAGTCCCTTCCGTTCTACGCTTTTACAATCGTGTTATTACGATTTCGTTAGACATTCAGACTAACAGCAGACAGATTAATAGTAAAAGCAAAATCTAGCATTATCAGAGTAAAAGACTGGTTATAAATGACCATAATTTTTAAAGGGGTGGACCGGTAAGCCAGCGGAAGGCCTCGGTCAGATGACCAAAAGCTCCAAAGGCGGGTCATCATCTGACTAAGACCCGCGTCAGGAAACATTTGTCCTGTTTCCTGACGAACCTTACCTAACCTAACCTAATCAGAGTAAAAATCTGTGTAGGGTAGTACCCCAAGACAACTTATGTTCCAAATAGGGGAATCAGATCAAACAAAAGTTATCCTAAATGGATGAACAATAGATTTAAACATCTCATTGGTCAAGAGAGAGGCATATATAGGCAAATCAAAAGAGGAGAGGGACAATTGAGAAATCTGTATATTCAGTTAGAAATAATAAAGGGAATAAGAAAAGCAAAGAGATTATGAGGTTAAAGTTGCAAGAGAATCGAAGACTAACCCAAAAGGATTCTTTCAGGTATACAGAAGTAAGATCAGGGACAACATAGGCCCACTCAAAAGTTACTCGGGTCAGCTCACAGACAGTGATAAAATATGTAAAATTTTTAACACATACTTCCTCTCAGTTTTTACACAGGAAGATACTAGCGATATTCCAGAAATAATAAATTATGTAGAACAGGATGACAAACTATGCACGATTAGGGTCACAAGTGACATGGTCCTTAGACAAATAGATATATTAAAACCTAACAAATCCCCAGGCCCTGATGAACTGTATGCAAGGGTTCTAAAGGAATGTAAAGAGGAACTTAACAAACCTTTGGCTAATATTTTCAACATATCACTACAAACTGGCATGGTGCCAGATAAGTGGAAAATGGCAAATGTAATACCTATTTATAAGACAGGTGACAGGTCCTTAGCTTCGAACTATAGACCAATAAGCCTAACCTCCATAGTGGGAAAATTTATGGAATCAATAATTGCCGAGGCAGTTCGTAGCCATATTGAAAAGCATAAATTATCATGAAGGCGAGGAAACTGATACCCTGGATAATAACATTGCAAATAATGCTATTGGTGACACTGTTCAAATTCCTTGTGCTTTTTCTTTTGCTGTTTGGTGCTGACTGCTGCGTTTACGTCAGGCGAGGTGTGATAACTGTAACAGATAGATCGTTTATGGCCCTCGTAGAACCACTAAAATATTGAAATTACTGGGAACGCCTCGGAGGTCTAAAAATGTATCACAGGAGCGGAGGTGAGAGATGCGTGATGATATACACGTGCCAGGGGAGTGAGCGCCTGAATACAAATGTACACACTATCATAACATAGTAGAGTGACAGGTATGGGAGGATGTGTAAAATACACTCAGTGAAAAAGGTAGGGGCGCCTTGGGCACAGTAAAAGAGCGTTGTATCAACATCTGTGAGCCCAGACTATCTGAGGGGTCAACGCCCCCGCGGCTCGGCCCCTGACAACGCTTCCAGGTGAAACAAGCGTTGAAATCTTCAAGAAAAAAAATATATTCCGATCAACCGGGTTGTGGTTAGTACGTTGGACTACGTGCAGCCAGCAGTAACAGCCTGGTTGATCTGACCCTGATGCACCGGGAGGTCTGGTCAAGGACTAGGTCGCGGGGGCGTTGACCTTTGGAACACCCTCCAGGTAGACCTTTGCTGGATCAACCAGGCTATAATGGATATTTGATCCAGCAGGCTACCAGCAACAGCCTAGTTGACGAGGCGAGCACCAGACAAACCTGGCCTGGGGCCGGACTACTAGAGCAGGAAAACTTGCGACATCAAAAGTATGCCAAAGGTCTGTCACACTCTTACTTGTACTCCAGGAAGATGCAGTTTGTCCATCCTTGTCATTCTTACTCTTACCTCGGTAACACTTGTCAGAGAACTCCAGCAGAGGCTGGTAATGGTGTGAGGTGTTAACAGTTTGGTGTGTTGGTACGAGTGGTGATATGTTCGGTTATGTTGCTGTTTGTGGTGGTGGTAATAGTAGTAGTCATGGTGGTCGTAATAGTTGTGGTAATGGTAACAGTGGTCGTAGGAATTATTGGTAGTAACGCTGATGCTGTTCACTAGTAGTAGTCGCGGTGGTAACAGGAGTAGTCAGCAATAATAGTGATGGTAATAGTAGAGGTAACAGTAGTGGTGGTGGTAACAATAGAATTAGTAACAGTAGTAGTAACAGCAGTGGTGGTAACAGTAGTAGTGGTAACAACAACAACAATGGTGGTAACAGTAGTGGTGGTGGTAATGGTAACAACAGCAGTGGTGGTAACAACAGCAGTGGTGGTAACAGTGGCAGTGGTGGTGGTAACAACAGCAATGGTGGTAACAGTGGTAGTGGTGGTGGTAACAGTAATAGTAGTATACGCCTCGATCACATCCTCCCTAATTCTACGCCTTTCTAGAGAGTGCAGATTTAGGGTCCTCAGTCTATCCTCGTAGGAAAAATTTCTGATACATGGTATCAGCTTTGTCATCCTCATTTGTACGTTTTCCAGCGCTTTTATATCCGTTCTGTAATACGTCGACCAGAACTGTTCAGCATAAGCTAAATGAGGCCTAATCAACGATACATACCTGTATACCTGGAGGTTACCTGGAGGTTATTCCGGGGATCAACGCCCCCGCGGCCCGGTCCATGACCAGGCCTCCCGATGGATCAGGGCCTGATCAACTAGGCTGTTACTGCTGGCCGCACGCAGTCCAACGTACGAGCCACAGCCCGGCTGATCCGGCACTGACTTTAGGTATCTGTCCAGCTCTCTCTTGAAGGCAGCCAGGGGTTTATTGGCAATTCCCCTAATGCTTGATGGGAGGCTGTTGAACAGTTTTGGGCCCCGGACACTTATGGTGCTTTCCCTTAGTGTACCAATGGCGCCCCTACTTTTTATTGGGGGCATTTTGCATCGCCTGCCCAGTCTTTTACTTTCGTAGGGAGTGATTTCTGAGTGCAGATTTGGGACCATTCCTTCCAAGACTTTCCAAGTGTAGATTATGATATACCTCTCCCTCCTGCGTTCCAACGAGTACAAGTCAAGTGCTTCCAAGCGTTCCCAGTAGTTAAGGTGCTTGACAGAACTTATACGTGCAGTAAAGGATCTCTGTACACTCTCTAGATCTGCGATTTCACCTGCTTTGAATGGAGATGTTAATGTACAGCAGTATTCCAGCCTAGAGAGTACAAGTGATTTGAAAAGGATCATCATGGGCTTGGCATCTCTCGTTTTGAAAGTTCTCATTATCCATCCTATCTTTCTTTGCACGTGCGATCGTGGCACTGTTGTGATCCTTGAAAGTGAGATCCTCAGACATTACTACTCCCAGGTCCCTTACATTATTTTTCCGCTCTATTGTATGGCCGGAGTCAGTAGTATACTCTGTTCTAGTTATTATCTCCTCCAGTTTTCCATAACGGAGTAGTTGGAATTTGTCCTCATTGAACATCATATTGTTTACCGTTGCCCACTGGAAAACTTTGTTTATATCTTCTTGGAGGTTAACCGCGTCCTCAGCAGATGACAGCCTCATGCAGATCCTAGTATCATCCGCAAAGGATGATACGGTGCTGTGGTGTACATCTCTGTTTATGTCTGATATATGATATGATATGATCGCATTTGTCAAATGCTTTTGCAAAGTCTGTGTATATTACATCTGCATTCTGATTTTCTTCCAGTGCATCCAAGGCCATGTCATAGTGATCCAGTACTTGTGAGAGGCAGGAGCGACCTGCCCTGAACCCATGTTGCCCTGGATTGTGCAGATTTTGGGAAACCAGGTGATTTGCAATCCTGCTTCTTAGCACTCTTTCAAAGATTTTTATGATGTGGGACGTCAGAGCTATTGGTCTATAGTTCTTAGCTAATGCTTTGCTGCCACCTTTATGGAGTGGGGCTATATCCGTTGTTTTAAGTGACTGTGGAATTTCACCCATGTCCAAGCTCCTCCTCCATAGTGTACTTAGGGCAAAACGAGGGGGGTTTTTCTTGCAGTTCTTAATGAAAACAGAGTTCCACGAGTCTGGGCCCGGGGCTGAGTGCATAGGCATGTTGTCAATGGCTTTTTCGAAATCTATCGGAGTTAGGGTAATGTCGGAAATCTGGCATACATTTATGGAGTTTTGAGGCTCATTCATGAAGAAATCATTTGGGTCGTCGATCCTCAGACCGATTAGTGGTTCACTAAACAGAGTCGTACTGGTATTTCAATATTTCACTCATTTCCTTGTTGTCATCTGTATAAGTCCCATCCTGTCTTAGTAAGTGCCCGATACTAGATGTGGTATTTGCCTTGTTTTTGGCATATGAAAAGAAATATTTTGAATTTCTTTCAATTTCACTAATAGCTTTAAGCTCCTGGTTCCTGTAAGAGTCATTTAGCTTAAGTTTGATAGTTTCCACTTCCCTGGTCAGCGCCTCCTTTCGTGTATCAGATATTCTAGCACTCCTGAGGAGCTCAGTGACTCTTCGTCGTCTTCTGTAGAGGGAGCGTCTTTTTCTCTCCAGTTTACTCCTGCTCTTCTTCTTTCTTAGGGGAATATGCCTAGAACATACTTCAGCTACCAGGAAGTTGATCCTTTCAAGGCACTGGTTTGGATCCATGTCATTTAAGACATCTTCCCAACATGTTTCGTTTAGGACATGGTTTACCTGGTCCCAGTTGATGTTCTTGTTGTTGAAATTGTATTTTGTGAAGACACCTTAACAGGTACATGCATTCTGCTGATCAGTACCCCTATGCATGTACGTCTGGACTTCGATTAGGTTGTGATCGGAATTAGTTGTTTTTGATATTCTTATGTCTCTTATCAGGTCCTCATTATTTGTGAAGATAAGGTCAAGTGTGTTTTCTAGTCTTGTTGGCTCCACTATCTGCTGGCTTAGTAGCTCGTGTGTGTGACCTTTCATCTGCGCTACCTCCGGGGATTGTTTCAGCTATAACATTATTTGCTACATTCTTCCATTTTGTATGCCTTAGGTTGAAATCACCAAGCAGTAAGATGTTTGTGGATGGAGCTGGAAGGTTTTCCAAACAGTAATCGATTTTCAGTAGCTGTTCCTTGAACTGTTGTGAGGTTGCATCTGGTGGCTTGTATACAACCACAATGACTAGGTTTTGGTTCTCGATCTTTATTGATAGAACTTCAACTACCTCATTTGTGGGGGTTCAGCAACTCTGTGCAGATAAGGGGACTCTTTGACATACAGGCCAACCCCCCCTTGTTGCCTGTTTTTTCTGTCGCATCTAAAAAGGTTGTAACCACTTATCCATATTTCACTGTCAAAGTGATCTTTTGTGTGAGTCTCTGTGAAGGCTGAAAAACATTGCATTAGACTCCACTAGAAGTCCACTGATAAAAGGTATTTTGTTGTTGGTGGATGGCTTAAGGCCCTGTATATTAGCAAATATGAACGAGGTTGTATTCTGTGTTTGTTGGGGGGATTTTGTTATTGGCATCAGTAGTTGTAATTCTGGAGGGCCATAGGTGGCCACTGGCTGCGCCTCCAGTCCAACAAGGCTCCAAGGTGGTGGACTATTTTGGTTATTTCCTTCCATTTTCTTTTTTCGTTTCCTGCCACTAAAAAATCACCTGGAGTTGGGTTGTCGTAGCTACTGTTTGTCTTGTGGGGTCTGTGCCTCCTGGTCCCTTTTAGATGGTATGCAGGGCACTCGATGTTGTAACACTGCTTCTGGAGGACCGAGGAGTGGCACATTTTTGGGTGAAAGAAAGTACAGGAAGAAGAACGACACACTCCTTTAGACAGGAGGTCGCTACATTTTTTGGGATGGTCAAAGTTGCATGTCCCATTTTTTTTCCCCTGTTATTCCATGCTTACAGATGCCCCAAGCATAATATTTGCACAAATTCACCTTTGGTTGAGAATTGTTGGGAGGTGTGTTGTCAATTTCTGCAGGTTCTGGGACTGCACTATAATCCTCAGTATCCAAGCCAGGGCCACCCCGTCCTGGATTCCATCTACTTTCCATCTAACCATCTAACCTGAGGACTCCTGTTATATTTCTTAATATCAAGCCAAGAATTTTATTCGCTTAATTTCGAATACTCACGCACTGTTGTCTGATCAATAAACAAACCATACCACGGGTGGGGTTAGAACCCGCAATCAGAGAGTCACAAAACTCCAGACCAACGCATTAGCCACTGGACCAGCTGGCTACAATAAGATCCATCCAACTAGGTATATTTCTATACTATAGGAAGGTTAGCATAGGCACCACTGTGACCACAAATGCTAGCTGGTCCAGTGGCTAACGCGTCGGTCTGGAGTTTTGTGACTCTCTGATTGCGGGTTCTAACCCCACCCGTGGTATGGCTTGTTTGCAATCGTGTCATTACGATTTCGTGAGTCTGATCAGTAATCTAAAACCCAGACAACAGTGCGTAAGTATTCGAAATAAAGCGAATAGAATTGTTGACTTCATATCAAGAAATATAACAGGAGTCCTCAGGTTATTCTTCAACTCTGTGTATCGTTGGTTAGACCTCATTAAGACTATGCTGCACAGTTCTGACCACCGTATTACAGAACGGATATAAAACCGCTGGAAAACATACTAAGGAGGATGACAAAGTTGATACCATGTTTCAAGGATAGAATGAGGGCCCTGAATCTGCACTCTAGAAAGGCATAGAATTAGGGATGATATGATTGAGATGTATAAATGGAAAACGGAAATAAATAAAAGGAATGTAAATAATGTGCTAAAAATATTTAGCCAAGACAGGACTCGCAGCAATGGTTTCAAGTTGGAAAAAAAAAATTAGATTCAGAAAAGATATAGGAAAACACTGGTAATAGAGTTGTGGATGAGTGGAACAAACTCCCGGGTACCGTCATTGATGCTAAAACCTTGTGTAGTTTGAAAAATAGGTTAGATAAATACATGAGTGGATGTGAGTTGGACGTGCCTCGCATGGGCTGGTGGGCCTGCTGCAGTGCTCCTTTCTTAGTGTTAGTGGTAACAGTGGTGTTGGTAACAGTGGTGGTGGTAAAATGTAGCACTGGTGATGGCAACAATAATAGTAGCGGTAAAAGTAGTAGTGATGATAACAGTAGTGATGGTGCTGGTGATAACAGTGGTGATGATAACAGTAGTGATGGTGCTGGTGATAACAGTAGTGGTGCTGATAACAGTAGTGATGGTGCTGGTGATAACAGTGGTGATGATAACAGTAGTGATGGTGCTGGTGATGATAACAGTGATGGTGCTGGTGATAACAGTAGTGATGGTGCTGGTGATAACAGTAGTGGTGCTGATAACAGTAGTGATGGTGCTGGTGATAACAGTAGTGATGGTGCTGGTGATAACAGTAATGCTGATAACAGTAGTGATGGTGCTGGTGATAACAGTAGTGGTGCTGATAACAGTAGTGATGGTGCTGGTGATAACAGTGCTGATAATGGTAGTGATGGTCCTGGTGATAACAGTAGTGGTGCTGATAACGGTAGTGATGGTGCTGGTGATAACAGTAGTGGTGCTGATAACAGTGATGGTGCTGGTGATAACAGTAGTGATGGTGCTGGTGATAACAGTAGTGATGGTGCTGGTGATAACAGTGGTGATAACAGTAGTGATGGTGCTGGTGACAACAGTAGTGGTGCTGATAACAGTAGTGATGGTGCTGGTGATAACAGTAGTGGTGCTGATAACGGTAGTGATGGTGCTGGTGACAACAGTAGTGGTGATAACAGTAGTGATGGTGCTGGTGATAACAGTGATGGTGCTGGTGATAACAGTAGTGATGGTGCTGGTGATAACAGTAGTGGTGCTGATAACAGTAGTGATGGTGCTGGTGATAAGTGATAACAGTAGTGATGGTGCTGGTGATAACAGTGGTGATAACAGTAGTGATGGTGCTGGTGACAACAGTAGTGGTGCTGATAACAGTAGTGATGGTGCTGGTGATAACAGTAGTGGTGCTGATAACGGTAGTGATGGTGCTGGTGACAACAGTAGTGGTGATAACAGTAGTGATGGTGCTGGTGATAAAGTGATGGTGCTGGTGATAACAGTAGTGATGGTGCTGGTGACAACAGTAGTGGTGATGATAACAGTAGTGATGGTGCTGGTGATAACAGTAGTGATGGTGCTGGTGACAACAGTAGTGGTGATAACAGTAGTGATGGTGCTGGTGACAACAGTAGTGGTGATAACAGTGATGGTGCTGGTGACAACAGTAGTGGTGATGATAACAGTAGTGATGGTGCTGGTGACAACAGTAGTGATGGTGCTGGTGACAACAGTAGTGGTGATAACAGTAGTGATGGTGCTGGTGACAACAGTAGTGGTGATAACAGAAGTGATGGTGCTGGTGACAACAGTAGTGGTGATAACAATAGTGATGGTGCTGGTGACAACAGTAGTGATGGTGCTGTTGACAACAGTAGTGGTGGCGCTGGTGATAACAGTAGTGGTGATGATAACAGTAGTGATGGTGCTGGTGATAAACAGTAGTGGTGATAACAGTAGTGCTGGTGCTGGCGATAACAGTGTTGGTGCTGGTGACAACAGTAGTGATGATAACAGTAGTGATGGTGCTGGTGACAAAAGTAGTGGTGATAACAGTAGTGATGGTGCTGGTGACAACAGTAGTGGTGCGGATAACAGTAGTGATGGTGCTGGTGACAACAGTAGTGGTGCTGATAACGTAGTGATGGTGCTGGTGGGTAACAGTAGTGGCGCTGGGTAACAGTGTTTGGGGTGTGCAACTGGTGATAAAAGTATGGGGGGTGGATTTATAACAGTAGTGATGGTGCTGGTGACTAACAGTAGTGGTGGGAAACAGTAGTGATGGTGCTGGTGACAACAGTAGTGGTGATAACAGTAGTGATGGTGCTGGTGATAACAGTAGTGGCGATGATAACAGTAGTGGTGGCGCTGGTGATAAAAGTGTGGTGCTGATGACAACAGTAGTGATGGTGGTGATAACAGTAGTGGCGATAACAGTAGTGTGGTGCTGGTGACAACAGTAGTGGTGCTGATAACAGTAGTGGTGGTGCTGGTGATAACAGTAGTGATGGGGCTGGTGATAACAATGATGGTGCTGGTGACAACAGTAGTGATGGTGCTGGTGACAACAGTAGTGGTGGTGCTGGTGACAACAGTAGTGGTGATAACAGTAGTGTTGGTGCTGGTGACAACAGTAGTGGTGATGATAACAGTAGTGATGGTGCTGGTGACAACAGTAGTGGTGATAACAGTAGGGGCTGGTGCCATGGTGATAACAGTAGATGGCGTGATAACAGTAGTGATGGTGCTGGTGATAACAGTAGTGGTGATAACAGTAGTGATGGTGCTGGTGATAACAGTAGTGGTGATGATAACAGTATGTGGGTGCTGGTGATAAAGTAGATGAACAGTAGTATGGTGCTGGTGATAACATTAGTGGTCTGATAACGGTAGATGGTGGGCTGGTGATAACAGTAGTGGTGATAAATGTGTTGCTGGTGATAACAGTAGTGGTGGTGCTGGTGATAACAGTAGTGATGGTGCTGGTGATAACAGTGGTGATAACAGTAGTGGTGCTGGTGACAACAGTAGTGTTGCTGATAACGGTAGTGGTGGTGCTGGTGATAACAGTAGTGGTGCTGGTGATAACAGTAGTGATGGTGCTGGTGATAACAGTAGTGATAACAGTAGTGGTGCTGGTGGTAACAGTAGTGGTGATAACAGTAGTGATGGTGCTGGTGATAACAGTAGTGGTGCTGATAACAGTAGTGATGGTGCTGGTGATAACAGTAGTGGTGCTGATAACAGTAGTGGTGGTGCTGGTGGTAACAGTAGTGGTGATAACAGTAGTGATGGTGCTGGTGATAACAGTAGTGGTGATGATAACAGTAGTGGTGGTGCTGGTGGTAACAGTAGTGGTGATGATAACAGTAGTGGTGGTGCTGGTGATAACAGTAGTGATGGTGCTGGTGATAACAGTGGTGATAACAGTAGTGGTGCTGGTGACAACAGTAGTGTTGCTGATAACGGTAGTGGTGGTGCTGGTGATAACAGTAGTGGTGCTGGTGATAACAGTAGTGATGGTGCTGGTGATAACAGTAGTGATAACAGTAGTGGTGCTGGTGGTAACAGTAGTGGTGATAACAGTAGTGATGGTGCTGGTGATAACAGTAGTGGTGCTGATAACAGTAGTGATGGTGCTGGTGATAACAGTAGTGGTGATGATAACAGTAGTGGTGGTGCTGGTGGTAACAGTAGTGGTGATGATAACAGTAGTGGTGGTGCTGGTGATAACAGTAGTGATGGTGCTGGTGATAACAGTGGTGATAACAGTAGTGGTGCTGGTGACAACAGTAGTGTGGCTGATAACGGTAGTGGTGGTGCTGGTGATAACAGTAGTGGTGCTGGTGATAACAGTAGTGATGGTGCTGGTGATAACAGTAGTGATAACAGTAGTGGTGCTGGTGGTAACAGTAGTGGTGATAACAGTAGTGATGGGGCTGGTGATAACAGTAGTGTGTGATAACAGTAGTGATGGTGTGGTGATAAACAGTAGTGGTGTGAAAAAGTAGTGGTGGTGCTGGTGGTAACAGTAGTGGTGATGATAACAGTAGTGATGGTGCTGGTGATAACAGTAGTGGTGATAAACAGTAGTGTGGTGCTGGTAAACAGTAGTGGCGATGATTTAACAGTAGTGGTGGGTGGTGAAAGTATGTGGTGATGGATACAGAGTGTGGTGTGGTGAAGTGGTAATAACGGTAGTGGTGGGTGTGGTAACAGTGTGGTTTTATAACAGTAGTATGTGGGTAACGTAGTGTGGTGTGGTTAAACAGTAGTGATGGTCTGGTGCGTGGTGTAACAGTAAGTGGTGTGGTAACAGTAGTGTTGGTAACGGTGGTGGTGCTGGTGATAACAGTAGGTTTGATAACAGTAAGGGTGGTGCTGGTGATAACTGAGTGATAACAGTAGTGGTGGGTGGTAGGTGATAACAGTGGATGGTGGGTGTAAGAGGTCTGATAACAGTGTGATGGTGTGGTGAAAGTAGTGGCAACAGTAGGGGTGGGTGGTACAGTAGGTGTGAGGTGGTGGGTGACAGTAGTGGTGGATAACAGTGGGTGGGGTGGGGTAACGTAGTGGTGGCAGTTGGTGGGGCTGGTGATAACAGTAGTGATTGCTGATACATGGTATAACAGTAGTGGTGCTGGTGAAACAGTAGTGTTGTGATCACGTAGTGGTGGTGCTGGTGATAACAGTAGTTTGCTGGTGATAAAGTAGTGATGTGCTGTGATAACAGTAGTTTAACAGTATGGTGCTGGTCGTAACAGTATGGTAAACAGTAGTGTGGTGCTGTGATAACAGTAGGTGTGATAACAGTAGTGATGGTGCTGTGATAACAGTAGGTGGTAACATAGTGGTGGCTGGTGGCGTGGGTGATGATAACAGTAGTGGTGGTGCTGTGTAACAGTAGTGATGGTGCTGGTGATAACAGTGGTGTAACAGTAGTGGTGCTGGTACCAACTAGTCGGTGATAACGGTAGTGGTGGTGCGTGATAACATATGGTGCTGTGATAACAGTAGTGAGGTGCTGGTGATAACAGTAGTGAAACAGTAGTGGTGCTGGTGGAACCAGTAGTGGTTATAACAGTAGTGATGTGCTGGTGATCAGTGTGGTGCTGTAACAGTAGTGTGGTGCTGGTGATAACAGTAGTGTGCTGATAACAGTAGTGGTGGTGCGGTGGGAACAGTAGTGGTGATGATAACAGTGTATGGGCTGGTGATAACATAGTTGATGATAACGTAGTGTGGTAACTAATGTGCTGATTACTGTAGTGGTGGTGGAACATAATGATTTCTGAAAAAGGGTAAATGGTGGTTAATAGCAGGGTGATGGTAACATTGGTAATAACGTTGGAACAGTAATATGGTGAGGTATCAATAGTTTGGGCGTGGTGTTTGCGTAGTGGCGGTAAAAAGTATGGTGGGGGGTGATGGTGATAATATGGTGGTAACAGTAAAAAGTGGTGGTGGGACTAATGATGGTAATTTTGGGGGATGGTGTAACGATGGTGGTGGTAGGATAAAAATAGTGGTGGTTTTGGTAACAAATGTGGAACAGTGTAGTGTGGTAAAGTATAGTGGTGGTGGTGACAGTATTTATGGTGTAACGGTGGGGTGGTGGGAGGTAACGTAGTGGTGGTGGTGGTTTTGGGAGTGTTTCTGATGCTGGTATTGGGGGGTGGTGTTGGGAAAGTTTACTGGTTATGTTGGTGTGTTGGAAAAAGTTTACTGGGTATATGGGGGGTGGTGTGGGAACAGTCTTATGGGAATGGTGGTGGGAGGTAACATAAGATAACGTTTGGGGGGGGGGGTTTACAGTAGTGATTTTAAAAGGGGGTTTTTTAGGGGGAAAACGGTGGTGGTAAATGATGGGGGTGGTGGGTGGGGGAGAATTCATGGGGGGGGTTGGAGGGGGTGGAGTGGGGGTTTTCGGGGGCCGGAACTCGGGCTGAGTGGGGTGGGGGCCCCCACTTGGTGCCCCAAGCCTGACATACCAAGCATACCCGCTACCCCCAGCCCCATACCACAACCTCCACTCCCCCCCCTCCATTCCCCTCCTTCCTTCTCCCCCCTCTCCTTCCCCTCCTGCCCTCTCCCTCTCCTACCCCTCTCCCCTCCCGCCCTCTCATATTACCCCTTCCCTCTCCCTCTAATACAGTTCCCTCTTTCCTATTACCTCTGCTGCATCCCTCACTCCCTCCCATATTCTCACCTCCCACTCCCTGTCCAACTGCCCCCTTTCCCTCCCTCCCTCCCTCCCTCCCCATATGACCCCTCTCCTCCACCTCCCCCCTACCACCCCCACCAGCAGCCTTCCATTTAGCACAGCCTCCACCACACTTACTGGCACATTCTTCAACACACAGCCTAACATTATACCAAATACTTGGCTCTCCTACATGATGCTTCTCACCCCCCCGCTACCACTGTGGTTACTGTCTACACTCCACTGTGGTGAGTCTTCCCACTGTGGCGATTGTCTGCGCTGGTCTACATGGATTTTTTTTTTACAAAGGCATTTGTTAAAAGTGATTATTTTGTGATATCCCATGAAATGAGGTCCATAGTTATAACGGAAAATGCTATACAGATATACAATTTTCTGGGAAATAAAATACAGTAGTAGTAGTAGTAGTAAACAAAACAAGATCCAGCATTAGCAGAGTAAAAAGCTGGGTACCTCAAGTCAAGGTATGGTCTTGGTACCTATACTGTTTCTCGTCTCTGTATAAAAACACTAGCCACCGCTTCCTGCCGTTTGCGGACGATATCAGAATACGCATGAAAGTGACACCTGTAGACGACAAAGAGTTGCAGGAGAATATAAGCAGTGTCTTTCAGTGGGCAGTCGACTGGGGACACATTACATCTGCTTCGATATGGAAAGAATTAAAAAAGGGACACTGAATACAAAATGCAAGAGAAACTCCAAATACAAAGAAAGGAACATGGGAAAGTCCTGGGTGTAGTAATACTGTGTAGTTTTAAAAATAGGTTAGATAAATACATGAGTGGGTGTGGCTGGGTGTGAATCGGACCTGACTAGCTTGTGCTACTAGGTCAGTTGTCGTGTTCCTTCCTTAAGTGATTGTGACCTGCCCTGACTAGGTTGGGGTATTGGCTTAAGCCGGTAGGAGACTTGGACCTGCCTCGCATGGGCCAGTAGGCCTGCTGCAGTGTTCCTTCTTTCTTATGTTTCTTAAAGAACAGTTTAAGGTAAAAGTCATGAAAGCCAGGAAAATGATGGGGAGGATAATAAAAAACTTATAAAGCAGTGGGAATGATGCCAGTGGTGACACTGTGCTCTCTTGCTTAGAGTATTGTTTGGTTACCTGGAGGTTATTATTCCGGGGATCAACGCCCCCGCGGCCCTGTCCATGACCAGGCCTCCCGATGGATCAGGGCCTGATCAACTAGGCTGTTACTGCTGGCCGCACGCAGTCCAACGTACGAGCCACAGCCCGGCTGATCCGGCACTGACTTTAGGTATCTGTCCAGCTCTCTCTTGAAGGCAGCCAGGGGTTTATTGGCAATTCCCCTAATGCTTGATGGGAGGCTGTTAAACAGTTTTGGGCCCCTGACACTTATGGTGTTTTCTCTTAGTGTACCAATGGCGCCCCTACTTTTTATTGGGGGCATTTTACATCGCCTGCCCAGTCTTTTACTTTCGTAGGGAGTGATTTCTGTGTGCAGATTTGGGACCATTCCTTCCAAGATTTTCCAAGTGTAGATTATGATATATCTCTCCCTCCTGCGTTCCAACGAGTACAAGTCAAGTGCTTCCAAGCGTTCCCAGTAGTTAAGGTGCTTGACAGAACTTATACGTGCAGTAAAGGATCTCTGTACACTCTCTAGATCTGCGATTTCACCTGCTTTGAATGGAGATGTTAATGTACAGCAGTATTCTAGCCTAGAGAGAACAAGTGATTTGAAAAGGATCATCATGGGCTTGGCATCTCTCGTTTTGAAAGTTCTCATTATCCATCCTATCATTTTCTTTGCACGTGCGATCGTGGCACTGTTGTGATCCTTGAAAGTGAGATCCTCAGACATTACTACTCCCAGGTCCCTTACATTATTTTTCCGCTCTATTGTATGGCCGAAGTCAGTAGTATACTCTGTTCTAGTTATTATCTCCTCCAGTTTTCCATAACGGAGTAGTTGGAATTTGTCCTCATTGAACATCATATTGTTTACCGTTGCCCACTGGAAAACTTTGTTTATATCTTCTTGGAGGTTAACCGCGTCCTCAGCAGATGACAGCCTCATGCAGATCCTAGTATCATCCGCAAAGGATGATACGGTGCTGTGGTGTATATCTCTGTTTATGTCTGATATGAGGATAAGGAATAAGATGGGGGCGAGTACTGTGCCTTGTGGAACAGAGCTCTTCACTATGGCAGCCTCCGATTTAACTCTGTTGACCACTACTCTTTGTGTTCGATTTGTTAGGAAGTTGAAGATCCATCTCCCCACTTTCCCAGTTATTCCTTTAGCACGTATTTTATGGGCTATTACGCCATGATCGCATTTGTCAAATGCTTTTGCAAAGTCTGTGTATATTACATCTGCATTCTGATTTTCTTCCAGTGCATCCAAGGCCATGTCATAGTGATCCAGTACTTGTGAGAGGCAGGAGCGACCTGCCCTGAGCCCATGTTGCCCTGGATTGTGCAGATTTTGGGAATCCAGGTGATTTGCAATCCTGCTTCTTAGCACTCTTTCAAAGATTTTTATGATGTGGGACGTCAGAGCTATTGGTCTATGGTTCTTAGCTAATGCTTTGCTGCCACCTTTATGGAGTGGGGCTATATCCGTTGTTTTAAGTGACTGTGGAATTTCACCCATGTCCAAGCTCCTCCTCCATAGTGTACTTAGGGCACGCGAGAGGGGTTTCTTGCAGTTCTTAATGAAAACAGAGTTCCACGAGTCTGGACCCGGGGCTGAGTGCATAGGCATGTTGTCAATGGCTTTTTCGAAATCTATCGGAGTTAGGGTAATGTCGGAAATCTGGCATACATTTATGGAGTTTTGAGGCTCGTGAAGAAATCATTTGGGTCGTCGATCCTCAGACCGATTAGTGGTTCACTAAACACAGAGTCGTACTGGGATTTCAATATTTCACTCATTTCCTTGTTGTCATCTGTGTAAGTCCCATCCTGTCTTAGTAAGGGCCCAATACTAGATGTGGTATTTGCCTTGTTTTTGGCATATGAAGAGAAATATTTTGAATTTCTTTCAATTTCACTAATAGCTTTAAGCTCCTCCTGGTTCCTGTAAGAGTCATTTAGCTTAAGTTCGATAGTTTTCACTTCCCTGGTCAGCGCCTCCTTTCGTGTAACAGATATTCTAGCACTCCTGAGGAGCTCAGTGACTCTTCGTCGTCTTCTGTAGAGGGAGCGTCTTTTTCTCTCCAGTTTACTCCTGCTCTTCTTCTTTCTTAGGGGAATATGCCTAGAACATACTTCAGCTACCAGGAAGTTGATCCTTTCAAGGCACTGGTTTGGATCCATGTCATTTAAGACATCTTCCCAACATGTTTCGTTTAGGACATGGTTTACCTGGTCCCAGTTGATGTTCTTGTTGTTGAAGTTGTATTTTGTGAAGACACCTTCACAGGTACATGCATTCTGCTGATCAGTACCCCTATGCATGTACGTCTGGACTTCGATTAGATTGTGATCGGAATTAGTTGTTTTTGATATTCTTATGTCTCTTATCAGGTCCTCATTATTTGTGAAGATAAGGTCAAGTGTGTTTTCTAGTCTTGTTGGCTCCACTATCTGCTGGCTTAAGGTGTGTTTTTCGCAGAGACTTAGTAGCTCATGTGTGTGTGACCTTTCATCTGCGCTACCTCCGGGGATTGTTTCAGCTATAACATTATTTGCTTCATTCTTCCATTTTGTATGCCCTAGGTTGAAATCACCAAGCAGTAAGATGTTTGGGGATGGAGCTGGAAGGTTTTCCAAACAGTAATCAATTTTCAGTAGCTGTTCCTTGAACTGTTGTGAGGTTGCATCTGGTGGCTTGTATACAACCACAATGACTAGGTTTTGGTTCTCGATCTTTATTGATAGAACTTCAACTACCTCATTTGTGGTGTTCAGCAACTCCGTGCAGATAAGGGACTCTTTGACATACAGGCCAACCCCCCCTTGTTGCCTGTTTTTTCTGTCGCATCTAAAAAGGTTGTAACCACTTATCCATATTTCACTGTCAAAGTGATCTTTTGTGTGAGTCTCTGTGAAGGCTGCAAACATTGCATTAGACTCCTCTGGAAGTCCACTGATAAAAGGTATTTTGTTGTTGGTGGATGGCTTAAGGCCCTGTATATTAGCAAATATGAACGAGGTTGTATTCTGTGTTTGTTGGGGGGATTTTGTTATTGGCATCAGTAGTTGTAATTCTGGTGTTGACGGCTTCATTCAAGACAGGAGAGAGGTCACCGCTTGAACAAATATAAAGATCACTTATGGCCCGCATTCAGCCAATGAGACATTTAAATTACTGGGAATGCCTGAAGCCCAGATAATGTACTCTGTTGAGCGTCAGAAAAAGATGCATGGCAGTGCATACCTGCACACTGCAGCATCAACACTGCAGCGAGAGATATGGGAGATTAAAATCAACTCTAAAAAGCAGGGACGTCATGGGCACTATCAACATCAGTGAACCTAGGACTATTAAACGGACGTCATGGGCACTGTATTAACATCAGTGAGCCTAGGACTATTAAACAGGGACGTCATGGACACTGTATCAACATCATTGAGCCTAGGACTATTAAACAGGGACGTCATGGATACTGTATCAACATCAGTGAGCCTAGGACTATTAAACAGGGACGTCATGGACACTGTATCAACATCAGTGAACCTAGGACTATTAAACAGGGACGTCATGGATACTGTATCAACACCAGTGAGCCTAGGACTATTAAACAGGGACGTCATGGACACTGTATCAACATCAGTGAACCTAGGACTATTAAACAGGGACGTCATGGACACTGTTTCAACATCAGTGAGCCTAGGACTATTAAACATTGTGCCAAAAGTTCTCAGAAATACTGTGTATTATGTAATACATCATAGAGCACATGTAGAATGGGACTCCATCAGAGTTGATCCCAGGGAAGGTTGGTATAGATTGTGCAGACAGACGATATATATACAGGGCAGCTCTCAGCTATTTTGCATGACTGTGTAGCTCCAGTTACCCACAATAACCAGACCTCCCCAGGTGGAAGTGGTTTGTAGAAGTCTTGAAGAGGAAACTGAGCAAGTACCTACACCAAGTACCACATCAACCAAGCTGTGATGGGTATATGAAGCAGCAGGCTGCAAGCAGCAACAGTTTGATTGATCAAGCAATCACCAGCCTAGGGCCGAGCTCAGGAATGTAAAAAAAAAAAAAACTCGAAACTACTCGCATGTGTAAAACTGTCTCTCCCCTCTGTACAGTGGTGACTGTCTCTCCCCTCTGTACAGTGGTGACTGTCTCTCCCCACTGTACAGTGGTGACTGTGTCTCCCCACTGTACAGTGGTGACTGTCTCTCCCCACTGTACAGTGGTGACTGTGTCTCCCCACTGTACAGTGGTGACTGTCTCTCTCCTCTGTACAGTGGTGACTGTGTCTCCCCACTGTACAGTGGTGACTGTCTCTCCCCTCTGTACAGTGGTGACTGTCTCTCCCCACTGTACAGTGGTGACTGTGTCTCCCCACTGTACAGTGGTGACTGTCTCTCCCCACTGTACAGTGGTGACTGTGTCTCCCCACTGTACAGTGGTGACTGTGTCTCCCCACTGTACAGTGGTGACTGTCTCTCTCCTCTGTACAGTGGTGACTGTCTCTCCCCACTGTACAGTGGTGACTCTCCCCTCTGTGCAGTGGTGGCTGTCTCTCCCCACTGTACTGTCGTGACTGTCTCTCCCCTCTACTGTGGTGACTCTGCCCCCTTTCCACTGTAGTGACTCTCTACCCCGTCTCCACTGTAGTGACTCTCTACCCCGTCTCCACTGTAGTGACTCTCTACCCCGTCTCCACTGTGGTGACACTCTACCCCCTCTCCACTGTGATGACTCTAGCCCGTCTCCACTGTGGTGACTCTACCCCGTCTCCACTGTGGTGACTCTACCCCCTCTCCACTGTGATGACTCTACCCCCTCTCCACTGTGATGACTCTACCCCCTCTCCACTGTGATGACTCTACCCCGTCTCCACTGTGGTGACTACCCCCTCTCCACTGTGATGACTCTACCCCGTCTCCACTGTGGTGACTCTACCCCTTCTCCACTGTGAAGACTCTACCCCGTCTCCACTGTGATGACTCTACCCCGTCTCCACTGTGGTGATTCTACCCCGTCTCCACTGTGATGACTCTACCCCGTCTACACTGTGGTGACTCTACCCCGTCTCCACTGTGATGACTCAACCCCGTCTCCACTGTGATGACTCTACCTCCGTCTCCACTGTGGTGACTCTACCCCCTCGCACCTGTGATGACTCTACCCCCTCGCCACTGTGATGACTACCCCCTCTCCACTGTGATGACTCTACCCCGTCTCCACTGTGGTGACTCTACCCCCTCTCCACTGTGATGACTCTACCCCCTCTCCACTGTGATGACTCTACCCCGTCTCCACTGTGGTGACTCTACCCCGTCTCCACTGTGATGACTCTACCCCGTCTCCACTGTGATGACTCTACCCCGTCTCCACTGTGGTGACTACTCCCTCGCCACTGTGATGACTCTACCCCCTCTCCACTGTGATGACTCTACCCCCTCTCCACTGTGATGACTCTACCCCCTCTATACTGTGATGACTCTACCCCCTCTACACTGTGATGACTCTACCCCCTCTACACTGTGATGACTCTACCCCCTCTCCACTGTGATGACTCTACCCCCTCTACACTGTGATGACTCTACCCCCTCTACACTGTGATGACTCTACCCCCTCTCCACTGTGATGACCCTACCCCCTCTCCACTGTGATGACTCTACCCCCTCTCCACTGTGATGACTCTACCCCCTCTCCACTGTGATGACTCTACCCCCTCTCCACTGTGATGACTCTACCCCCTCTCCACTGTCATGACTACCCCCTCTCCACTATGATGACTCTACCCCCTCTCCACTGTGGTGACTCTATCCCCTCTACACTGTGATGACTTTACCCCCTCTCCACTCTGGTGACTCTACCCCTCTCCACTGTGGTGACTCTACCCCCTCTCCACTGTGGTGACTCTACCCCCTCTCCACTGTGGTGACTCTACCCCTCTCCACTGTGGTGACTACCCCCTCTCCACTGTGGTGACTCTACCCCCTCTCCACTGTGGTGACTACCCCCTCTACACTGTGATGACTCTACCCCCTCTCCACTGTGGTGACTCTACCCCCTCTCCACTGTGATGACTCTACCCCCTTACACTGTGATGACTCTACCCCCTCTCCACTGTGGTGACTCTACCCCCTCTACACTGTGATGACTCTACCCCCTCTCCACTGTGGTGACTCTACCCCCTCTCCACTGTGATGACTCTACCCCTCTCCACTGTGATGACTCTACCCCTCTCCACTGTGGTGACTCTACCCCCTCTACACTGTGATGACTCTACCCCCTCTCAACTGTGGTGACTCTACCCCCTCTACACTGTGATGACTCTACCCCCTCTACACTGTGATGACTCTACCCCCTCTACACTGTGATGACTCTACCCCCTCTCCACTGTGGTGACTCTACCCCCTCTACACTGTGATGACTCTACCCCCTCTCCACTGTGGTGACTCTACCCACTCTACACTGTGGTGACTCTACCCCCTCTCCACTGTGGTGACTCTACCCCTCTCCACTGTGGTGACTCTACCCCTCTCCACTGTGATGACTCTACCCCCTCTCCACTGTGGTGACTCTACCCCTCTCCACTGTGGTGACTCTACCCCGTCTCCACTGTGATGACTCTACCCCCTCTCCACTGTGGTGACTACCCCTCTCCACTGTGATGACTCTACCCTCTCTCCACTGTGGTGACTCTACCCCTCTCCACTGTGGTGACTCTACCCCTCTCCACTGTGGTGACTCTACCCCCTCTCCACTGTGATGACTCTACCCCGTCTCCACTGTGATGACTCTACCCCCTCTCCACTGTGGATCTACTCTCCATTACCCCCTCTCCACTGTGATGACTACCCCCTCTACCCCTATGATGACTCTACCCCCTCTCAAATGTGGTGACTCTATCCCCTCTACACTGTGATGACTTTACCCCCTCTCCCCTCTGGTGACTCTACCCCTCTCCACTGTGATGACTCTACCCCTCTCCACTGTGATGACGTACCTCTACAACTGTAGATTATCTCCATAAGTATCATACCGTCAACTGAGGTGACTTCTAATACCCCTTGCAAAATGGTGTATACCCTCTGCCATGTGTGACTTCCCTTCCAATGTTCTGAATTCTGTGTATGGTTAATACAGTGGTTTGATAATCATCTACTTGTACTTTACCCGTCGTTCTCAGGATGGATCTCCCATAAGCTAGTTTCATGTGGTGATTAACCTTTTGATGAAAATTCCCCCTTCTCAACTTGGATGATCACCTTACGGGTGACTCTCCAGATGCCACTGTGTTTTACTCTACCCCCTTCTCCACTGTGATGACTCTACCCCGTCTCCACTGTGATGACTCTACCCCCTCTCCACTGTGATGACTCTACCCCCTCTCCACTGGATGACTACCCCCTCTCCATATGATGACTCTACCCCCTCTCCACTGTGGTGACTCTATCCCCTCTAAAACTGTGATGACTTACCCCCTCTCCACTCTGGTGACTCTACCCCTCTCCACTGTGATGACGGTATTTGTTGGGCAAGGTAGATTATAGGCGATAAATAACATAAAACAGGGAACTGAGTGCTGTTAAATGACTTAGCAAATCGGTTGTTCATCGCATTTTGGTTTTCTTCAATGCTTCTGTAATTTGTGGTAATGGTTAATACATTTGTTGTTTAAATCATCTTTTTATTTCCCGAATCGTTCGCAGGTGGTACCCCCCATAAGTTTAGTTTGAGTAGGTAAGATTTAAAATTTTTAAAGAAATTTGAGAAGTTTGGGGAAGGGGATCAATTCCCGGGAAAACGTGTCCAGATGGGGGGCAATTTTTTTAAAGTTGGAAAAATCAGTTCAGGAAGGATATAGGAAAGTACTGGTTTGGTAATAGAGTTGTGGTTGGGGAACAAACCCCCAAGTCCCGTTATGGGGCCAGAACGTTGTGTGCTTTAAAAATGGTTGGATAAATACATGAGTAGATGTGGGTGGGTGTGAGTTAGACTGTTTAGCTTGTGTAACAGGGGTTCCCGTGTTCCTCCCTTAAGTCAAGTGCCCTGACCTGACTAGGTTGGGTGCTTTGGCTTAAGCCGGTGGGACTTGGACCTGCCTCGCATGGGCCAGTGGGCCCTTTGCAGTGTTCCTTCGTTCTTGTTCTTTTTTAACTTTCTGTAAGCTTGGCGCTCACTCTTAGTACATCGCAAATTACTTTGAGGAAATGGTTGGTGATCCCGAAAGATGGGGAAAAAAAAAGCATTATGTACAGTTCAGGAATTTATTAAAGGAAAAACGTTTCGCCACGAGTGGCTTCTTCAGTCCAAATTCAGAGAAACTAAGAAAACATTTATATATATGTGGCGGGTCAGGGAGGTGAGCTGTTTTCTTAGTTTTTCTGTATTAGGACTGAAGAAGCCACTCGTGGCGAAACGTTTCCTTTAATAAATGTCCTGAACTGTACATAAGTGTTTTTTTTCCACAAATATTTTTTCCCGATGGTGTAATAATTTTTCCACTTTTATGTACAGTGAATTATTGTAGGAAAATGAGTTTGTACAAAAGTCTAAATGGACTGTTTTAAGTGAGCCTTAATTTTGCACGCTCCCTTTTATTTTCACAGTTTTGTGAAAAAATTTATATTTAGCACTTGTATTATTTGTTAGGCACAGCATGAGCAGCGACCTGGTTCACCAGTCAACAAAGAAGCCTAGTCTCAGACCAGATTGCCAAGTCTGTTAAATGTTGTACTGGCACAACTGATGTGTTTCTCTGGTACTATTATGATGAGGGAAAACTAACAAATTTCTTAAAATGCTGTATGATTAATCGTCTTTACATCTCTACTGTTCTGCTCTTGTGTACTTGACAAAAGAAGCCTAATGATACCTAACAGTTGCACGTGTTTTATTCCGTTTTAGTTATAATATTTATAACATTTCATTGACGCTTGAGGCCGGGACGGAAAGTGTTGCTGGGGGAGTGAACCAAAGGGGCTATTTTTAAATGTATTAACTCATATTGTACTGCCCTTTACTTAAAAGTTACTTAAAGCTGGAGTTTAAGGGGAGAACCTTTGTTTTGAACCCCCTCCCCCAGGTTGCTCTTAGAAAGATGAACGAAAAAAAAAAAAATAATCCCAATAACCCTGTGGTCAGTACCCCATATATGGAGGGACCCCCCTTCCCCCGGTACCTGTGTCTCCCCCGCCTCCCTTTCCTTTTCCTCACCTTTTCTCTTACCCCCAACACCTCTTCCCCCTCCAAATCTTTTTTTTTAATCCTCTCCCTTCCCCCATCCTTTCCCCCTTTTTTTCTTCCATTTTTTTTTCTAGCACGTTCTTGAAAGGTTATTTCCGTCCTCCTAATGTCACCCGAATTTGTTCAATATTGGGTTTTTCTTGAAACACCGTCCCCCCGGCACGGACCGAAACCCGTCCCCACGGGACGGAAATGAAAACACCCTCCCCCCGCCGGACACTGAAACACCCTCCCCGCGGCACGGACACTGAAACACCGTCCCCGCGGCACGGACACTGAAACCGTCCCGCGGCACGGACCACTGAAACACCGTCCCCGCGGCACGGACACTGAAACACCGTCCCCGCGGCACGGACACTGAAACACCGTCCCCGCGGCACGGACACTGAAACACCGTCCCCGCGGCACGGACACTGAAACACCGTCCCCACGGCACGAACACTGAAACACCGTCCCCACGGCACGGACACTGAAACACCGTCCCCACGGCACGGACACTGAAACACCGTCCCCACGGCACGGACACTGAAACACCGTCCCCGCGGCACGGACACTGAAACACCGTCCCCACGGCACGGACACTGAAACACCGTCCCCGCGGTACGGACACTGAAACACCGTTCTTTTCATATGCCAAAAACAAGGCAAATACCACATCTAGTATCGGGCCCTTACTCAGACAGGATGGGACTTACACAGATGACAACAAGGAAATGAGTGAAATATTGAAATCCCAGTACGACTCTGTTTAGTGAACCACTAATCGGTCTGAGGATCGACGACCCAAATGATTTCTTCATGAATGAGCCTCAAAACTCCATAAATGTATGCCAGATTTCCGCCCTTTACCCTAACTCCGATAGATTTCGAAAAAGCCATTGACAACATGCCTATGCACTCAGCCCCGGGCCCAGACTCGTGGAACTCTGTTTTGATTAAGAACTGCAAGAAACCCCTCTCGCGTGCCCTAAGTACACTATGGAGGAGGAGCTTGGACATGGGTGAAATTCCACAGTCACTTAAAACAACGGATATAGCCCCACTCCATAAAGGTGGCAGCAAAGCATTAGCTAAGAACTATAGACCAATAGCTCTGACGTCCCACATCATAAAAATCTTTGAAAGAGTGCTAAGAAGCAGGATTGCAAATCACCTGGATTCCCAAAATCTGCACAATCCAGGGCAACATGGGTTCAGGGCAGGTCGCTCCTGCCTCTCACAACTACTGGATCACTATGACATGGCCTAGGATGCACGGGAAAAAAATCAGAATGCAGATGTAATATACACAGACTTTGCAAAAGCATTTGACAAATGCGATCATGGCGTAATAGCCCATAAAATACGTGCTAAAGGAATAACTGGGAAAGTGGGGAGATGGATCTTCACTTCCTAACAAATCGAACACAAATAGTAGTGGTCAACAGAGTTAAATCGGAGGCTGCCATAGTGAAGAGCTCTGTTCACAAGGCACAGTACTCGCCCCATCTTATTCCTTATCCTCATATCAGACATAAACAGAGATATACACCACAGCACCGTATCATCCTTTGCGGATGATACTAGGATCTGCATGAGGCTGTCATCTGCTGAGGACGCGGTTAACCTCCAAGAAGATATAAACAAAGTTTTCCAGTGGGCAACGGTAAACAATATGATGTTCAATGAGGCAAATTCCAACTACTCCGTTATGGAAAACTGGAGGAGATAATAACTAGAACAGAGTATACTACTGACTCCGGCCATACAATAGGCGGAAAAAAAAATGTAGTGACTGGGAGTAGTAATGTCTGAGGATCTCACTTTCAAGGATCACAACAGTGCCACGATCGCACGTGCAAAGAAAATGATAGGATGGATAATGAAAACTTTCAAAACGAGAGATGCCAAGCCCATGATGATCTTTTTCAAATCACTTGTTCTCTCTAGGCTAGAATACTGCTGTACATAAACATCTCCATTCAAAGCAGGTGAAATCGCAGATCTAGAGAGTGTACAGAGATCCTTTACTGCACGTATAAGTTCTGTCAAGCACCTTAACTACTGGGAACGCTTGGAAGCACTTGACTTGTACTCGTTGGAACGCAGGAGGGAGAGATATATCATAATCTACACTTGGAAAATCTTGGAAGGAATGGTCCCAAATCTGCACACAGAAATCACTCCTTACGAAAGTGAAAGACTGGGGAGGGCGATGCAAAATGCCCCCAATTAAAAAGTAGGGGCGCCATTGGTACACTAAGGGAAAACACCATAAGTGTCAGGGCCCAAAACTGTTCAACAGCCTCCATCAAGCATTAGGGGAATTGCCAATAAACCCCCGGCTGCCTTCAAGAGAGAGCTGGACAGATACCTAAAGTCAGTGCCGGATCAGCCGGGGTGTGGCTCGTACGTTGGACTGCGTGCGGCCAGCAGTAACAGCCTAGTTGATCAGGCCCTGATCCATCGGGAGGCCTAGTCATGGACCGGGCCGCGGGGGCGTTGATCCCCAGAATAACCTCCAGGTAACCTCCCCGCGGCACGGACACTGGAACACCGTCCCCACGGCACGGACGCTGAAACACCGTCCCCGCGGCACGGACGCTGAAACACCGTCCCCCACGGCACGGACACTCAAACACCGTCCCCACGGCACGGACACTGGAACACCGTCCCCGCGGCACGGACACTGGAACACCGTCCCCACGGCACGGACGCTGAAACACCGTCCCCACGGCACGGACACTGAAACACCGTCCCCCACGGCACGGACACTGAAACACCGTCCCCACGGCACGGACGCTGAAACACCGTCCCCGCGGCACGGACGCTGAAACACCGTCCCCACGGCACGGACGCTGAAATACCGTCCCCACGGCACGGACGCTGAAACACCGTCCCCGCGGCACGGACGCTGAAACACCGTCCCCACGGCACGGACGCTGAAACACCGTCCCCACGGCACGGACACGGACCAGGTGAAACTTGTCAAAGGTTTATGAAGCATTTAAAAATAAGAGAAACACCGGAAAGTAAAAAAAAAAAGCGTATACGAAGTGAATTTTTTTTTAATATTTCGCTGCCATCTTGTTCATAAATCATAGACCGTCACTACCGTCACAGTGATAGACCGTCACTACTGTCACAGTGATAGACCGTCACTACCGTCACAGTGATAGACCGTCACTGCTGTCACAGTGATAGACCGTCACTACCGTCACAGTGATAGACCGTCACTACCGTCACAGTGATAGACCGTCACTAGTCACAGTGATAGACCGTCACAACCGTCACAGTGATAGACCGTCACTACTGTCTCGGTGATAGACCGTCACTACCGTCACAGTGATAGACCGTCACTACTGTCACAGTGATAGACCGTCACTACCGTCACAGTGATAGACCGTCACTACTGTCACGGTGATAGACCGTCACTACCGTCACAGTGATAGACCGTCACTACCGTCACAGTGATAGACCGTCACTACTGTCACGGTGATAGACCGTCACTACCGTCACAGTGATAAAACCGTCACTACCGTCACAGTGATAGACCGTCACTACTGTCACAGTGATAGACCGTCCACTAACCGTCACAGTGATAGACCGTCACTACTGTCACGGTGATAAGACCGTCACTACCGTCATAGTGATAGACCGTCACTACTGTCACAGTGATAGACCGTCACTACCGTCACAGTGATAGACCGTCACTACCGTCACAGTGATAGACCGTCACTACCGTCACAGTGATAGACCGCCACTACCGTCACAGTGATAGACCGCCACTACCGTCACAGTGATAGACCGTCACTACCGTCCGGTGATAGACCGTCACTAACCGTCACAGTGATAGACCGTCACTACCGTCACAGTGATAGACCGTCACTACCGTCACAGTGATAGACCGTCACTACTGTCACAGTGATAGACCGTCACTACCGTCACAGTGATAGACCGTCACTACTGTCACAGTGATAGACCGTCACTACTGTCACAGTGACAGACCGTCACTACTGTCAGTGACAGACCGTCACTGTCTCAGTGACAGACCGTCACTACCGTCACAGTGATAGACCGTCACTACCGTCACAGTGATAGACCGTCACTACTGTCACAGTGATAGACCGTCACTACCGTCACAGTGCTAGACCGTCACTACCGTCACAGTGATAGACCGTCACTACTGTCAGTGATAGACCGTCACTACTGTCACAGTGATACAGTCACTACTGTCACAGTGATAGACCGTCACTACCGTCAGTGATAGACCGTCACTACCTTCAGAGTGATAGACCGTCACTACTGTCAGTGATAGACCGTCACTACTGTCAGTGATAGACCGTCACTACCGTCACAGTGATAGATCGTCACTACTGTCACAGTGATAGACCATCACTACTGTCACAGTTATAGACCGTCAGTCAGTGATAGACCGTCACTGTCAGTGATAGACCGTCACTACTGTCACAGTGATAGACCGTCACTGTCACAGTGATAGACCGTCACTACTGTCACAGTGATAGACCATCACTACCGTCACAGTGAGACCGTCACTACCGTCACAGTGATAGACCGCCACTACCGTCACAGTGCTAGACCGTCACTACCGTCACAGTGATAGACCGTCACTACTGTCAGTGATAGACCGTCACTACCGTCACAGTGATAGACCGTCACTACTGTCAGTGATAGACCGTCACTACTGTCACAGTGATAGACCGTCACTACCGTCAGTGATAGACCGTCACTACCTTCAGAGTGATAGACCGTCACTACTGTCAGTGATAGACCGTCACTACTGTCACAGTGATAGACCGTCACTACCGTCACAGTGATAGATCGTCACTACTGTCACAGTGATAGACCGTCACTACTGTGACAGTGATAGACCGTCACTACTGTCACAGTGATAGACCGTCACTACTGTCACAGTGATAGACCGTCACTACTGTCACAGTGATAGACCGTCACTACTGTCACAGTGATAGACCATCACTACCGTCACAGTGAGACCGTCACTACCGTCACAGTGATAGACCGTCACTACTGTCACAGTAATAGACCGTCACTTCCGTCACAGTGATAGACCGTCACTACTGTCACAGTGATAGACCGTCACTACTGTCACAGTGATAGACCGTCACAGTGATAGACCGTCACTACTGTCACAGTGATAGACCGTCACTACCGTCACAGTGATAGACCGTCACTACTGTCAGTGATAGACCGTCACTACTGTCACAGTGATAGACCGTCACTACCGTCAGTGATAGACCGTCACTACCTTCAGAGTGATAGACCGTCACTACTGTCAGTGATAGACCGTCACTACTGTCACAGTGATAGACCGTCACTACCGTCACAGTGATAGATCGTCACTACTGTCACAGTGATAGACCGTCACTACTGTCACAGTGATAGACCGTCACTACTGTCACAGTGATAGACCGTCACTACTGTCACAGTGATAGACCGTCACTACTGTCACAGTGATAGACCGTCACTACTGTCACAGTGATAGACCGTCACTACTGTCACAGAGATAGACCGCCACTACCGTCACAGTGATAGACCGTCACTTCCGTCACAGTGATAGACCGTCACTGTCACAGTGATAGATCCGTCACTACTGTCACAGTGATAGACCGTCACAGTGATAGACGTCACTACTGTCACAGTGATAGACCGTCACTACCGTCACAGTGATAGACCGTCACTACCGTCACAGTGATAGACCGTCACTGTCACAGTGATAGACCGTCACTACTGTCACAGTGATAGACCGTCACTACTGTCACAGTGATAGACCGTCACTACTGTCACAGTGATAGACCGTCACTACTCTCACAGAGATAGACCGCCACTACCGTCACAGTGATAGACCGTCACTACCGTCACAGTGATAGACCGTCACTACCGTCACGGTGATAGACCGTCACTACTGTCACAGTGATAGACCGTCACTGTCAGTGATAGACCGTCACTACTGTCACAGTGATAGACCGTCACTATTGTCACAGTGATAGACCGTAACTACCGTCAGTGATAAACCGTCACTACTGTCACAGTGATAGACCATCACTGTCACAGTGATAGACCGTCACTACTGTCACAGTGATAGACCGTCACTACTGTCACAGTGATAGACCGTCACTACCGTCACAGTGATAGACCGTCACTACCGTCACAGTGATAGACCGTCACTACCGTCACGGTGATAGACCGTCACTACTGTCACGGTGATAGACCGTCACTACTGTCACGGTGATAGACCGTCACTACTGTCCCCGGTGTAGACCGTCACTACTGTCACGGTGATGGATGGGTCACTACTGTCACGGTGATAGACCGTCACTACTGTCACGGTGATAGACCGTCACTACTGTCACGGTGATAGATCGTCACTACTTTCACGGTGATAGACCGTCACTACTGTCACAGTGATAGACCGTCACTACTGTCACGGTGATGGATCGTCACTACTGTCACGGTGATAGACCGTCACTACTGTCACGGTGATAGACCGTCACTACTGTCACAGTGATAGACCGTCACTACTGTCACGGTTATAGACCGTCACTACTGTCACGGTAATAGACCGTCACTACTGTCAGTGATAGACCGTCACTACTGTCACGGTAATAGACCGTCACTACTGTCACGGTGATAGTCCGTCACTGTCACAGTGACAGACCGTCACTACTCTCACGGTGATAGACCGTCACTACTGTCACGGTGATAGACCGTCACTACTGTCACGGTGATAGACCGTCACTGTCAGTGATAGACCGTCACTACTGTCACAGTGATAGACCGTCACTACTGTCACAGTGATAGACCGTCACTACTGTCAGTGACAGACCGTCACTACTGTCAGTGACAGACCGTCACTACTGTCAGTGATAGACCGTCACTACTGTCACAGTGATAGACCATCACTACTGTCACAGTGATACACCGTTTCTACTGTCACAGTGATAGACCGTCACTGTCACAGTGATAGACCGTCACTACCGTCACAGTGATAGACCGTCACTACCGTTACAGTGATAGACCGTCACTACTGTCACAGTGATAGACCGTCACTACTGTCACAGTGATAGACCGTCACTACTGTCACAGTGATAGACCGTCACTTCCGTCACAGTGATAGACCGTCACTAGCGTCACAGTGATAGACCGTCACTACTGTCACAGTGATAGACCGTCCCCTTTCTGTCACAGTGATAGACCGTCACTACTGTCACAGTGATAGACCGTCACTACTGTCACAGTGATAGACCGTCACTACTGTCAGTGATAGACCGTCACTACTGTCACAGTGATAGACCATCACTACTGTCACAGTGACAGACCGTCACTACTGTCACAGTAACAGACCGTCACTACTGTCAGTGACAGACTGTCACTGTCAGTGATAGACCGTCACTACTGTCACAGTGATAGACCGTCACTACTGTCACAGTGATAGACCGTCACTACTGTCACAGTGACAGACCGTCACTACTGTCACAGTGCTAGACCGTCACTACTGTCACACAATAGACCGTCACTACTGTCCCACAATGATAGACCGTCACTAGTGTCACACAATGATAGACCGTCACTTCTGTCACACAATGATAGACCGTCACTACTGTCACACAATGATAGACCGTCACTACTGTCACAGTGATAGACCGTCACTACTGGCACACAATGATAGACCGTCACTACTGTCACACAATGATAGACCGTCACTACTGTCACACAATCATAGACCGTCACTACTGTCACAATGATAGACGGACACTACTGTCACAGAATGATAGACGGGCACTACTGTCACAGAATGATAGGCCGTCATCACTACTGTCACAATGATAGACCGTCACTGTCACAATAATAGACCGTCACTGTCACAGAATGATAGACCGTCACTACTGTCACAGAATGATAGACCGTCACTGTCACAGAATGGTAGACAGACCGTCACTACTGTCACAGAATGATAGACCAACACTCCTGTCACACAATGATAGACCGTCACTACTGTCACACAGATAGACCGTCACTACTGTCACAATGATTGACCGTCACTACTGTCACAGAATGATAGACCGTCACTACTGTCACAGAATGATAGACCCTCACTACTGTCACAATGATAGACCGTCACTACTGTCACATAATGATAGACCGTCACTACTGTCACATAATGATAGACCGTCACTTCTGTCACACACTGATTGACCGTCACTGCTGTCACAATGATTGACCGTCACTACTGCCACAATGATAGACTGTCACTACTGTCACAATGATTGACCGTCACTACTGTCACAGAATGATAGACCGTCACTACTGTCACATAATGATAGACCGTCACTACTGTCACAATGATAGACCGTCACTACTGTCACATAATGATAGACCGTCACTACTGTCACATAATGATAGACCGTCACTACTGTCACATAATGATAGACCGTCACTTCTGTCACACAATGATTGACCGTCACTGTCACAATGATTGACCGTCACTACTGCCACAATGATTGACCGTCACTGTCACAATGATTGACCGTCACTACTGCCACAATGATAGACCGTCACTACTGCCACAATGATTGACCGTCACTGTCACAATGATTGACCGTCACTACTGCCACAATGATAGACCGTCACTACTGTCACAGAGTGATATACCGTCACTACTGTCACAGTGATAGACCGTCACTACTGTCACAGTGATAGACCGTCACTACCGTCACAGTGATAGACCGTCACTACTGTCACAGTGATAGACCGTCACTACTGTCACAGTGATATACCGTCACTACTGTCACAGAATAATAGACCGTCACTACTGACGAATTACACACATGTGCAACACTTGGGTATCTCTATATAGGAAACTTTTCGCCACGCAGTGGTTCCATCAGCTCTAAACAAGAATGGTGAAGATCAGGAGGAGTTTGAGGTAATCAGTCCCTCAGCCTGGATTTGATGTAATCAGTCCCTCAGCCTGGATTCGATGTGATCAGTCCCTCAGCCTGGATTCGATGTAATCAGTCCCTCAGCCTGGATTCGATGTAATCAGTCCCTCAGCCTGGATTCGTGTAATCAGTCCCTCAGCTGATTCGATGTAATCAGTCCCTCAGCCTGGATTCGATGTAATCAGTCCCTCAGCCTGGATTCGATGTAATCAGTCCCTCAGCCTGGATTCGATGTAATCAGTCCCTCAGCCTGGATTCGATGTAATCAGTCCATCATCTTGAAAAGAATGCAGCCTTGGACTTTGTGAACAACACCAAGTCCAAGTCTTCAAGACTTGAAGACTACGGTGCTGTTCAAGTCCAAGGCTGAGGGACTGTTTACCTCATCTTTTGTATGTAATTCTTCACATTATGTCCTTGTATTGTATTGATAAAGCCACTGGATGGCGAAACGTTTACAATAAAGATACCCAGATGTTGCACATGTGTCTAATTCTTCACACTTGGAGATAAAATCTTAACTGCTCTCGTCCTGACAGCTGTCTTAGTTGGTTCTCGGTTCACTTTGTACTCAGTTTACCATTGAGGTATATTTTCCTTTTCTTGGTATACTGTTGGCCAGTCTGGCCCGATGGTGACACTCTTCAAATTGCTAGTGCTCCCTCACTTAGAATATTGTTCAGTGCTGACGGCCCCGTTCAAGGCAGAGAGCGTTTACGGCTCACATTGAGCCAGTACAGCACCTAAACTACTGGGAACACCTGCAAGTCTTGAACATGTGTTTTCATTGGAGCGGAGGAGAGAGAGATACATGATAATATATACCTGGAAAATACTCGAGGGCTTGGTCCCAAATCTGCACACTGCCATAACATACTGGAGTGAGAGATACGGGAGGAAGTGTAAAATAAACCCAGTGAGGAGCAGGGGTGCGGTGGGAACAATAAGGGAACACTGTATCAACATTCGGGGTCCCAGACTATTCAACATCTTACCAGAAGATATCAGAAACACTGCTGGAACAAGTGTAGAAGCCTTCAAGAGGAAATTGGACAAGTATCTTCACCAGGTGCCAGATCAACAAGGCTGTGATGGATATGTGGGGCAGTGAGCCTCCAGCAACAACAGCCTCGTTGACAAGGCAAGCACCAGACGAGCCTGGCCCATGGCCGGGCTCAGAGAGTAGATAAACTCTCGAAACTCTTCAAAGGTATATCAAAGCTATGATGTTTAGTAGTAGTTAGGTCGTCGTCTCGCGCTGACAACCATGCACAATTTTGTGTCCAAGCCTGGCCCTAGGCCGTGCTCTGGGAGTAGAAAAACACTCAACTCATCAAAGGTAATCCAAGTTGGTGTCTACCTATCTGGAGTCTACTTCGCAGTGTGTTCCTGGGGCCAGCACCCTTGCGGCTCGGTCCCATACCGGGCCTTCAGGGGGATACCCTTAGCATTCAGGCTGTTTGTGTAGGCCGCACATAAACACCACAGTTTGGCTGATCAAAAACTGACTTAAGAAACTGGCCCAGTTCTTTATTGATAGTCGGGGGTCTGTTAGTATTCCTCGTAAAGTAAGTGAGGACGTTGACGTCTTGATCTACCCTTAGTGGACTCATTGCACCCTCTACTTTTCATTGGAATATTTTGCATCGTCTGCCAAGCCTCTTACTTTCGTGGGGGAATGATTTGTGTGTGCAGATTTAGGGCCAATTCATTTTATATTTTCATCTTGTAGATTGTATGCATTTCTTTCGCCTTCGTTTCCAGTAATTTAGGTGCTTGACAGAATCTGTACTTGCGGTGAAGGTTCTTTACAAATGTTAAAGGTCTCCAATTTCACCTGCTCCGAATAGAGTACAACCTGAAGTATTAGAAGAGACTTCGAGTATCATAATTTTCTTGGCATCCCTTGTTTTGGAGGTTCTAGTTATCCAGCCTATCATTTTTCTTGCAGTTGTGATGGTGATATTACTGTGATCCTTGAAGGTTAAATCTTCTTGTATGATCATTCTCAGGTATTTCGCAATAGTCTTACGCTCTATTAAACCTTTCAAGTTTGTTTTATACTATGTTCTTCTCTTTATTTCCTCAATCTTTCTACAACAGAATAACTGTATCTTGTCCTCAGTGAGGATCGTATTGTTGTCAGTGGCTCACTGGAGATGCTGAGGCTGCTGTAGCCCATTCTAGCCTTAGTGACTTGGGAGGGCAGGTGGACTTTACAGCCAAGCAGCAAGTTTTTTAGGGTTTTACTGGACATTGGTGTTTGACTCTCCTGCTGTTTGACTCTCCTGCACCAGGAATCGTCACCTCGAGACAAATCTCTGTCGATTGAAGATCAGACACCCACACATCTCACTGGTAAAAACAGATTTACAGGTGCTCCTACCCGTCTGTGTAGCTTATAGCTTGCAGCTGACTGATCCATTTTAACAGTTTGCCCACTTAAAGCCTTTCTGCCTTCGCTGAGTCACTACACGGTCAAAACAAACTGTAAATATCACGTGTACTATTGCTTCACTCGAAGTGTTGGAGGCAAACTACACAGTTTCAAAAGTATATATGAGTATGCCTTGGAAGTTGTGAATTAGTAAACTGGCCAGTCAGAGTTAAGAGGCTGGTCAAAGAGCTGAGTCAATTCTTTGCAAACAGAACTAGGTAATCATACGTGGAAGATTTAACTTGAAGGTCAAAGGGAATTTCAACATTCAATTACATTCGTACTTAGATATTACTGTTATTTTGTTTTTGTCTTGTTTATGCTCTTGAGAGAGGCATTATACACCATGAGTTACGTGTATATTAAACTCTACTTCAGGGATTTAGACATTCTTGACTGGTAGTGAACAGGCTACTTGCAGCCTTAATGACCCTCATGTAGTCTATAGACTTTAAACCCCATTATTTTTGTGTTATCAAGATGTAATATAATATTTGTCTTTTTATCAAGATAATTTATGTTGATGTAATATTTGTCCTTTATATCAAGATAATTTATTTTGCAGGTGAGTACTAAAGACGGACTAGACAGTGTCTCCCGCAGGGAAAGCGAGATTTATCTACAAGAACGAGTGCACTTACCCAGGAGGTAGGTGCTCCCTGTTTCTTCGTAGGAACCAGAATCACTAACGGCTGTACCGTTCAGGAGTGCCAACCCAATTATAGTCAAGATACCGGCTTCTGTATCCTTATACCTGTTAATTTCGGGTAGCATTGCTCCCGAGGTCTGGTCTCTGACCACGCCTTCTGGATGACGACGTCATGGGCAGTCAGGATTGTTAGTTGTACAAGAATAGTGTACAGTACCGACAAGATGAAAATTAAGACACGTACAACATCTGGGTATCTTTATTGTAGACGTTTCGCCATCCAGTGGCTTTATCAATACAAATTCTAGGACATAATTTGAAGACAGAACTACAAAAGATGAGGTAATCAGTCCCTCAGCCTTGGAGTTGGTGTGCACCGTGGTCGTGAAGGTTCTGAAGTACAGGCAAGGACGCTGGCGCTTGTATACTAACGTCAGGTGGAAAGGGGCGTGTAGCAGACGAGGGCATAGTCAATAGTAGGTGGGATTCCCCAGTGGAAGTAGGTCATACCCAAAGGGATGGGTTAATTGTCATGTAGGTTATGTAGATGTCAGAGGACATACATCTACATGACCTTCGCAGCTACTACTACAACTAACCCATTCATTTTACTCAATGCATCACTAGCATCCGGCTACTTCCCCACTCTCTTCAAAGCAGCCATTGCTATCCTCATCCCAAAACCCAATAAAAACCACTCTGACCCCAAAAACTACCGCCCCATCAGCCTGCTTGAAGTACTGGGAAAGATTTATGAAAAAATCATAAACTCACGACTACGTAGACATCTCGAAACAAACTCCCTCTTATATAATGGCCAATTTGGCTTCAGATCAAACCGCTCCACCCAAGACGCACTCAATTTAATTCTAAACTACATCCACATAAACCAACACCAAAGAAAAAAGACAGCTCTAGTAGCTAAAGATGTAGAAAAAGTCTTTGACACAGTGTGGTACAATGGTCTAAAGTTCAAACTTTGTACCAACTTCGACCTCCCTCGGACTATCAGCAAACTACTATGTAACTTCCTGGATGGTAGGACCATGAGGATTAAGTTCCAGGGATGCTTCTCACAGTACTTCCCACTACATGCTGGAGTTCCTCAGGGTTCAGTCCTCTCACCCACCCTCTACATCCTTTACACCAACGACATCCCAACACCTGCCTTTGACTCCACCATCACACTTGCATATGCAGACGACATCACCCAACTCACCACACACAATCAAATAACCACTCTAGCCCGCAGAACACAAGTCGAAGTAGACCAGATCACACACTGGGAACAAAAATGGAGAATAAAAACCAACCCTGCAAAATCCAAAATCACCTACTTCCACCACAAGAAACATAAGAACATAAGAACGAAGGAACACTGCAGAAGGCCTACTGGCCCATGCGAGGCAGGTCCAAGTCTCCTACCGGCTTAAGCCAATGCACCCAACCTAGTCAGGTCAGGTCACATTGACTTAAGGGAGGAACACGGCAACCGACCTGTTAGCACAAGCTATCAGGTCTAACTCACACCCACCCACATCTACTCATGTATTTATCCAACCTATTTTTAAAGCTACACAACGTTCTGGCCTCTATAACGGTACTTGGGAGTTTGTTCCACTCATCCACAACTCTATTACCAAACCAGTACTTTCCTATATCCTTCCTGAATCTGAATTTTTCCAACTTAAAACCATTGCTGCGAGTCCTGTCTAGGCTAGATATTTTCAGCACACTATTTACATCCCCTTTATTTATTCCTGTCTTCCATTTATACACCTCAATCATATCCCCCCTAATTCTACGTCTTTCTAGAGAGTGCAGTTTTCAGGGCCCTTAGTCTATCCTCATAGGGAAGGTTTCTGATACATGGGATCATCTTTGTCATCCTCCTTTGTACATTTTCCAGAGAATTTATATCCATTCTGTAATACGGTGACCAAAACTGTGCAGCATAATCTAAATGAGGCCTAACCAAGGATGTATAGAGTTGAAGAACAACCTGAGGACTCCTATTATTTATGCTTCTTGATATGAAGCCAAGGATTCTATTAGCTTTATTGCGAACACTTATGCACTGTTGTCTTGGTTTCAGATTACTGCTAACCAGAACTCCTAAATCTTTTTCGCAATCCGTAATATTAAGATCTACATTATTTAGTTTATATGTGGCATGGTTATTGTCCTGTCCAACATTTAGAACTTTGCATTTGTCTATATTAAACTGCATCTGCCACTTCTCCGACCACTGCATCAGTCTATTCAAATCTTCCTGGAGTGCTCGAATGTCCTCGTCAGAATGAATTTGACGGCCTATTTTGGTGTCATCGGCAAACTTGCCGATGTCGCTCTTTATGCCCTCATCTATGTCGTTTATGTAGATTGTGAACAGCAGGGGGCCCAACACTGACCCCTGTGGAACACCGCTCGTGACGCTTCCCCACTCTGATTTCTCCCATTTATGCAAACTCTCTGCTGCCTATTTGTCAACCATGCCTCTATCCAGGAAAAAATTTCTCCTCCTATTCCATGTGCTTTAATTTTCCTCAATAGTCTCTGATGTGGGACCCTGTCAAAAGCCTTACTGAAGTCCATATATACAATATCATATTCATTACCATGATCTACCTCCTCAAATACCTTAGTGAAAAAAGTTAATAAATTCGTAAGGCAGGAACGCCCCTTTGTAAAACCATGCTGAGATTCGTTGATTAATTTATGCTTTTCAAGATGGCTACGAACTGCCTCGGCAATTATTGATTCCATACATTTTCCCACTATGGAGGTTAGGCTTATTGGTCTATAGTTCGAAGCTAAGGACCTGTCACCTGTTTTGAAAATAGGTATCACATTTGCCATTTTCCACTTATCTGGCACCATGCCAGTTTGTAGTGATATGTTGAAAAGATTAGCCAAAGGTGTGCTAAGCTCCTCTTTACATTCCTTTAGAACCCTTGCATACAGTTCATCAGGGCCTGGGGATTTGTTAGGTTTTAATTTATCTATTTGCCTAAGGACCATGTCACTTGTGACCCTAATAGTGCACAGTTTATTATCGTCCTGTTCTACATAATTTATCATTACTGGAATATCGCTGGTATCCTCCTGTGTAAAACTGAGAGGAAGTATGTGTTAAAAATTCTACACATTTCCTTATCACTGTCAGTGAGCTGACCCGAGGAACTTTTGAGTGGGCCTATCTTGTCCCTGTTCTTACTTCTGTATACCTGAAAGAATCCTTTTGGGTTAGTCTTCGATTCTTTTGCAACTTTAACCTCATAATCTCTTTTTGCTTTTCTAATTCCCTTTTTTATTTCTCTCTTTAACTGAATATATCGATTTCTTAATTGCCCCTCTCCTCTTTTGATTTGCCTATATATGCCTCTCTTTTGACCAATCAGATATTTTAATCTATTGTTCATCCATTTAGGATCATTTTTGTTTGATCTGATTTCCCTATTTGGAACATAATTTGACTGAGCAGCTAGAACTATGCCCTGGAAAGCATCATATCGGCAACCATCACCACCTACCTGACCCTTAGTCAGGTCATTCCAGTTCAGCCCACCTAAGTAATTTTTCAGTCCTATGAAATCAGCCAAGCGAAAGTCAGGGACGGAGACTTGATTGCCATTATTAGGGGAATTCCATGATATATTAAAACTGAGTGATTTGTGATCACTCTCCCCAAGCTCATCATTAACCTCAAGATTATTAATTAGTGTTTCCCTACTGGCAAGAACCAAGTCAAGGAGGTTATTTCCCCTAGTTGGCTCTGTCACAAACTGTTTTAAAAAAACAATCCTGGATCGTGTCAAGAAAGTCACCCGACTCTAAATTTCCTGTCAAATTGCTCCAGTCAATCTGTCTATAGTTGAAATCTCCCATTAGCACAACATTTTCGTATGTAGATGCCTTACGAATTTCGTCCCATAGAAGTTTACTGCACTCCCTATCAAGATTTGGGGCCCTGTAAATCACACCCAAAATTAGTTTTTCTCGGCCCTCGAGAAGCTGTAACCAAACAGATTCAGTGGCTGACGCTTCTAATTTAATATCTTGTCTAACACAACAATTTAAGTTGTCTCTGACATACATCGCTACTCCACCACCTTTCCTGTTGACCCTGTCAGTGTGGAATAATTTATAGCCTTGTATGTGACATTCAGAGGGCATCTCTCTATCTTTCAGATTGAGCCAGGTCTCTGTTATAGCAATAATATCTATGTTTCCTGCACTTGCAATTAATCTTAGCTCATCTATCTTATTTCTAACACTCCTGCTATTAGTATAGTAAACCTTAAGGGAGCTAGTCCCTTGCTGGCCTCTGCTGTCCCCCTTTGTTTGCTGACCTGTTCTATTGTCTTTATTTATAACTTCATGCTGAATGCCTTTTATACATTTACTGTTTCCAACCCTAGTGTTGCAACCTGCTTGTTTCCCACACACACCCATACCTCTATCTTCCATCAGTTTAAAATCATAGGCATTTCACCAATGGCCTTCTCAATCGAGTCTGCAAGTGCTACCACCCCTGCCCCAGAGAGATGTACCCCATCCCTTGCATACATATCATGTTTGCCATAAAAGTTGTTCCAGTTGTCAATGAATGGGATTGCAAGTTCCTTGCAGTATCTGTCTAGCCAGCAATTTACACCAATTGCCCTAGACAACCATTCATTTCCTACTCCCCTTCTAGGCAAGATGCTACATATGATTGGGATCCCTCCCTTAGACTTAATGAAATCTATAGCTGACCTGTACTTATCTAGCAGCTCTTCTCTCCTACCCTTCCCAATATCATTTCCACCAGCACTGAGACAGATAATGGGCTTGTTCCCATTACCTGACATGATATTATCCAGCCTGTTGACAATGTCCCCAACACCAGCTCCAGGGAAGCACACTCTATCTCTCATCTTCTTATTCCTATTACAAAAAGCACGGTCAATATATCTTACCTGAGAGTCACCAACCACAAGAATGCGCTTACCTTCATTAGCAGGGGCAGTAGTACCCTTACCTTCACTGGCCACTGAAGTACATTCATCCTGGAGAACAGAGAAGCGATTTCCTACCTTCAGATCCTCACTCTTAACTTTCCTTACTCTGATGCGCCTCCCATTACTGTGAACAACTCGCCACTTGTAGCAGGTGCTGGGCTGCACCTTACTGCTGGTAGCCGTTGCTACCTCCCCAACTACAGCCTCATCACAGCGAGAGACAGACTGCACCTCACTGCTAGAAGTCTCATTCCCCACAACTCCAGCCACCTCACACTCTCTCCCAGACCCATTGAGGTGGACCTTCAGCCTCCTAATCTCCTCCCGGAGAAGCAAGACCTCCTCCTTCAACTCTCCAACCTCAGTAACCTCCAGTAACACTCAGGATAGCAGATACCCACCAAAACATCCCTGTCTCACAGTCAACCAACGTATTAGGAGTCAATCTAGACTACATGCGTATACACAAACACATCAACCAGAAGCAAGCCATTGCATCCAAGACCCTGTCGGGGCTGTCCAAAGCCCTCATCCGTCCACTAATAACTTACTGCCCACTAGCCCTCTCCCTAGCAGCTGTGACAAACAGACGTAAACTACAACGCATCCAGAACAAAGCCTTACGCTGGGTGCTCAACACCCGATGGGATGAATTCATCACAAGTGAGTCCATCCACGCCCGTGCGAACATCCCTGCTCTAAACGTGTACTGGAAACAGCTTAGCGATAAACAAATAGACAGACTAGAGACCAAACATGACTACTGGACCTCATACCTAGACGACGAAATACGCAGACCAGCAAACACACACAACCTCTTCTACTCGTTACTAGCTCCTGACCCAATTCCTATATACAAATAACCTTGCTAAAATCTTGACTCACTAACCTGTAACTCACAGGTATGGACCTTTAATAAAGCCCTTGTACCATGCGATGAACGATTTGTCGCTCCCCCCCTTCCCCCCGACCAGTCACTTAGTTGCGCAAACTCCTGAATCGCTTTCAGCTCAGCTACTGGGTTAAGCCCTGGTTCTTTCCCTCTTACAATAACCCTTCCTCTAACCAACCTATTCTTCCTCTATCCCCACTTCCCCACTCACCCCTTCTTGGGGTCTTACCTAGAATCTATCGTATCGTATCGTATCGTATCGCCTGTGCTCCAGAATCTTCAAGACTACGGTGCTCTTCACACCAACTCCAAGGCTGAGGGAGTGATTACCTCATCTTTTGTATATAGTTCTACTGTCTTCAAATTATGTTCCAGAATTTGTGTCGATAAAGCCAATGGATGGCAAAACATCACAGGATTGTTAGTGTTACATGCTGTCTTAAGAACATAAGAAGGAAGGAGCACTGCAGCAGGCCTACTGGCCCATGCTTGACAAATTCAAGTACCTACCTGACTGGTCAAAGCCAGTCAGGTGCAAGTCTCATCCACCCACACCCACTCATGTATTTGTCTAACCTATTTTTAAAACTACACAAGGTTTTGGCTTCAGGGACCATACTCGGGAGTTTGTTCCACCCGTCCACAGCTCTGTTACCAAACCAGTGCTTTCCTATATCCTTTATAAACCTAATTTTTTCCAAATTGAAACCATTGCTGCGAGTCCTGTCTTGGTTAGATACTTGTAGCATGTTATTTACATCCCCTTTATTTATTCCTGTTTATTTACACACCTCATCTATATCCTCCCCTTTAATTTTACGCCTTTCTAGAGAGTGCAGATTTAAAGCCTTCAGTCTATCCTCGTAGGAAAGATTTCTGATACATGGGATCAACTTTGTCATCCTCCTCTGTACGTTTTCCAGAGCATTTATATCCATTCTGTAATACTGTGACCAGAACTGAGCAGCATAGTCTAAATGAGGCCTAACCAAAAATATATAGTTGAAGAACAACCTGAGGACTTCTATTATTTATACTTTACTTCTTAATATGAAGCCAAGGATTCTGTAGCTTTATTGTGAACACTAATGCACTGTTGTCTTGGTTTTAGATTACTTCTAACCAGAACTCCTAAATCTTTTTCATAATAAGTAATATTAAGATCTATATTATTTAGGTTATATGTGGCATGGTTATTTTCCTGTGCAATGCTTAGAACTTTGAATTTGTCTAAATTGAACTGCATCTGCCACTTCTCTGACCACTGCATCAGTCTATTCGAATCTTCCTAGAGTGCTCTAATGTCACCATTAGAACGAATTTGACGGCTTATTTTGGTATCATCGGCAAACTTGCTTATGTCGCTATTTATTCCCTCATCTATGCCATTTATTTATATTGCGAAAAACAAGGGGCCCAACACTGACTCTTGTGGAACATCGTTTGTGACGCGCCTCCACACTGATTCTCCCCATTTATGTAAACTCTCTTCTGCCTATCTATCAACCACGCCTCTACGCAGACTTTTTTTTTTACTTTTCTGTGCCTTAATTTTCCTCTATGGCCTCTGATGTGGGACTATCAAAAGCCTTACTGAAATCCATGTACACATTATCATATTCATTACCATGATTTACCTCCTCAGATACCTTAGTGAAAAAAATTAATAAATTCGTAAGGCAAGAATGCCCTTTTGTAAAACTCTGTTGAGATTCATTAATTAATCAGTTTATGCCATTCAAGATGGCGACGAATTGTCTCGGCAATTATTGATTCCATAAATTTTCTCACTATGGAGGTTAGACTTATTGGTCTATAGTTGAAAGTTAAGGACCTGTCTCCTGGTTTGCGGATAGATATCACATTTGCCATTTTCCACTTGTCTGGCACTATGCCAGTTTGTAATGATATGTTGAAAAGATTAGCCAAAGGTTTGCTAAGTTCCTGTTTACATTCCTTTGAAACTCCTGCGTCTTAGTGCCTTAGACACTACTGATCACGAACTGTTTAAAGAAATTTGTCAAGGTCAATGTTGATATTCAAGGTTGGTGATACTTCGAGAGGTGTTTAAGTAGGCAGTTCCTGACTAACCAGGTGGTGGTGGTTCTTAGAGTGCATGAACGTATACCTGGAGTATGCAGCAGGCACTAACAGCTTGACTGGTGAGGCAGGTGTGTGGGGATCGCGATGATCCCACAACTGTCAACGTGTAAACATATTTGATGAATACGACATTATTTTATATATAATTGATACTAAAAATTTCATGTATGAATTAATATAAGTAACTTCAGTGCCTCTAATTTATTACTACGTAAGTACATTATTTTAAGAGTGTTGCTTCGTAAAGTATATTGCAGTAGAAGTCATGAACAGTGCAGCAGAGTTGAGACCTACAGTGTTGTTGCATATTACCATACACTTCTAAGTTGGGTGAAACTGCACACTTAGAGAATGTAGAGAATTACACCTCTCCATGGTAACCTTGGAATCACACCGTCGTATTGCAGTATCATGTATCACCCCACGTATTCAACATTTCTGTATGAATATGCAGGTACATACGTCGCACTCATAATTAGCTGAATGGTTTTCTAAATTTGATCTAAATATTCATGTTTATTTTGTGTATATGCACAAGGATTGACAGTAACTACTGGAAAAATATAATTGTCTTTAGATTTGGAAAATTGTCTGTCTCCTCTTCTGTCTCCTCTTGTTTGCCATTCTTTTTTTTTGTTTACTCGAGTCTTGTTTGCACTGGAGGACAAACAGAATACAGATATAGCATACACAGACTTTGTAAAAGCATTGGACAAGTGTAATCATGGTGTAGTAACACACAAAATGCGTTACCTGGAGGTTACCTGGAGGTTATTCCGGGGATCAACGCCCCCGCGGCCCGGTCCATGACCAGGCCTCCCGATGGATCAGGGCCTGATCAACTAGGCTGTTACTGCTGGCCGCACGCAGTCCAACGTACGAGCCACAGCCCGGCTGATCCGGCACTGACTTTAGGTATCTGTCCAGCTCTCTTGAAGGCAGCCAGGGGCTTATTGCAATTCCCCTAATGCTTGATGGGAGGCGTGCATGAGAAATAATTAGAAAAGTGGCAGATGGAATTTTACCTTGTTGGACTGCATTTGGTCAGCAGGTTTAGTGTTCATAATATTTACAAGCTAAGAGCTGTTACCTACATCTTCTAATTTCAAAGCCTTTTTCTTAAGAGATGTAAAAATAGGAAATAGGATGAAATTGAAGCCATCTGTCGGCCAGCGATTTCATTTGCTCAACTGACTTTATTGTGTACAAACACGTTCCAGACTCGAGTCATCCTAGGAATAAATGATCCCAGATGAAGTGATGTTCTGGAGAACTTGCTGTCCTCGGAGTGAAGCCAAGCGTGGTACTTTCACAACATTGGCCTTGTACATAACAGTAAGGTCACCCACATTTCTCCAGTGTTGAAGGCTCTGCTGAAATGACGGATCTGTCCAGGCCGGGTCCAGGTGAGAGATGAGTCTGTCTTGCTCTGTTCTCTGTACTGTCAAGAAGTCACAGACGAGTTGTTGCGGGCAGGCAATCCAAGAAAGTGGAACATACTCATGGTACCGAATCTCACAACCTGTACTGTCGTGCAAATGCGAGATACGTCCAGGTCTGTGTTTGCAAGATTTGTAATGTGGTTCTTCATCGTCAGTTTGGAGTCAGATTTCACCCTAAGGATATTAACTAAATACCCGGGTACCAATTCTCTCCCATTCATTCTTAACACTGCTCCAACGTCACCATCAAGGTGCCTAGAGACCTTCATTATTCCTATTTTCTCAGGAGCAAATGTGACCTGCCAACACACACACACACACACACACACACACACACACACACACACACACACGCACGCACGCACGCACACGCGGGAAGGGGTTAAGGGAACTTGTCCTCATGATACTGGAGGACAGGGGGGGCAGGGGTAATATTGATAACGTACAAAATACTAAGAGGAATTAATAGAGTGAATTGGAAGAGATTATTTGAGAGATGGGAAGCAGGACCACGAAGGCGCAGCTGCAAGTTGAATGCTCAGATGAGTCACATGGTTGTTAGGAAGTATTTCTTCAGGAATGGAACGAACCCCATTCAAGGCAGGCAGAATTGCAGATCTAGAGAATGTACAGAGAACCTTCGCTGTACAGTTTAGTTCAGTCAAGCACCTTAATTACTGGGAATGCTTGAAGTCTGTTGTCCTGTACTCTGAAACGTACGTAAGAAAGATGCATCATAATCTACTCCTGGAAAATCCTCGAGGGACTGGCCTCAAATCAGAACATAGAAATCACTCCATACGGGAGCAGAAACTTCGACAGACGGTGCGACATCCTCCCCATTGAAAAGCAAGAACCCCATGAGTACACTAAAAGAAAACACAGAAAGTGTTAGGGGCCCCAAGACTGTTCAACTGCCTCCCAGCATACATACGGGAGATTACCATTAAACCCCTGGCTGTCTTTAAGAGGGATCTGAACGGACACCTAAAGTCAGTGACAGACCAGTCAGGATGTGGTTCATTCGCTGAATTGTGTGCGGCCAGCAGTAACAGCCAGGTTGATCATTCCCTGATCCACCCCGAGACCTGGTCGAGGACCAGGCCGTTTGGGTGTTGACCCCCATAACCTGCTGGTAGGTAGACCTGGAGAATGAAAATAGAGGTAGGATCCATATATAGCTTTAAGAAGAGGTATGATAAGGTACTCGAAACTAGGAGTGACCTTAGTAGCGACAAGATAAATGATACCAGGAGCTGAGACTCAACCCCCAGTAACCATATATACGAGTTACCAGACCATAATATCACTGTAGGTATTGTGACTGAGGAACTGAATAATATATAATGTCTATAACAAGGATTGAAATGTTACTGCTAGCAGTGGTTCAGTTGTCAGATTACTGGAAACTAGGAAGCGTCATCCGACTGTACAGAGAGGGAAATGAATATGTTAATGGTGTACTATACCGACTAGTTGATAACTAAGACACATGTGCAGCAGTTAGGTATCTTTGTTCCGAAACTCCTATTGTGTACAATAGGCTTCTTCAGTCGAGTACAGAGGAGGCAGCAGCAGGAGTAAAAATGTAAAGACGATGTAATCAGTCCATCACCCGTGAAGACGCAGTTTTGAGGTGGTCAGTCCCTCAGACTGAGAGGTTTTGCTTCAGAGTCTGGAACAGTGTGATGCTGAAACAGCTATCAATGTATAAAATATACAGCAGTTAACTATATGTCGTTATCTAGACCAATTTTATTTCTAAGAATTACAGTGTGTTGACTCAGCTGTGGGATAAGATCTTTGTAAGATCTTTGGAAGCATTTCTAGTAATGGTTAAGACACTGCGAATGATGAGTGGACACTCAAGTATTGAGAAAGACACTGAAGACAACTATCCTGCCTTGTGAATCACCTAGAGTTTTATGATGAACTAACTGATGATTAGTGGGGGGAGGGGTACATACCTTCCTGAAGGATACCTGAAGGACGTTTCCGGGGATCATTGCCCTGGCGTCTCGGTTCTAGACCAGGTCTCATGGAGGAACAAGACCTGATCAACCAGCTTAAGAAACCTTTTTTTTTTGGGGGGGGGGATTTCAATAAACCTCTAACAATTCTCAAGACAAAGAAGTTTTCACATTCAACTGGAGGATTACCTGCGGAAAATGACATATTAGCCAGTGTCATGGGTATGGTGGCCTGGTGGCTAAAGCTCCCGCTTCACACACGGAGGGCCCGGGTTCGATTCCCGGCGGGTGGAAACATTCGACACGTTTCCTTACACCTGTTGTCCTGTTCACCTAGCAGCAAATAGGTACCTGGGTGTTAGTCGACTGGTGTGGGTCGCATCCTGGGGGACAAGATTAAAGACCCCAATGGAAATAAGTTAGACAGTCCTCGATGACGCCCTGACTTTCTTGGGTTATCCTGGGTGGCTAACCCTCCGGGGTTAAAAATCCGAACGAAATCTTATCTGTCTGCTAGCAAGAGCCTGGTTGATCAGGTAGTCAAGGAGGAAGTCTGGCCTGAGGCCGGACTGCCAGGGTTTAGCTGTTATTGTTATACGGGGTCACCCCCTCCTGTTCCTGGTATGATCGACCAGGCTGTTTGTGCCTACCGCACAAAGCCTAATTTGCGTAAGACAGCCGAGTTCTCTCTTAAATATAGTGGTTTGATGATAATTCCCCCATGTACGTGGAGGGAAAGCAATGTAAAGTCTGAGTTTCCCCCTGTGTAGCCATCTGCCCCCCTGCTTTTCATTTAAGGTATTTTGCACTCTGCCAAGTCTCTTGTTTTCATATGGTGTGATTACAGTGCACAGGTTTAAGACCAGTCCCTCCAGAATTTTTCAGATGTAAATTACGATTTATTTTTCCTACCTGTGTCCCAACGAATACTGGTCAAGATATTTTAGATATTCCCAGTATTTTAGATTCTTGACTCTGTTTTTATGAGAAGTGAAGATTATCTACCTTTTGCATTTCTGCAATATCTTCTGCCTTGCAGGAGGCCATTATACATAGCCTAGAGAGGACAAGTGGCTAGAAGAGAATCTTCGGTGACTCGCTGAATTTTCTACTTATTCAGCCTGTCAGTTTCCTTATGGATGCTATACTAATGTAGGGATCCTTGAATGTCAGATCCTCTGACAGTGTCATTCCCAAGTCTCTGGCATTAACTTCCGCTGTATTGAATGCTTTGAGTTTGTCTTCTGCTCCATTCCTCCTCCTTATTCTTTAAATTTTCCGTCGCGTAATAACTGAAATTTTCCCTCGTTGAACACTGTTGTTGTGTGTAACGCACCGGAAGACTTGATATACATCTGCTTGATGGATCACCGTGTCTTTGATGGACTTATACAATAATTTAAATTTTCAGACATGGGACTAGTCCCTCCAGTATGTTACAGGTAAACATTATGACAAACTTTGTTTTGCTTGTATTCCAGAGAGTATAGTGTGAGGGACTTAGTATTCCCACTGATGTGTGTTTTACAATTGGTAAGAATTTAATATGTAAATGCTTCAGAAAACTGAGAAATTAAAAAAAAAATGAGCCACTTGTGCACAGGTCTCATTTTTCAGGAATTTAGGATATTTATGCCTTAGAGGAGATGATGGGCGACTGGGACCCCGAGGAGAGGAAACTTGGAAGCTGTGAAGAACGAGTGTTAAATGGTAAAGAAAGTGTTGAGAATGGGAAGGACGGGAGAGACTGCTTCGTCTTCTGTGCTGCTCTGGAGAGGAGGATTATCTTCTATTTTTTCTTAAGCAAAATTTTAGGAATCGGAAACATGTGTTGTGTATCTGAGGTGGGAGACTTCAGTAGGGCAGAGAGCACAGTCACGTATTACATTAACAGGTTCATCAGCTATAACACCCAGTGGAAATAAGTCACTTTGACTTTTTTAAGTTATTCTGGGTTCTGTACACATATGCTGCTATGTATGATAATTCATGTAACTGTATTTGTGTATACTTGAATAAACTTACTAAAGGTTTTGTTCCCGCCGAGCTGGAGTTGCCGAGGTGGTGGTGTGGGGTGCAGAGAAAGAGGGGGGAGGGGGGGATGTAGTGTGGGGTGGGAGAGGGGAATATGTGGGGATTTGGTATGAGGGTGGGCCGGGGCAGGAGTAAGTAGGGGTTGAGGTGGTAGTGAGGGTAGGGGCTTGAGACGGTGGTATGGGGGGCTGGAGCCTGGATTTTGGAGGTATTGTTGGGGTGAGAGAGGGGGTGATATGTTGTAATGGGCTATGAGGGTGGGCTAAGGCAGGACAGGGTTGGGTCGGTCGGTAGTGTAGTGGGTTGGGCGTGGGTTTGGGAGATAGTATTGGGTTGGGAGACTGGTTGTTTGGGAATAGACTCTGATGGTGGGCCTGGGTGAGGACTGGGTAGGGGTTGAGGTGGGCGGGTGGTGGCTGGGCAGTGGGTCTGGTGAGACACAGCTGTGCCCTTCATTGGCGCCAGGCTGGCCCTGGCTACTTCACCATTGTGGCGGCGCCGGCCTCCTCCCTCCCTCCCTCTCACTACCTATGAAAAAAAAAAACCTCCGGTTAAAAACCAGTTATTAAGGTTGGTGGAGTAGCGCACTATGACAGCCTTGGCAAGCTAAGTCCTGGTTACTGCACCTCACTGCAGTCTTCAATGTTAGAGGGTAGGTGGTAGAGGTAAGGTTACCCTCTGCTCAAGAATGACACACTTCTACAACATATGGAAATCTTTATTGAGGAAACGTTTCACCAGTTATTGGCTTCTTCAGTCCAATGCAGAGAGAAAAGAGCGAGGTTCAGTCCCTGAGGAACTGATTACCTCATTTTCCTCCTCATTTTACATCGTTTTTCTCTGTATTGGACGAAACATTTCCTTAATAAACATTTCAAATGTTGCATAAGTTGCATTGTTCAAGTTGTGTGTTTTCTAAACCATTACACGAGACTTAGTCTGTAGTGTATCATAACACTGTAATACAACCACCTGTCTACCCAGCTATTACACAGAGACTCTTAAAGCAGAGTTACTTGATGCTACTGATAACCTCTTGATACAAGATTGACTCGTATACCCACAACACTATGACCCTTATAAGTTTAGTGGTTCCCACGAGTATGACAATGAGTTGAATGCTTGGATATCCTCAGTACTGTAGTGAAGTGTCCCACTAAGGTTGTGAAGCTGAATTAACTTGTTTTACCAACCCATCCTGTGACGGGAACCTTGAGGAGGTTACCTGGAGGTTATTCCGGGGATCAACGCCCCCGCGGCCCGGTCCATGACCAGGCCTCCCGATGGATCAGGGCCTGATCAACTAGGCTGTTACTGCTGGCCGCACGCAGTCCAACGTACGAGCCACAGCCCGGCTGATCCGGCACTGACTTTAGGTATCTGTCCAGCTCTCTCTTGAAGGCAGCCAGGGGTTTATTGGTAATTCCCCTAATGCTTGATGGGAGGCTGTTGAACAGTTTCTAACCACCTGCGACAGCCTCCTCTATCCTCGCTGAACACTGGTGTATCTGCAGCAGTGGATTGGCAGACCAACTCAGGTAGCATGGTCTTATCTGCTGTAGGTCTGAGGGAAAGATTGCAAGGCATGGAATGGTTATCATCAAGAGAAGTCTTACAACAACTGGTTGCTCAGCAGTAAGAGCCATAACAACTATGTAAATCTGATGGCAGCGAAATGCCGTCTGGACAGACGGCAAGCTTGTGGTGTAAATATACACGTGTATATTTACACCACAAGCTTGCTGTACTGGAGACAGGTGTCAGCCACACTGGCTGACACTTGTCTCCAGTACAGCAGGGATAAAGGAGGTGCAGCTGCTACCCTCAGGAAGTACCAAAAGTGTAGAAAATACAATGAACTTCTTCATTATCTGTTCCCATAGTGACAGAGACCCTCGGTTCATGGGGAAAGAGCACATCCAAGGTTCTGAAGGGATTGGGTAAAAGACTCGTCAGGAAAACTAAGGATCCCAGAGCAGCTACTTTTCTTTCAGAATCTGTCTTGCAGTTCAGAGGGGTAATGACTGTTGTATCTTGAGAACACATCCCAGCTCTGAGGAGTCTGATAAAGTATTTGGAATGTAATTTTTGACATGCACATGTATATTGAAAACCACTGATATTGTCCCGCTTACAAGCTGACACTAAAGCTGTCATGAAAGCTTGAAAGCCAATAGCACTGACTTCACATAGTCAAAAATCTTTGAATTGGTCTTAGGAACCAAGTTTTCCAATCACATGGAATTGCTACAGTTGCACAATCCAGGGCAGCATGAGTTTAGAGCAGGTCACTCCTTTTCACAATTGCTAGACTATTAGGACGTGGTACCTGGATACACTGGAAGACACGCTAATGCTGATGTAGCATAAGCTGATTGTGCAAAAGCCTTTGATAAGTGCGACCGTAGTGTGATAGCGCACAAAATGAGTGCAGAAGGAATAACTGGTAAAATTGGGCTGATGGATATAACTTCTTGACCAATAGAACCCACAGTAGCAGTAAACAGAGCAATAGTGGACGCTGCCAGAGTGAAAAGCTCGCCTCAAGGCACAGTACTAGCAACAGACAAATTATTGCACTCGGAATTTTTTGAGAGTTGCATCCCCCGAGGACACGGCAAATCTTCAAGCGAATATAAAAGTCTTCCACAGACAGCATTATGATGCTCAATGAGGAGAAGTTTCAGTTGTTCTTATATGAAAGAATGGAGAAAATATAGATGACGTACAGGACAAACTCATACCATTCAATAGAACGAAAGTTAGAGGTGAGAGACTTGGGAGTGATGTCAGAAGATCTTTTCAAGGATCAGATCAGTGATGCTATTGCAAATTATGAATGGTTGGATAACTAGAACTTTCAGGACAAGTGATGCTGAGCCAGTGATTATACTCTTTAAATCTCTCTCTCGACCCGAATACTGCTGTAATACGACTCACTCAAGGCAGGTGAAATTACCGAGCTGGAAAACGTTTATAGAACTTTCACTGTCCATTTACACTGTCAAGCATCTGAGCTCCTGCGAATACCTGATGTTTCGCCAACTGTATTTCTTGGAACGTAGCAAACGTGCATCATAACTGACATTTGGAAGATCCTAGAGGACAGGTTCCAAACTTGCACACTGAAATCATTCTGTATGAAAAAAACTTTGCAGATGGTGCCGAGTACATACAGTAAAAAAAAAGGAGTGATATGAATGCACACAAAAAAATTGAGTGTCAGAGATCTGTGTTTTCTGTGCCGTTCCTTTGTGCATAGCGACAGTTACAGCAGACTTCTGGCTGTGCTCAAGAGAACTTGACAAGTTCCTCAGATCAGTTCCTGACCATCCTAGGTCTGATTTATATGTCGGATTACGTGTTGTCATCATTAACAGCCTGGTTGATCATGCATAATCTGGGACCAGACCATGTGACGTTGATCTCCGAAAGCAGAGAGAGAGAGAGAGAGAGAGAGAGAGAGAGAGAGAGAGAGAGAGAGATGGAGATGGAGATGGAGATGCCAGTTGCTCTAAGCTACATCAATCACCAGCTAAGAGCTATATCAGCTTGGGGAAATAGATGGCAAGTAACATTTGCACCTGAGAAAACACAGATGGTCTCGAGGAACCATGATGGTAATGCTGGTGCAGTAGTAAGGATGGATGGGAGGGAGTTGGTACCTGGTGAAGAAGTTGATATCCTTGGGGTGAAATTTGACTCCAAACTGACCATGAAGAACCACGTAAATCTTGCAAACAAGGCAGCCAGGAAGCTTACAGCACTTCGTCCTATCTCGCATCTGCTTGACAGTAGGGGTTGCAGGATTCTTTACGAGGCACAAGTACGCTCACACCTTGAATATGCTCCACTTTCTTGGTTTGCCTCCCCCCCCCTCTAATCTGCGACTGCTTGACAGAGTAGAGAACAGAGCAAGACGTCTTCCCTCGCCTGGACCCATCCTGGATAGATTTCATTTCAGCAGAGCCTTCAACACAGGAAGGATGTGGGTGGCCTTCCTGTTATGTACAAGTCCAATATTGTCAAAGTACCACACTTGGATCCACTTCGAGGACAGCGTGAAGCGTCTATTCCACAAGACGGGCAGAAAGCAGCAACTTCACTCTGACTGTACCCTTCTCCAGAACATCACTTCATCTGAGATCATTTATCCCCAGGATGACTCGAGTCTGGAACACATTCGTACAGCATTATGATGTCAACGAGATAGTCAGTTGATCAAATGAAAATGCTGGCCCACAGATGGCTCCAACTTAATCCTGTTCCTTACTTGTATGTCTCATAACAAAAATGCTTTCAAATGAGCTGATGTAAGTAACAGCTCTTAGCTTGTCAATAAAGTTAGGAATCCTTAACCTGTAAATAGCTTGTCAATAAAGCTAGGGATCCTTAACCTAATCTTGTCAAACCCTGTAAAAAAAAGAAATGCATGATAATATATACGTGGAAAGTACCGAGTACCTAGTCGCAAAAATGCCTCAACATACTGGAGTGATAGATATGGGAGAATATGTGGAATAAATCCTGTAAAAAGGCAGGAGTACTGTGAGTACAGTAAGAGAACATTGCATTTTGTTAGAGGATATCAGAAACAGTGCAGGTACAAATGCACAAGTCTTTAAGATGAAGTTAGTTTCCTTTGCCAAGTGCCGGATCAACCAGTGTGTGATTGGGCAGCAACAGCCTGGTTGACCAGGCAAGCACCAGAAAAGTCTGGCCCAGGGCTGGGCTTCGGGAGTAGGAACAGTGGAAACCATCAAAGGTACCACCAGCCCTGATACTGCTACCACCCACCACACGTCTAACCTTCCCTGCACTTTACAACCACTTACAGCCCACCACCTACCCTCCCAACCTTATTAAACTCATAATAAATATGGAAAACCAAGATGGGTGTCTGAAGCATGGTCACATAATCCACAGTAGTGTGCATGTTAATTGGGACAGGAAGATTAATGTTTATTTGAAAAAAAATACACGGCAATGATATGACAGATAGTTGATTTAATAAGAGATATGACTACCCTCTGCTTTTATAGGTATTGTTACATCGACCAATGTTGAACATATTTTGGCAAGTTTTTCCTCGTGGTACCAGGTCCTAATAACAACGATAATTAGCTTCTCCACAGTTTTGCAATCCTCCGTTTGGTTATTACCCATAGATTCTCAGTTGGGTTTAGGTCAGGAGAGTTTATAGGCCAATTTTGAACGCTTAGGTCACTCTCTTCGAAGATTGTCAGCATTTTTCTGGAAGTGTGGTATGGAGCAAGATCCTGCTGGAAAATGCCTTCTCCATCAAAAAAGTGTCGACAACGGTAAGCAAATGAGTTGCCAGGATTGCCTTGGGTTTGTCACTGTTCATTGTTCCCTTAACAATAAGGTGTTCAGGGCCTTTAGCAGTAAAACTACCCCAAAACATCTTAGGTTTTGGTGCTTGTTGAAAGTGTCCATTCCGAAGAGGTTCGCCTTTGCTCCGTCTCCCTACCACTGATCTCTACCCATGTACTTCAAAATGAGCCTCATCTGAAAATATAACTTTTCTGCATTCATCTGTCGTTTTTTTCGTGGCAGCAGCAGTCTGTAATTGTTTCTTGACGGGGTTTCTGGCAGTTTTGTCAACTTCAAGGAGCCTTCGTCGATCAGTTTAAGAATCAACATTTACGCCAGCTGATTCCAAATATCTCTGTAGATATTGCTGGTTTTCTTGGGATCCTTCACACTATTACCTTGTCATTTTGAGGTGGTGTCTTGCATTTTCTTCCACATCTTCCTCTATGCAGCACTCCACATTTGCCAGTGTCATCAGCTCTCTTCAGAATCCCAGTAACAGTTGACTTTGCTTTACTCAAATTTTCGGCGATCTGTCTGATACTCAAATCATGTTTTCCAAGAGCTGCAATACTTTCACTCTTCCTGGGTGGAACATCCATCATAAATTTCAACAGTAATCATGAAATGAAGGAGAGAATTTGGCGTAACCACATTGACAGAGCACGCTTACAGGAATAGCCTTACAGAACAACAGCTGTTGTAGCACTGATAAGAATCATAGGGTAACACAGCTGGATGATTGCCAGAAGTTGGTAGCAAACTCTTCTGAAAGAAAAGAAAACCCAATCTACATTTATTAAGCTGGAGACTAAGACATTTGAGAATCAAAAAATATACTCCTGTCTCAATTAATTTGCACAGTACAGTATGCAGAACTAAGATACATTTAAAGTATATTGGTGTGTCCCAAGGAGACAGAATGAAATACAGTATCGTTCTGTCTCTTGGATATAAGAGAAAGACAAGGGCTTATTCTTGAATATTAGTGACACTGCCCACTTCATTTCATCTAATAGTTATTCATGTCTGGCTTGCTTGACCTTGATAAGAGGTGTAACAAACACCAGGATCAGTCTGGTATAAGCCACCAAACAAACATAAGAGGAATGACGCCACCCGAGTAACACGTGTTAACAACACGTGTATCTTGGCTCCTAGTACCAAACATGATGCTGATATTGGTGGGTCTAGCACTGATGCCAGTGGTCCTGGTTGGTCTAGCACTGATGCCAGAAGTTCTGGTGGGTCTAGCTCTGATACCAGTGGTCCTGGTTGGTCTAGCTCTGATGCCAGAAGTTTTCTGGTGTCTAGCTCTGATACCAGTGGTCCTGGTTGGTCTAGAACTGATACCAGAAGTTTTGGTGGGTCTAGCTCTGATACCAGTGGTCCTGGTTGGTCTAGAACTGATACCAGAAGTTCTGGTGGGTCTAGCACTGATACCAGTGGTCCTGGTTGGTCTAGAACTGATACCAGAAGTTTTGGTGGGTCTAGCACTGATACCAGTGGTCCTGGTTGGTCTAGCACTGATGCCAGAAGTTCTGGTGGGTCTAGCTCTGATACCAGTGGTCCTGGTTGGTCTAGCACTGATGCCAGAAGTTCTGGTGGGTCTAGCACTGATACCAGTGGTCCTGGTTGGTCTAGAACTGATACCAGTGGTCCTGGTTGGTCTAGCACTGATACCAGAAGTTCTGGTGGGTCTAGCACTGATACCAGTGGTCCTGGTTGGTCTAGAACTGATACCAGAAGTTTTGGTGGGTCTAGCACTGATACCAGTGGTCCTGGTTGGTCTAGCACTGATGCCAGAAGTTCTGGTGGGTCTAGCTTTGATACCAGTGGTCCTGGTTGGTCTAGATCTGATACCAGTGGTCCTGGTTGGTCTAGCACTGATGCCAGATGTTCTGGTGGTCTAGCTCTGATACCAGTGGTCCTGGTTGGTCTAGCACTGATGCCAGAAGTTCTGGTGGGTCTAGCTTTGATACCAGTGGTCCTGGTTGGTCTAGATCTGATACCAGTGGTCCTGGTTGGTCTAGCACTGATGCCAGAAGTTCTGGTGGGTCTAGCTTGATACCAGTGGTCCTGGTTGGTCTAGCACTGATGCCAGAAGTTCTGGTGGGTCTAGCTCTGATACCAGTGGTCCTGGTTGGTCTAGCTCTGATACCAGAGGGTCCTGGTTGGTCTAGCACTGATGCCAGAAGTTCTGGTGGTCTAGACTCTGATACCAGTGTCTGGTTGGTCTAGCTCTGATACCAGTGGTCCTGGTTGGTCTAGCACTGATGCCAGAAGTTCTGGTGGTCTAGCTCTGATCCAGTGGTCCTGGTTGGTCTAGCTCTGATACCAGTGGTCCTGGTTGGTCTAGCCCTGATGCCAGAAGTTCTGGTGGGTCTAACTCTGATACCAGTGGTCCTGGTTGGTCTAGCTCTGATACCAGTGGTCCTGGTTGGTCTAGCACTGATGCCAGAAGTTCTGGTGGGTCTAGCTCTGATACCAGTGGTCCTGGTTGGTCTAGCACTGATGCCAGAAGTTCTGGTGGGTCTAGCACTGATACCAGTGGTCCTGGTTGGTCTAGCACTGATGCCAGAAGTTCTGGTGGGTCTAGCTCTGATACCAGTGGTCCTGGTTGGTCTAGCACTGATGCCAGAAGTTCTGGTGGGTCTAGCTCTGATACCAGTGGTCCTGGTTGGTCTAGCACTGATACCAGAAGTTCTGGTGGGTCTAGCACTGATACCAGTGGTCCTGGTTGGTCTAGAACTGATACCAGAAGTTTTGGTGGGTCTAGCACTGATACCAGTGGTCCTGGTTGGTCTAGCACTGATGCCAGAAGTTCTGGTGGGTCTAGCTCTGATACCAGTGGTCCTGGTTGGTCTAGCACTGATGCCAGAAGTTATGGTGGGTCTAGCTCTGATACCAGTGGTCCTGGTTGGTCTAGCTCTTACACCAGTGGTCCTGGTTGGTCTAGCACTGATGCCAGAAGTTCTGGTGGGTCTAGCTCTGATACCAGTGGTCCTGGTTGGTCTAGCTCTAATACCAGTGGTCCTGGATGGTCTAGCACTGATGCCAGAAGTTCTGGTGGGTCTAGCTCTGATACCAGTGGTCCTGGTTGGTCTAGCACTGATGCCAGAAGTTCTGGTGGGTCTAACTCTGATACTAGTGGTCCTGGTTGGTCTAGCTCTGATACCAGTGGTCCTGGTTGGTCTAGCACTGATGCCAGAAGTTCTGGTGGGTCTAGCTCTGATACCAGTGGTCCTGGTTGGTCTAGCTCTGATACCAGTGGTCCTGGTTGGTCTAGCTCTGATACCAGTGGTCCTGGTTGGTCTAGCACTGACGCCAGAAGTTCTGGTGGGTCTAGCTCTGATACCAGTGGTCCTGGTTGGTCTAGCTCTGATACCAGTGGTCCTGGTTGGTCTAGCACTGATGCCAGAAGTTCTGGTGGGTCTAGCTCTGATACCAGTGGTCCTGGTTGGTCTAGCTCTGATACCAGTGGTCCTGGTGGGTCTAGCACTGATGCTGGCGCAGTTTCTGGTATTGGTACTGGTGATGCTAGTACTGGCCTGACACGTGTATATTTTATTCTGGGCATCTGTTAATATGATTTACTCGGGATAAAAAAGAAAATGGCATATACAATCATCCCGAGAAATATCGAAAGTTGTTGATAAAACGCACTTGCTTCTCAGTGCCCTAAGACACTCAGCCGAACATATCGTTCAGTGGATAAGAGACAGTGCTACGTTTCACTCTCTCCAGCCTCCCACTAAAGGATACGAAGCTTATAAAGACTCTTGAATGTCAATCTGAAGACGCAAAATATAATCGCAACATGTATTTTTAAGTGCCAGGCAGCGGAAAAGAATGGCCGGAAATGTTAAGAATGCGTCGCCATTTGGGAACAATGCTGGAGTGAAATTCAAGCCAGTGACGGGCTCATCAGAGCCACAGATGCTAAAACCAATCAAGTGTCCAGCACAACAACTAGTAATGTATTAACTTTGTTTCCTAAGGTACAAGATCTCAAACCGAGAAAAACAATAAAACGTCATTTATTAAGGGTCTTCTGACGAAGACGAATGCAGTGTTTGCAGCTTTATTGAGACTACTGTAAAACACTGTATGAATGACAAAATATAGATTCCTGTACAATTTATTTAGATGGGAGAGAAGAAACAGGTAGCCAGGGGAGAGGTTGGCCTACGTTTACCTGGAGAGGGTTTCGGGGGTCAACGCCCCTTCGGCCCGGTCTGAGACCAGGCCTTATGTGGATCAGGGTCTGATCAACCAGGCTGTTACTGCTGGCCGCACGCAAGCTGACGTACGTCCGGTTGGTCAGGTACTGACTTTAGGTACCTGTCCAGGGCCTTCTTGAAGACAGTCAGGGGTCTATTGGTAATCCTCCTTATGTATGCAGGGAGGCAATTGAACAGTCTTGGGCCCCGGACACTTATTTTGTTGTCTCAGTGTACTCGTGGCGCCCCTGCTTTTCATCGGGGAAATGTTGCATCTCCTGCCGAGTGTTTTGCTTTCATATGGAGTGATTTTCGCGACGTGAGTCGCTCATATACACAGAGTTAACGAACTCCATAAATGACAGTCAAAGTTTTGCATACAAAACACTGGATACAACTTCTTAGCAGTTGGAACTTAGTCATTGTTTTGAAGACCCACCAAACCTGACCCCAAGTGTATATTTGCTCGGTGATTTAAATATGAAACCTCTTAAATAGAAGAATACGTTCAGGATATTTCCAGGGAGTCAGCGCCCCCATCGCTTAGTTCTAGACCAGACCTTCTGGAAGATCAAGGCCTGATCAACCAGGCTGTTACTGCTGACCGTATACAGTCCAACGTACGAACCAAGGCCCGACTGGTCAGGCTACTGATTTGAGAAATTTGTAAAGTTCGCTCTTGAAGACAGCCTGAGATTTCTTGGTATTTCTTCTTATGCGCAAAATGAAGGTGTTGAAGAGTCGAGGACCTCTGACACTCGTTGACTCATATCATAGTTTACTTGTCGTACCCCTACATTTTAGTGGAGGAATTTTGCATTGTCTTCCAAGTCTCTTGTCATACTGATGTAAATTATTATGTTCCTTTCTCGCCTATGTTCCGAGGAGTACAGTTGAAGGGACTTAAAGCATTCCCAGTAGTTTAGATTCAGCAATCTTGCCTGCCATTAATATACAGTGATATACTAACGAGGGATGATCGAGTGACTTGGCATCTATTGTTCTTGAAAGTTCTAGTTATCCAGTCTGTTATCTTCCTTCTGGTTGCAATGGCAGTCTCATACATGAGACTTGGTCTGTTGAATGATAAGAGTTTGCCCTGTACTGTTATTCTCTCTTTCTTCTATTCTTCCATAACAAAGGAAGTGAAATTTGTCCTCGTTAAATATATTGTTGTCTGAGGCCCACTGGAAGACTTAGTTTAAATCCACCTGAGAATTCGCCGTGTCATCAACGGACGCCACTGGCAGATAGAGATTTTGGTGTAATTAGCAAAAGGATGTTGCGGTGCTATGATTTATGTCCTTGTAGATGTCGGATTCAAGAATGAGAAACAAAAGTGGAGGGTTAGTACTGTGTCTTGAGAAACAGAGCTTTTCACTGAGGCAGCCTCTGACTCCATTCTGTTTACTACCACTCTCTAGGTTCTATTTAACAAGTTAAATATCTGCCTGCCCATTTTTATAGTTATTCCTTTTGCATTTTGTGCACAATCAAACCATGGGCGGACTTGTCGAACGTTTCTGCAACATCTTGTACAACGACATTTACTTCCAAGAAGATATAAACAAAGTTTTCCAGTGAGCAACGGTAAACAATATGATGTTCAATGAGGACAAATCCAACTACTCCGTTATGGAAAACTGGAGGAGATAATAACTAGAACAGAATGTACTACTGACTCTGGCCATACAGTAGAGCAGAAAAATAATGTAAGGGACCTGGGAGTAGTAATGTCTGAGGATCTCACTTTCAAGGATCACAACAGTGCCACGATCACAAGTGCAAAGAAAATGATAGGATGGATAATGAGAACGTTCAAAACGAGAGATGCCAAGCCAATGATGATCCTTTTCAAATCACTTGTTCTCTCTAGGCTGGAATATTGCTGTACATTAGCATCTCTATTCAAAGCAGGTGAAATCGCAGATCTAAAGAGTGTACAGAGATCCTTTACTGCACGTATAAGTTCTGTCAAGCACCTTAACTACTGGGAACGCTTGGAAGCACTTGACTTGTACTCGTTGGAACGTAGGAGAGAGATGTATATCATAATCTACACTTGGAAAATCCTAGAAGGAATGGTCCCGAATCTGCACACACAAATCATTCCCTACGAAAGTAGAAGACTGGGCAGGCGATGCAAAATACCTCCAACACCATAAGTGTCCGGGGCCCAAGACTGTTCAACAGTCTCCCACCAAGCATAAAGGGAATTACCAATAAACCCCTGGCTGCCTTCAAGAGAGAGCTTGGCAGATACCTAAAGTCAGTGCCAAATCAGCCAGCTGTGGTTCGTACGTTGGACTGCATGCGGCCAGCAGTAACAGCCTGGTTGATCAGGCCCTGATCCACCGGGAGGCCTGGTCGTGGACCGGGCCGCGGGGGCGTTGTCCCCGGAATAACCTCCAGGTAGGTTGCCCTCCAGAGCATCTAGGACCGCAGCGTAATGATCTAGAAGTGTAAAAGGCAGGAGTGACTGCCCTAAACCCATGCTGCTGCTGTGGATTATGCAGTTGTTGGGGTTCCATGCGACTGGCAGTTTTGGCGTAGTAATGATTGCAATTGTAGAGAGTGTCCATTTGTTGGAACAGTATCACGCAACAGAATTGTTAAACCTTTACATTAAATTCGCCTTAAGCTAGCATAGATGGCAGAACTGACAAGACTGGAAACACCCATGACTTTTTATTTACAAATGATAAGGATGCAGGACAAGCCACGGGGGGAGGGGGGTGGAAATCTTTAGCTCAAGTACTTTCACACTTCTCAGTGCATCATCAGGAGCTGTGCAGTGTTGCAAGGGAGCAACCAAAGCAGGGAGAGAGGTTTCAGAGTAGCATAGGTGTCACCGTCCACGGTTACCCTTAGACTGGGCTAGTGGTTGGTGCCAACCCCACCCTGCCATCATCCCCCCACTACCCATTTGGGGTAGGAGGGTTTCTGAGATGTCAAGTATGAAATTATAAGACATAAAAAGCCAGCTCTAAGCTTTTTCTAATCGTTTATAACAGGTCGTGTGGTTTGAGAAAACAAGTTTCTCATTAGATACTGTAGACGTGGATTGCTATTATTCTGTGTGACCTTTTCAAATAATGAAAGGAATACAATGTGCTTCTTGTCCTTTTAAATGTCCTGCTCTGAGGTACTCGAATGTTCTACCGATGTACTCAGAAGTATTTCTTCCTAAATATTGTCTACTATTTTTCTCAGTGTCGGTTAATATGCCATACATGGGGATCTTCTATGCCTATCCGATAATATTTCTATGATCTAAATTCTACTGATACCCTTTAACCTCTCCTTACGTTATCTGGTTATCTTGTGTGCTTGTCACTATATGGTACATTAACAGCTACACGCGTTATATAACCATCACAACTGACGTGGTTTGAAGTTTTGGTGCGTAGACACGCAAGGAGTCTTCTACTTTCATTTGTGACCCCATGTTTCTGCGTCCCATCTCTGGGACGCAGAAATTTTATACATCGTTATCATGTTTCTTCTAACCTCCTGTCCTCCAGTGTCGTCAGGCCGATTTCCCTTAACCTTTTGTCGTAGGACAATCCCCTTAGCTCTGGGATTAGTTTTGTTGCAAACCTTGTCACTTCCTCAAATTTCTTGACGTGCTTGACCATGTGTGGATTCCAAACTGGTGTTGCATACTCCAATATGGGCCTGACGTACACGGTGTACAGAATCTTCACGACTTTGCATTTGGCGGGGTTAAATTCGAGGAACCAGTCGCTGGACCAGGCTTGTAGCCCGTCCATGTCTCTTTGTAGTCCTGCCTGATCCTCATCCGATTGAATTCTCCTCATTAATTTCACATCATCTGCCAACAGGGACACTTCTGAGTCTATTCCTTCCGTTATGTTATTCACATAAACCAAAAACAGCACAGGTCCTAGGACTGACCCCTGTGGAACCCCGCTCGTCACAGGCGCGCACTCTGACACCTCTTCACGTACCATGACTCCTCGTTGCCTCCCTGTCAGATATTCTCTGAGCCATTGCAGTGTCTTTCCTGATTTGCCTGCCTGATCCTCTAGCACATGTGTGTGTGTGTGTGTGTTAGTTACCATTTGGTCCTAGGCACATGTCGATTAGACACTAGGCCTGTTGTGTGTGTGTGTGTGTGTGTGTGTGTGTGTGTGTGTGTGTGTGTGTGTGTGTGTGTGTGTGTGAGGACTTCTTACCTGCCTCATACCAGTCCTCCCTCACTCCTTCCCCTGACCATCTGTCTCCCTCACTCCCCTTACCAGCCCTTCCTTCCCTCACCAACCCTCACTCCCCTCACCAGCCCTCATTCCCCTTCCTCTCAATCGTAGAATAAACAGGCAACAAGGATGGGGGGGGGGGGGATTGGCCTGTAGTTAGTCTCTCTTATTTGCTCGGAATTACTAAACCCCACAAATGATGTCGTTGAAGCTTTGACAATTAAGATTGAGAACCAAAACCTTGTTACTGTGGCGGCTCCAGGAACAGCTTTTGAAAATTCACCAGTCTGGAAACTCGCAACTTCTGCATCAAACATCTTACTTCTGGGTGATTTCATCTTACTACGCCTAAAATGTAGAAATGTAGTAAATGTTTTAGCAGTGATAAGCCCAGGAGGTAGCTCAGATAAAAATTCACATATGAACTATTAAATCTCTGCAACAAATTCACATTAATCCAGCAAATAGTGGAGTCAACAAGACTGGAAAATACGCTTGACCTTATCTTCACTAATAATGATCTGGTATGAAATATAACGGTATCATAGACAGTACACTCGGATCTTAACAGAAGTACAAACATGTATGTGTAGAGCTCCTGACCAGCAAAATGAGATAGTTATGAAGGTGCCTTCACCAAGTTCAGCTTCAGTAACAAAGACATAGAACAAATCAACCGTGTCCTAAATGAAACAAGCTGGGAAGATATCCTAAACAATACGGATATGAACCTTTGCCTAGAACAAATTATTTCTGTGGCACTTGATGTATTCTCAAGGCACATTCCTTTAAGAAAAAAGAAAAGATGTAAACTAGAAAGAGACGCTCCCTCTACAGGCGAATGTGAAGAATCTCAGAGATGTTGAAGGGGGCCAATATATTTGAAATATGAAAGGAGGCACTGGTCGGAGAAATAGGAAATATCAAACTTAATTAGGCATAAAAAAAATCATACGGAAGACAAACACAGGAAGAACTTAAAGCCATAAATGAAATTGAAAAAAACCCGCAAATATTTCTATGTCAGATCTACGGCAAAAACAACATCTAGTATTAAACCTCAGCTTAGACGAGATGAGACCTACACAGATGACAGCAAAGAAATTGTGAGATGCTGAAGTCCCAATATGACTCATTATTTAGTGAGCTGTTCAGACTTAGGGTCGACATTCTAAATGAATTCTTTATGACCGAGACTCAGAATTTGGTTTATTCAAGCATTTCTGATATCCTAACACCACAGGACTTAGAAAAATCAATAAATAACATGCCCATGTACTCTGACCCAGGCCCAGACCTGTGGAACTCTGTGTTCATCAAGAACTGCAAGAAAGTTTTTTCACTTGCCTTAAATATTCAATGCAGAGGGAACAAAGCCACAGAGATCATCCCACAATCACTAGAAACAATAGACATAGCCCCACCCCACATAGGTAGCAATAAAGCAATTACAAAGAAGTACAGACCGATAGCACTAACTAACATTCCACATAAAAATATTTGAAAGGGTTCTAAGAAGAAAGATCACCACCTATTTAGATACCCATCAGTTACACAACCCAGGGCAACATGGATTTAGAGAAGGTCGCTCCTACCTGTCCCACCTACTGGACCATGGTCTTGGATGCTATATCATGTGGGTTTTCGAAACGTGGAAGGGGTAAGAATACTCACGTAGGCTGGTAGTACGTATAATATATAACGGGAAGTATGGGAAGCGCCAACAGCCGACCTGCCTCTCTCTGCTCCCTATCTTGACTGACTCACAAGTGTCTACAGGGTGAGGGGGTGTTTGAAATCCTGCTATGGTCAGCAGCAATGTGAATACAGTCAGTGATTCACGCAGAGACGGTTGGTAGTGAGTCATCTACTGGTACACTGGTTACTAGGAACTGGTACTACTACTGAGAGCTATACAGGACAAAGAAAAGGCAGATGTGTTATACACAGACTTTGCAAAAGCCTTCGACAAGTGTGACCATGGTGTTATAGCGCACAAAGTGCATGATAGAATAATAAAAGTGGGTATATGAATCTATAACTTCCTAACAAAACACACAGTTATAGTAAACAGTAAAGTCAGAGGCGGCTACAGTGAAAAGTTCTGTTTCACAAGGCACAGTATTCTCTCCTATCCTGTTCCTCATCCTCATATCCGACATAGACAGAGATGTAAGTCACAGCACCGTGTCTTCCTTTCCTGATGATACCCAAATTTGTATGACAGAGTCATCCATCGAAGACACTGCATGTTTCAAAGTGGACATCAACCAGATCTTTAAATGGGCCGCAGAAAACAATATGAAGTTCAATGAAGACAAATTTCAATTACTCTGTTGTGGAAAACTCGAGGAAATAAAAACTCTATTGGAGTATAAAAACAAATTCCAACCACTTAATAGAGCGAAAACCTAATATGATGGACCTGGGAGTGATGTCAGAGAATCTCTCTTTCAAATAATGTATCTACCACATCTGTTAGGAAACTGAAAGGATGGATAATGAGATCCTTCAAAACTAGAGATGCCAAGTCCATGATTCTCTTCAAATGGCTTGTTCTCTCTCTAAGCTGGAATATTGCTGTATACTAACTACCCCTTTCAAGACAGGCAAAATTGCAGACCTTGAGAATATACAGAGAACTTTCACTGCACGTATGTATACGATAAAACACCTAAATTACTGGGAACTGTTGAAGTCCCTTGATTTGTATTCCCTGGAATGCAGGCGAGAAAGATACATGATAATATTCTTAGAAAATCCTAGAGGGACTAGTCTCAAATCTGCACACGAAAATCACTCCCTACGACAGCAAAAGACTCGGCAGGAGATGTAACATCCCCAAATAATAAGCAGGGGCTTCACGAGTACACTACCAACCCCCACCACCCCTCCCTCACCAACCCTCCCTCCTCCCTCCTCCCTCCCCCCCCTCCCTCCCCCCTCCTCCCTCCCTCCCCTCAGCAACCCTTCCTCACTCTCCCTCACCAACCCTTCCTCGCTCTCCCTCACCAACCTTTCCTCGCTCTCCCTCACCAACCTTTCCTCACTCTCCCTCACCAACCCTCCCTCACTCCCCTCACCAACCTCCCTCACTCCCCTCACCAGCCCTCCCTCCCCTCATCCTCTTTCCAGCCCTCCCTCTCCTCACCAGCCCTCCCTCATTCCCAGTAAGCAGTGGAGAACAACATATTCACTAGTGTAAAGTTCCAGCTGCTTAGGTATGGAAAGAACGAAGAACTCGAAAGGAACAGTGTACAAAACTCAAGAAGATCGTCTTACAGAAAAGGAACATGTGAAAGACTTGAGAATAATTGTCAGCTGACCTCTCGAAGACCAAAAAAAGACCAAGGTCTCGACAGCCGGGAAGTGAGTAATGAGAACTTTCAATCGCTAGTGCTCTCTCATTTGGAATATTGCTCAGTGATGATGGCCCCATTCACGGCTGAAGAAATGTAAGAGCTTGAGCAAATATAGAGATCGTTTACGACCCACATAGCCAGTATTACTGGCAACGCTTTAAAGTTTAAAATATGTACTCACTGGAGCGGAGGAGAGAGATACATGATAACATATGCCTGGAAAGTACTTCAGGGCCTTGTCCCAAATCTGCACACTGCCATAACATACTGGTGTGAGAGAGATGGGGGAAGTGCAAAATAAACCCAGTGAAAAGCATGGATGCGGTGGGAACAATAAAAGAACACTTGTCAAAATCCGTGACCACAGACTATTCAACCAGAAGATATCAGAAACACTGCTGAGACAAATGTAGACCTCTTCAAGAAGAAACTGGACAAGTATCTTTACCAGGTACCAAATCAACCAGGCTGTGATGTATATGTGGGTCAGTGGGCCACGAGCAACAACAGCCTGCTTGACCAGGTAAATACCAGATGAGCCTGGCCCATGGCCGGACCCTGGGAGTAGAAAAACTCTCGGAACTTGCTGAAGGTAAAGGTACAGTACTAGTCACGGCATTATGCCGGGTGAGCGCCCCAGCATAATGCCGTGACGAAAATCAAAGGCCTACCATATAGGGGTCTTTTTTCGTCAGTGCATTGTGCTGGCTAGCAGCCATTAGCATGACATCATGATGTCAGTATAGCTACTGAATTCCCTATACTTATACTTGTGTAGTATATTGTAGATCGTATCATCCATGTATATATTTAGGCTCCCTTTCACTAGGCTCAGCTGTCATGTTGGGGTTCGATAACATGGATTGGGTAAGAACACACACGTAGGCTGGTTAGTACGTATAATTATAACAGAAAGTATGTGAAGAAGCCGTGCTGCCCTACCTTTCTGCTCTCTGTCTTAAGACTGACTCATGAATTGGGTTGTAGGGGTGAGCGGCATTCAAAACATGCTATGGTCAGCAGCAACATGAATAACAGTCAGTGATTCACGCAGACGGTTGGTAGTGAGTCATACTACTGGTAACTGGTTACTGGTACTACTGGGAACTGATACTACTGAGACAGCGACTAGCATGTGTGACGTCACGTGATGTGCGTGTGTGCGTGAGAATTCCTGTAAAAACACTTCTCCACGCTTAGGTCTACAGCCAACACAGGCAGGTTGGGCCTCTCCCCTCTCACACTCTGCTAATATATGTGTTACCATCCAATGACTGTGTTTAACTCCAACCATCACATCTCCACGAACCCTCCCGACAATGACCTGCTGCCACACCCCACAGTGACTCTTCAGTGCTCACGTGGGTGTCGTGGTGAGAGGTGTTCTTTGGTTTTGGGGCTATACATGTTTGATTATGGGTAAAAGGAAGTCTTTAACACCTGAAACTATAGCTCAGATCATAGGGCTTCACATAGTTGGTCACCAGACGAAAGAAATAGTGGAGAATGGTGGTGTGTGTGAGCGTTCAGTGAGGAACTGGGTGCAGTGTTTCAAGGCTGGTGGCAGTGTGGAGTAACCTCGGCCTGGCCCCTCGAAGAAATCTGTTCATACCTTAAGTGGGTTAAAGAAGCAGTTAGAGTGTACACCTAAGATAAATGCTAGAGAATTGAAAGAAAATAACCCACATCTTCTCTCAGAGGTGTCTGTAAGAACTGTTAACAGACATGTCAGAACTGGGCTACAGTAGTCACCACCAGGTTAAGAAACCGATCCTCTCCAAGCCACAGAAGAAATGTAGGCTGGATTATGCAAAGAAATATCTTCACTGAAATCCTGAACAGTAGTCTGTGTGAGGTACTTTGGAGTGATGAAGCAACCTTCCACCGTCACTTGTAACCATGGGGGACATGTGTACCGGCCCAGAGGTAGTGATCCTCTAGACCCACGCTAACACCTGTGGGTCCACCAAACATCCAGACTCGCCAAAAAACCAGTAATAGAACCAGTATATTACTGGAGTTGTGTGATATTTACCTGAGTTGTTTGAACAAGTGATGGGGCTACGGTTTTTTATGCAGGACAGTGCACCGTGTCATACCACCAAATCTGTAGTTCAGTGGCTTAAGGACTGAAGTGAGGTTCTTTAATGACTGGCCAGGCAATTTCCCAAAACCTAAACCCTATTGAGAACCTCTGGTCAATAGTGAAACAAAGTTTACTGGGCAAGAATATCAGTTCCATCCAGTGGCTGGAGGCTGCTCTCATGAGGCAGGGAAATAACCTCCCCAAACCCTCAGAATTTGTGTGAGAGTCTTTCTATACGGCTAAAGGACGTGATTAAGCGTAAAGGACTGGGGCTCCACATATTAAAACCTCATTTAAGTGTGAAAAATATATATATTATAATCTTTCATGGTATGTGTTTGTGTTTTGGCACATGTGGGGGGGGGGAGGGGCGGCATAATGCCGTGACTAGCACTGTATATCCTAAATCGAGTAAAACAATAACATACTAATTGGAGAAGCCAGTATTGATACTCGGAGATCAGGGAAAAGGGAATTAATGTACAATCATTAGAGCTTGGGGAGAGTGATCACAAATCACTCAGTTTTAACATATCATGGAATTCCCCTAATAATGGCAATCAAGTCTCCGTCCCTGACTTTCGCTTGGCTGATTTCATAGGACTGAAAAATTACTTAGGTGGGCTGAACTGGAATGACCTGACTAGGGGTCAGGTAGGTGGTGATGGTTGCCGATATGATGCTTTCCAGGGCATAGTTCTAGCTGCTCAGTCAAATTATGTTCCAAATAGGGAAATCAGATCAAACAAAAATGATCCTAAATGGATGAACAATAGATTAAAAATATCTGATTGGTCAAAAGAGGGCCCATATATAGGCAAATAAAAAGAGGAGAGGGGCAATTAAGAAATCGATATATTCAGTTAAGAGAGAAATAAAAAAGGGAATTAGAAAAGCAAAAAAGAGATTATGAGGTTAAAGTTGCAAGAGAATCGAAGACTAACCCAAAAGGATTCTTTCAGGTTACAAGAAGTAAGATCAGGGACAAGATAGGCCCACTCAAAGTTCCTCGGGTCAGCTCACTGCCCAGTGATAAGGAAAATGTGTAGAATTTTTAACACATACTTCCTCTCAGTTTTTTCACAGGGGATACCAGCGATATTCCAGTAATGATAAATTATGTAGAACAGGCGATAATAAACTGTGCACTATTAGGGTCACAAGTGACATGGTCTTTGGCAAAAAGTAAATTAAAACCTAACAAATCCCCAGGCCCTGATGAACTGTATGCAAGGGTTCTAAAGGAATGTAAAGAGGAGCTTAGCACACCTTTGGCTAATCTTTTCAACATATCACTACAAACTGGCTGGTGCCAGATAAGTGGAAAATGGCAAATGTGATACCTATTTTCAAAAAAGGTGACAGGTCCTTAGCTTCGAACTATAGACCAATAAGCCTAACCTCCATAGTGGGGAAAATTTATGGAATCATAATTGCCGAGGCGTCGTAGCCACCTTGAAAAGCATAAATTAATAACGAATCTCAGCATGGGGTTTTACAAAGGGGCGTTCCTGCCTTACGAATTTATTAACTTTTTTCACTAAGGTATTTGAGGAGGGAGATCATGGTAATGAATATGATATTGTGTATATGGACTTCAGTAAGGCTTTTGACAGGGTCCCATCAGAGGGCTATTGAGGAAAAAATTAAAGCACAAGGAATAGGAGAAATTTTTTCCTGGATAGAGGCATGGTTGACAAATAGGCAGCAGAGAGTTCGCATAAATGGGGAGAAATCGGAGTGGGGAAGCGTCACGAGCGGTGTTCCACAGGGGTCAGTTTTTGGGCCCCCTGCTGTTCACAATCTACTAAACGACTAGATGAGGGCATAAAGAGCGACATCGGCCCAAGTTTGCCGATGACACCAAAATAGGCCGTCGAATTCATTCTGACGAGGACATTCGAGCACTCCAGGAAGATTTGAATAGACTGATGCAGTGGTCGGAGAAGTGGCAGATGCAGTTTAATATAGACAAATGCAAAGTTCTAAATGTTGGACAGGACAATAACCATGCACAAATAAACTAAATAATGTAGATCTTAATATTACGGATTGCGAAAAAGATTTTGGAGTTCTGGTTAGCAGTAATCTGAAACCAAGAAACGTGCATAAGTGTTCGCAATAAAAATAAAAAATCCTTGGCTTCATATCAAAAAAACATAAATAATAGGGGTCCCCAGGTTGTTTTTCAACTCTATAATCCTTGGTTAGGCCTCATTTAGATTTGCGCACAGTTTTGGTCACCGTATTACGAATGGATATAAATTTTCCCGGAAAATGTTCAAAGGAGGATGACAAAACGTCAGTGATGTGCAGTGTGGTGAAAAATTGCTGTAAAAACATGTTCTCCACGCTTAGGTCTACAGCAACACAGGCAGGTTGGGCCTCTCCCTCTCACACTCTGCTAATATATGTGTTACCATCCAATGACTGTGTTTAACTCCAACCATCACATCTCCACGAACCCTCCCGACAATGACCTGCTGCCACACCCCACAGTGACTCTTCAGTGCTCACGTGGGTGTCGTGGTGAGAGGTGTTCTCTTTGGTTTTGGGGCTATACATGTTTGATTATGGGTAAAGGAAGTCTTTAACACCTGAAACAATAGCTCAAATCATAGGGCTTCACATAGTTGGTCACCAGACGAAAGAAATAGTGGAGAATGGTGGTGTGTGTGAGCGTTCAGTGAGGAACTGGGTGCAGTGTTTCAAGGCTGGTGGCATTGTGGAGTAACCTCGGCCTGGCCCCTCGAAGAAATCTGTTCATACCTTAAGTGGGTTAAAGAAGCAGTTAGAGAGTACACCTAAGATAAATGCTAGAGAATTGAAAGAAAATAACCCACATCTTCTCTCAGTGGTGTCTGTAAGAACTGTTAACAGACATGTCAGAACTGGGCTACAGTAGTCACCACCAGGTTAAGAAACCGATCCTCTCCAAGCCACAGAAGAAATGTAGGCTGGATTATGCAAAGAAATATCTTCACTGAAATCCTCAACAGTAGTCTGTGAGGTACTTTGGAGTGATGAAGCAACCTTCACCGTCACTTGTAACCATGGGGGACATGTGTACCGGCCCAGAGGTAGTGATCCTCTAGACCAGTGGTTCCCAAACTTTTTCAGCTTGTTACCCAATTTAACATGCCACATAAAGCATGTTACCCCTTTCACAAAATGTTGTTATTATTGATATATATGGCTAAACGTGAACGTATACAGCCTCGCATACTCTGCTAATCCTAGCAAAACCATTGAAAACGTAAGAACCACACATACATAATATATAAAATTAATAATAGCTACAAATTCACAGATAAACTGACAGTGTGAAATAGAGGCAGCCTCAGGAAGTGAGTGACGCGTACTGGACAGGTCGATCTGGGCTACTGAGTGACTTTTGTCCTGAAGCATACTTGTCAAAATACTTTTGGGTTTCTACACACTTAGCTATATATTTCTTCTTTTCTAATACTGTATATTAGTTTTTGATGTTTATTGTTATTTGGTTTAACTTTATTACTTACTTATAATAGGTTTACTTTACAACTTTATATACTAAGACAAAGTTAACAATAATCCTCATACCGGGTACCGCATTGTTTTCTTGATTTTCAGAATTCATAACTTTTTTTCTGTCACCCCTCTATTACCCCCCAAAAATGGTTAAATTACCCCCAGGGGGTAATTTACCCCCAGTTTGGGAACCACTGCTCTAGACCCACGCTACACCTGTGGGTCCACCAAACATCCAGACTCGCCAAAAACCAGTATATGAACCAGTATAATTACCTGGAGTTATTGTGTGACTATTTACCTGAGTTGTTTGACAAGTGTGGGGCTACGGTTTTTATGCAGGACAGTGCACCGTGTCATACCACCAAATCTGTAGTTCAGTGGCTTAAGGACTGAAGTGAGGTTCTTTAATGACTGGCCAGGCAATTTCCCAGACCTAAACCCTATTGAGAACCTCTGGTCAATAGTGAAACAAAGTTTACTGGGCAAGAATATCAGTTCCATCCAGTGGCTGGAGGCTGCTCTACATGAGGCATGGAATATACCTCCCCAAACCCTCAAGAATTTGTGTGAGAGTCTTCCTATACGGCTAAAGGACGTGATTAAGCGTAAAGGACTGAGCTCCACATATTAAAACCTCAGTAAGTGTGCAAATATATATATTATAATCTTTCATGGTATGTGTTTGTGTTTTGGCACATGTGGGGGGGGGGAGGGGCGGCATAATGCCGTGACTAGCACTGTATATCCTAAATCGAGTAAAAACAATAACAACATACTAATTGGAGAAGCCAGTATTGATACTCGGAGATCAGGGAAAAGGGAATTAATGTACAATCATTAGAGATTCCATCACACATTGAATTGCTCCTTATTGATAGGTTAGATTTTACCGCTGAAGTGGCTAGTTTATTGTGCACCCAATCCATCCTGAGGTCTAGCATTAAGAATAGTATTAGAGAAGTAAATAATGAAACTGAATGTCATTGGAATGTACGTAGATATGTACGATTATGGAGTAACTTGCAGTGTGAACAGTTTGAAAAATGATGTAGTAACGAGGCTTAGGCTTAAATACAAGTACCTCTGGCAGTTCGGTAGACACACATGTGCAGCAGTACTTGTGTTTTAACAGCACGATTTCCAGCATAACATTGTCCACAGTGGCTGTTGAGTAACGAGTGAGATATTACAATTTGTCCTAAAGGAGCGTATATTTCAGAATATCACATTTAACTAAGTGTGACGCTGATGAATACTCGTGTTTGGGCTGAGTACTTTCGAGTCACGGAATCTATTGGTAATTCTAGTCAAATCTCACATCCACCTATTAGCTGCAGCTAATGTAAAATGATGTTGGTATGACTGAACTTGCCTGGGTATTGTAATTGACCCAATTTCCTCTAGCTTGTTGTAGGGGGGTTGTGATTTCGGTACCATTGTCTTGAATACGCTGCTACAGGTGTATAATACTGTCCTCATTCGTAACGCCTCAGTCTTTAGTAACACCATTCCATTCACGGTATGGTATGTCCATTACGCCTGCAAAACAAATTTTTACACTTTTACTTGGACGAATACACTCGATGTTTCTTTTTAACGCTAGTTTTCCTAGTGGAGATTGACAGTATTTCAGAGTTTACCGCACAGTGTCATTGTTTTCTTTGTTCTCAGTGGAAGATTGTGAGGTATTCATGACGTATTCCCGCTCTGATGTCTGAGTTCAAATTAGCTTGCTACCTTGCCCAGCGCCCACCAGTTCATCGTCTAGACAAAAGAATTGCGAGTTCAGCTTTATATACCTTCCTTGCTACACATTGCAACAAGGAATAACACAAGAAGGTTGTTTCCTTGTTGTTTAGCCGTGTACTAATAGTTATAACGTCCCTGATTGTAGGACAAGTGAAGCAGAGGCTTTCACATAATTTTCCTGCTGTGGGGAAAGTAATGATTCTCGGTCCAACCTCGTTGTGTATGTGATCAGAAATTCTAGCAAGGAGAGGACGTGCTTCAAGACAAAACTGTTGTGGGTAGAAGGAAGAGTCCACTAGCCCTTTGTGAGGGGGCTGAGAGATCCTACATCCCTTTACTGGGGATTTTCTCCACAACACAGATGATCAAACCGAATGCAGAGTATGTGGTCAGCCCCATTGTCACTTTAACACTTACTGAGGAATATAGAGATACTATAATTAGTGTGAAATGTCAAGATATTAATGAAAATAAAATACCAGTCATATTAAGCGAAAAATAAGTCAACTTAGATTTAAATCCAGATTTACTCCTGTTAACCCTTTTGGGACCTAGTTCCTTGGCCTTTTGTGTATCCAGGTGCTCTAGCTGTACCCTCCACAGGTTGGCTATGGGGTGCACAATAAACTATCCGCTTCGGCGGCAAACTAAACAATCTGAGTCACTGGTCTTCTCACCATGTTAATCACATATCTGCATCTTTTACGGAGACCCGTGCAAAAGATTGTTGTGACAGCAAAAAATGATTTCCTGGGCACAACGTATTTAGAGGAGACCAGAAAAACAGACAAGGAAGGGTTGGTCTGTATGTTTGTCACTCGTATGCACCGAGTGAACCTGGCAGTAGTTAAAAGACTAGCTAATGGAAATTCAGCACTATTGAAACCCTATCAAATTCGGCCCCCAAGTATTTTATTCCATGTAAAATAGAAGTATATAGCAAAGATTGTAATTACAAAGAGAGTCCCTGGAGAAAGTGTGGATGAACAGTCTCACACATCAGGATTATTAACTCTGCAATAAATTTGCCTTAAGCCAGCTATAGTAAAACCCACCAAACCAGAAAATATCTCAGACCTTATCTTCAGGAACAGTAAGGACCTGGTCCAAGAACTGTGTTAATGACAACAGTCTTAGACCACAACATAATCAAGGTTCATACTTGCCTGTACAGTGAGTGTCCTGGGTTAAAGAAACACGATCAGTCATTTGTGCAAATTCGAGAAATTCAGTCAGCTTCCTCAAGAACATCAGCTGGGAACCAAAAACAGCATAACCTTAATGAAATATGCTGGGGAAACTGTGACCAGTGTGGATTGAACCAGTTTCTTGGGAGGACGAGCTTATTGACGCTTGAAATATGCTCCAGATACACACTTGTACGCCAAATGAGGTGCAAATTAGAGAGAGATAAGGGAGAGGGAGGGAGGGGGGACTCCCTCTATAGGCCAAGACTTCTGGAAGGCAGCAGACTGAGGCACTGATAGGAACCTTGATTAGAGACATGGAAAACATAGAGATCAAGAAGAATTAGAGGGAGCAAAGAACCATAATTGAAATTAAGCCCAAACCCAAATGCTTTGTCTTGTACGCATTTTCCAGTGTGAAAACCATATGGAACCTACACTGGTGACAAAGAAATGTGTGAAATGCTGAAGTCACAATACAACATTACGTTAAGTGAACCAGTCTATAGATTCACAACCTAAATGAGTTTTTCATGAACTAGAATACAAAAGCAGCCGACTTCTCCTTGATTTCCGACATAGTCCTGTCTCCAGTTGACTTCAGAAAAGTCATTGACAGTATGCCCATGCATGCTGCTCCAGCCCCAGACTCGTGGAATTTCATTTTATTAAACATTTCAAGAAACCACTCTCGTGCTTTTAGTATTCTTTGCAGGAACCTGGACGCAGGTGTCCCCTCTCAGTCGTTAAAAAACACTGATATTGTCCCACTCCACAAAGGTGGCAGTAAAGCAGTTGCACGAAATATAGACGAATAATGCTAACTCCACACATCACAGCCTTTAAACAGGGCCTAAGAAGAATGAAAAATCTCATTGAATCAACAATTGCAGAGTCCTCTGCAGCATGAGTTAATAGCGAGCCTCTTGCCTTTCACAGTTAGTGGACCAATATAACATTGTCTTGGATGCACTAAAACTCAAGCTAATTGCCAGTGTAAGTTTAATTGATTTTTCAAAAGCCTTTGATTAGTGTGACCATGATGTAATAACTTGAAAATTCGTGCCAAAGGAATAATTGGAAAAGTGGGCAGACGGATATTTAACCTCTTAGAAACAGAACCTGGAGAGTAACAGTAAACAGTGAATTAGTAGGTTACCACAGTGAAAAGTTCTGTTCCTCAAGAAACAATACTTACCTCACTTGAGTTTCTCATTATTTTATGCTATATAGACAAGGACACATGCCATAGCGCTGTATCAGATAACAGCATTTTTTTTTTGAGCTAGATTCATAAAACATGCTACGAATCTTCAAGCAGATTGAAACCAAGTCTTCCAATAGGCCACTGACAACAGTAAGACACAAGTCATTCATCAGGGAAATAGTTCAATGTGCGTGACTTGAGTGAATGTCAGAGGCTCTCATATTCAAAGATCACAAAAATATTGGTTGTTGCTACTGTAAAGAAAAGGATAGGCTGGATAACTAGAACATTAAAATAGTAAAAAGACATGCTGATCCAGTGATGATATATTTCAAGTTGCCTGTTCTCTCCAAGCTGGAATAATGTTGCATACAAATGGGTTCTTCACTTCAAGGTAGGAGCATACAGAGCTGGAAAATATACAAAGAACTGTCAGTACCCATAAACATTCAGTCGAACCTTTGAACTACTGGGAACTCTTGAAATCCCTTGAATTGTACTTTCTTTGCCTATGTTGAAAGGAGTACAATTCAAGGGATTTCAAGAGTTCCCATTAGTTCAAAGGTTCGACTGAATGTTTATGGGCACTGACAGTTCTTTGTATATTTTCCAACTCTGCAATCTGCTCCTGCCTTGAAGGGAAGAACCCATTAGTATACAACACTATTCCTGCTTGAAGAGAACTTTTCTTGCCTATGATGCAAGGAGTACATCATAAGTTACGCCTGGGAATTCCTAGAGGCACATTGCAAATGTGCCTCTAGTGTAAGTGGACCACAACTTTTCAGTGCCCTACCATCAAACCTATGGATGTCTTCATGAGGGAAGAAGTTTTTCAAGTTAGTGCCTGATTGACTGGGCTGTAATGCATATGGAATATGTGTGGCCAGCACTAACAACCTGGATGATCAGGCCTATAAAAATGAAGCCTGGTTTGGAGCCAGGCCATGGGATCTGTGAACCCTCCCTCTTCGAAGTGGATGTCTGGTAAACACAAAGCAAGATAAATGGCTTCATATCATTGATACATTTATAGTATAAACATAAAAGTATTCTCAGTAGGAGATGATAAAAAAATCTAGAAGACAAGAAGTAATTCTTGCAGTAGAAAATAGCATGGTGTTCAGTGGTGGCTAATTCCAAATGCTTAGATATGAAAAAACTGAACTCAAAGAGGCACAATATATAAAACACAGGAAAGTCAGATGGAATAAAAAGAATGTGAAGGCCTGAACGTAACTATGTCGGCTGACGTAGAGAACACATTAAGGCTGGAGTACTGTTCATTGTTGATGGCTCCATCCAGGGAAGTACAGGTATTGAAGCTGAAACAGCATTTACAGCCTGCATAGCACTAAAACATATTAACTGTTGGAAACTTCTAAAAATTCTAAATGTGTACTCTGTGAAGTGGAGAGAGATGATGATAATAATAATAGATTCATGGAAGATACTTGAGGTCTCGAATCTACACACTACCATAACTTCGTTCTAGAGAGATATAGGAAGAAGTTATGTAAAATACATCCAGAGAACACTATTAATATGCGTGGGCCCAGGGTCTTCCACTTTCTGCCTGCAAATATCAGAAATACTGCCCGGACAGAACTAGAAATTTTGAACGTAAAACTGAATCAGTACCTCCAAGTGCCAGATGAATCAGACTGTGATGGAAATGAGTAAAACTGGGCTGCCAACGGTCTGGTTCAGCTGGGTGATCTGCAGATAAATCTGGTCTGTGTTCGGCCTACATGGGTAGAAAATCTATAGAAATTGCCATCTATACTATATCAGTGTAGAGTGCACTGTGTTGTATTTGTGTACAAAGTATTGCAGTGTTATATTGATAGAGTACAAAGAATAGTGCAAAGTATACAATATTGGTATTATGTGGTATAGAGAACAGTGCAAGATATGCTATGTTGGTATTATGTAGTGTAGTGGATAATGCAAGGTATACTAGGTTGGTATTATGTAGTGTAGAGGATAGTGCAAGGTATACTATGTTGGTATGTCGTGGGGGGTTCGACTGATGGATTTGAGAATAAACACACACGATGGATAGCTTGGTAACTTACATTAGTGGTAAAATAAGGGAGTGCACTCAGAGCCTGGCAGAGGGCATTCGAAGAGCTCGTGACGTCATGCTAGGTCAGCAGTGAGTCATAATGGTCAGTGATTCATGCAGGGAGGCAGTGAATGTAACAGTTACTGGTGAGTGGTATGAGTACACAGTAGTACACAGTACTGACAGCTCAGCGATGCTAACGTATGGTGGCCCAACATACAGCTAATACAAACTAGAGGCTACAGGCGTATGGCTCTGGGCTAATTCTATACAATTTTTAAGTACACAACAGTTGAACATAAGGATGTTTTTGTAATGGATCTTATTGTAATGCATTACAAGGTATGATATAACACAATTCATGGTAATTGATAGAATCAAATGTGTTGAATAAGAAAAAGTTGATATATACATAACACACAGTTGAAATATTCTCTAGCCTAAATTACCTATCTATAAAGACTAGGATGAGGTTTACACATGCAGAATGGTTATCATCTCTAGGGGGATTGAAATGGCTAACTCATGCCATAGTTGAGGATCTCGGTTGGTATTTACAAGTGATACTTGAGGATTTCTCAATACTTGTCATGTATGTAGGGAATAATGACATTCAGGTTGATCGTCTGACTGATTAGTAGAAGTTGAGGGCACAGAGTCAGAAGGAGTGTCAGTCTGTTACATTAGTCTGGGTAGGAACATCATCATCACGTACTAACTCCATATGATATAAATGCGATTCTTTATACTGACCAGTACTAATTTCTCTAACTTTATACTTATTGCCATTGATATGTTCAACTACTCGATAAGGACCAACAAACTTTTGATCAAGCTTAGGCATTGTTGATGTTTTGTTAAAGTTAGTCAGCATAACTCTCCAACCTACTTTAATTTTGGTCGGCTTTGCTCAAGCATTAGTGACTTGTAAATTCTGCTATTGATTTATGAAATGTTTCTCGGATTCTTCTAAAAACACCTTGAGCTAAGCTGGTACGAGTTGCTATGAAATCAACAGGGTTGTAATTTGGTTTTGGATTAGAATATAACAACTCATAAGGCAAACGTTTATCTACACGATACGATGCGTAATGTGGAGTATCACCTATAGAAGCATTGTAAGCAGAATTTATAGCACACTGTACATCAGGGATAACTTCATCCCTGGTTGCACTATTGGGATTGATAGTGGCTCTCAATACATCAGGTACTTTCTTATTCTTTCCGCTAAACCATTACTGACAGGATGGTGAGGGACAATGGTCGATTTAGAGATCTTATCCAAAGTACACAAATTTTCAAGAATTTCATTACAGAATTCATCTCCATTATCTGTTACTAGGGTCTTAAGAGTTGTATGCCTGCAGATAATGCAGGCATACTGTCTCAGCAGTCTTATCTGCAATAGGAACTAACTCACAATATCTGGTTAAATGATCTACCATAACACACAGATGTTTGTTACATTGGAGGGAACATTGGAAATTAGTTAACAGATCTAGGGCAACTCTTACCCACGGTTCGCTAATAGTTGGATACACCTGGATTGGATTAGGACCATTAACATTACCTTCATGTTCCATGCACACACTACATTTCTTAACATACTCAGAAATGTCAGTTGCCATACGAGACCAAAAGTATTTCAATCTGGCTTGTTTTACAAAACGATCTATACCAGGGTGCGCAACACCTCGTACATCGTGAACTAGCTGCAAGACTATACTCACTAGTGACTGAGGAATTACTAACTGGTATACCTTTCTGCTAGGAGTGCCCAGCTCGGCTGTTCTATACAGTAATTCTTGGTTCATGACAGTCATTGGTGGGTGCTGGTGGCTTCACAGTAAGAATTAGATCCTCCTGAAGCAGGAATCGAATCACACCAGACCACATGGGATCTGCCCTTTGAGCATTCTTTACATCCTCGGCACTAAATGGAGGGTCTGGTATTACTCTACTAACATGTCACGATAAAGCATCGACGACTACATTCGACTTGCCAGGTAAGTGTTCAAAGGCAGGATTGAACTCTTAGATAGTCAAGATCCATCTGGCTAATCTTCCAGTGGGTTGTTTGTTCTGGAATATAGGTATCAGTGGAACATGGTCTGTCAAGACATGAACAGGGCACTGATATATAATGTCTCGGAAGTGCTTTAAAGACCATACTATTGCAAAGTCTTCTTGCTCAGTTACTGTATAATTACGTTCAGCCTTAGTAAGGACTGGGCTAGCAAATGCAACTGTGTTGTACTTGCTATGGGTCTTCTGAGCTAGGACGGCACTTACGTCAATTGAACTAGCATCAGTTGTCGGATAGAAGGGCTTAGAAAAATCTGGATATTTCAAAATTGGAGCAGATGTTAGCTTTTCTTTGAGAGTTTGGAATGATGTTTCTTGACGGAAGGTCCAAACGACAGGAGCATCTTTCTTAAGCAACTCAGAGGAGCTGCTATAGAAGAAAAATTAGCAATGAAGGATCTATAGAAACCTGCTAAGCCCACAAAGGATCTTACGGCATCAGCAGTTTTTGGAGATAGAAAATCTAATACAACAGTTATTTTACTTTTGTCAGTCGTAAACCCTCTAGGAGTGACTACGTGACCAAGAAACTTGAAATCTGATCTGAAAAATTGACATTAAGACAGTTTGATCGATAATGCAAGGTGTAGTTTACATATAAACCATCTCATCTTCACAGCATCAGTGAAAACCTCGTTTTGACGTTTTTTTACTTCGTCATTCACAGTCAGAGATCGCGGTCTTTTTTTTTTTTAAAAAGAAACTCATTTTAGGGTTTAAATGCTTCTTAATTTAAATATAGAAGATCTGAGTATTAACCCTACACAAGTTTTTAATGACTTGGGGAACCTCGTAAAATATTAGTGTTGCAAGATCTTTTGGGTTGGGAAGGCTTCGATATCGTTGGTTTTCCAAATTTGGGTTAAAAAATCATCCCACGAAAAATGTTACTAGTTGTTGTGAGTGGCAAGGGAAACCATCGCTTGGTATTAATTTGAGAATTTTTTGATGGAAATTTTTATAATATTTAAATTTGCTGGGATGGCCTGGGGTTGACACTTGGAGGGATCTTGGTACAGAAAACCCCTTGGCAACTTTTCAAGTGAGAATTGTTGGATTGGGGGGGAATGCCCTCTAAGGGGGCTCATTTCTCACAAAATTACTACTACTCTGCCCCTTCCCTTTCCCGCAGTTTTTAAAGTCTCCGCACTGTCGCTTGATCTTCAGATAGTTCGACTATAAAAACTGAACTCTCCAGGCTGAGGGCCCCCACAACTAAAATTCTACGACTTCAAGGTGGGACTGATTACATGTTTTTCACACTCTATGTTCCTCCCTACTTTCTGTATTCGACTGAAAAACCCTATGTGTAGGCAAAAGTTTCGGAAAAAAATTTGCCTAATGTTGCCATGGGTTTACCACCAAATTAAGATTCCTGGTGAAAGTACTTTTATAAGCGAAAAGTTTCGAAGAACAAAAGTGCACAATACCCTGACTGGAAAGATACACGAATTAACCACCACATTTTTAGCCCCACTTGAAAAAAGGGCCAAGGGAACCGAAACGTCGTTTTAAACTTCTCTCTTCCTATCTGCGGGTTTTTTGTGATTGAAACATTTCTCTTGCAAAGTAGGTATTCATTGAATTCAGAGGCGACTTTCATTTCTGGGGCAATATGAGTTCTCCTCTGTATTTGGGAATAAAAATACTCATGGTCAGCTGTCTTATCAAAAGTTTTCCCAAACTCCCTTCATCGGAAAAGGGGGAGATGGGGGTAAGCTGCCCCTGGTAGCTAACACCCCTTCTCAGGAAAGGGGAGTGGTGGTAACTGCCCTGGTTGCTAACACTCCCTTCTCAGGAAAGGGGGAGATGATGGGAAGCTGCCCCCCGGTAGCTAACACTCCCCTTTTGGGGGGGGAAACCCCCACTAAAAATCCCCTTTATCGGAAAGGGGGAGATATGGTAAAGGGCCCCCGGGGCTAAACACTCCCTTCATCAGGAAAGGGGGAGAGATGGTAAGCTCCCCTGGTGCTAACACTCCCTTCTCAGGAAGGTGGAGATGGTGGTAAAATGCCCCCGGGCTAACACCCCTTCTCAGGAAGGTGGAGAGTGGTAAGGCCCCTGGGAGCTAAAAAACCCCTTCATCAGGAAGGTGGAGATGTGGTAAAACTGCCCCCGGGACTAAAAACCCCCCTTCTCAGGGAAAGGGGGAGATGATGGTAAGCTGCCCCTGGTAGCTAACACTCCCTTCATCAGGAAGGTGGAGATGGTGGTAAGCTGCCCCTGGTAGCTAACACTCCCTTCATCAGGAAGGTGGAGATGATGGTAAGCTGCCCCTGGTAGCAAACACTTCCTTCATCAGGAAGGTGGAGATGGGGTAAGCTGCCCCTGGTAGCTAACCACTCCCTTCATCAGGAAGGTGGATATGGTGGTAATCTGCCCCTGGTAGCTAACACTCCCCCTTCATAGGAAGGTGGATATGGTGGTAAGCTGCCCCTGGTAGCTAACACTCCCTTCATCAGGAAGGTGGAGATGGTGGTAAGCTGCCCCTGGTAGCTAACACTCCCTTCATCAGGAAGGTGGAGATGGTGGTAAGCTGCCCCTGGTAGCTAACACTCCCTTCATCAGGAAGGTGGAGATGGTGGTAAGCTGCCCCTGGTAGCTAACACTCCCTTCATCAGGAAGGTGGATATGGTGGTAAGCTACCATAGTATACTTAGGTCACGCAAAATGGGTTTCTTGCAGTTCTTAATGAACAACGAGTTCCACGCGTCTGGGTCTGGGGCTGAGTGCATGGGCATGTTGTCAATGGCTTTCTCAAAATCTGTCGGAGTTAGGCTAATGTCGGAAATATGGTATACATTGATGGAGTTTTGAAGCTCATTCATGAAAAAAATCGTTTGGATTGTCTATCTTTAGACTGATTTGTGGCTTGCTTAGCACAGAGTCATATTGAAATTTCAGTATCTCACTTAGTTCTTTGTTGTCATCTGTCATTTGCCTTGTTTTTGGCATATGAAAAGAAATACTTCGCTTTCAATTTCAGTAATCGCTTTTAGTTCCTCCTGTCTCTCTTGGGTCCTGTATGAGTCTTTTAAGTTAAGTTCGATACTTTCCACTTCCCTGGTCAGCTCTTCCTTCCGTGTATCAGATAATCTAGCATTCTCGAGGAGCTCAGTGATTCTTCGTCATCTACTGTAGAGGGGGCGTCTTTCTCTCTCCAGTTTATAAATAACAAAAAGGCACAATACCGTGACTGGAACGATACACAAATAACCCGCACATAAAAGACAGAAGCTTACGACGACGTTTCGGTCCGACTTGGACCATTGACAAAGTCACACTAACAGAGGAGGAGCAGGACGGCTATATATAGGCAGGAAGAGGTGGAGGTAGTAGTAGTGGTAGTAGTAGTAGTAGTACAAGAATTGTATATAATACCGACAGGATGAAATGACACATGCACAACACCCGGGCATCCCCACCGTAGACGTTTCGCCATCCAGCCAGCCACTGGATGGCGAAACGTCCACAACAAAGACAACCAGACGCCGCACATGTGTCTAATTTCATCAGTAGATGTAGTAGAAGAAGAAGAGGTAGTAGTAGTGGTAGTGGTAGAAGTGGGAAATAAGGAAGACGAGCCAGTCAAATACAAAGGAAGGGGAGCACTGCAAGAGAGCTAGAAACCCACAGAGGGAGAGCAAGCGCACCGAGGTGCGTGAAAGGGGAAGTGGTGAAATAAAATAAAGAAGGAACAGAAAACGCAATTTCTTCTCTCCCAAACTCTCTACTCATGGGAACTCTTCTATCCTTTGCCTTCCCTACATTTCCGGTCTTTCTAATCTCAACAATTCTCTCCGTCCCTTAGACATCAAGCTTACCTTCCGCCAGACTAACACTCTTCGCACCAATCTCGTTCATACCTCTCCTCCCTCTACAGATGTTCCTGGTGTCTACTCTATTTCTTGCTCCTCCTGCCCTCTTCAATACTTTGGAGAAACTGGTCGATCTCTTTCTGACAGACTTAGGGAGCACAAAAATAGTGTTAGGCTTGCCGACACTAACAATGCTCTTTTCTGTCACGTCAGAGATCATAGCCATCCTATTGCTTGGTCTTCTGCTAAAACTGTCTTCCCTACTTCCAACTCGAACAGTCGCCGTCTAGTTGAATCCTCTCTTACACAACTTTCCTTGTATGAACCTTAGCCTGGCTTCGTCTCTGTAGATGCCTTCCTCTCCCACTACATTGTAAAATGCTCCAAACTTCAGAACACCCGTGGACTTAACCTGAATCCTCATTTTTTCTTCTTCTTCTTCTTTTTTCTTCTTCCTCTTCCCCTTTCCTCTCTCCTTTTCTCCTCTGGGTTGTCTTTCTCTCTCCTGTCTCGTGTTTCTGTTCCTTCTTTATTTTATTTCACCACTTCCCCTTTCACGCACCTCGGTGCGCTTGCTCTCCCTCTGTGGGTTTCTAGCTCTCTTGCAGTGCTCCCCTTCCTTTGTATTTGACTGGCTCGTCTTCCTTATTTCCCACTTCTACCACTACCACTACTACTACCTCTTCTTCTACTACATCTACTGATGAAATTAGACACATGTGCGGCGTCTGGTTGTCTTTGTTGTGGACGTTTCGCCATCCAGTGGCTGGCTGGATGGCGAAACGTCTACGGTGGGGATGCCCGGGTGTTGTGCATGTGTCATTTCATCCTGTCGGTATTATATACAATTCTTGTACTACTACTACTACTACTACTACCACTACTACTACCTCCACCTCTTCCTGCCTATATATAGCCGTCCTGCTCCTCCTCTGTTAGTGTGACTTTGTCAATGGTCCAAGTCGGACCGAAACGTCGTCGTAAGCTTCTGTCTTTTATGTGCGGGTTATTTGTGTATCTCTCCAGTTTACTTATTCTCCTAAGAAAGAAGAGAAGATGTCTTTAACATACTTCAGTAACCAGGAGGTTGATGCTTTCAAGTCACGGGTTTGGATCCATGTCAAGATATCTTCCCAACATGTTTCATTTAAGACATGGTTCACCTGGTCTCAGATGTTCTTGCTGAAGTTGTATTTGGTGAAGACACCTTCACAGCTACGTGCATTTTGCTGATCAGGATCCCTGTGCATGTAAGTCTGAACTTCGATTAGACTGTGATCGGAATTAATTTTTTTGATGTTATGTCTCTTACCAGGTCCTCATTATTTGTGAATATAAGGTCAAGTGTGTTTTCCAGTCTTTTTGGCTCCACTGAGGATGATGCTAAGTTGTGCCTAGTGGTTTTTATCTGTCTGCTATGAGGATGATGCTAAGTTGTGCCTAGTGGTTTTTATCTGTCTGCTATGAGGATGATGCTAAGTTGTGCCTAGTGGTTTTTATCTGTCTGCTATGAGGTGATGCTAAGTTGTGGCTAGTGGTTTTTTATCTGTCTGCTATGAGGATGATGCAAAGTTGTGCCTAGTGGTTTTTATCTGTCTGCTATGAGGATGATGCTAAGTTGTGCCTAGTGGTTTTTATCTGTCTGCTATGAGGTTGATGCTAAGTTGTGGCTAGTGGTTTTTATCTGTCTGCTATGAGGATGATGCTAAGTTGTGGCTAGTGGTTTTTATCTGTCTGCTATGAGGATGATGCTAAGTTGTGCCTAGTGGTTTTTATCTGTCTGCTATGAGGATGATGCTAAGTTGTGCCTAGTGGTTTTATCTGTCTGCTATGAGGATGATGCTAAGTTGTGTCTAATGGTTTTTATCTGTCTGCTATGAGGATGATGCTAAGTTGTGCCTAGTGGTTTTTTATCTGTCTGCTATGAGGATGATGCTAGTTGTGCCTAGTGGTTTTATCTGTCTGCTATGAGGATGATGCTAAGTTGTGTCTAATGGTTTTTATCTGTCTGCTATGAGGATGATGCTAAGTTGTGCCTAGTGGTTTTTATCTGTCTGCTATGAGGATGATGCTAAGTTGTGCCTAGTGGTTTTATCTGTCTGCTATGAGGATGATGCTAAGTTGTGCCTAGTGGTTTTATCTGTCTGCTATGAGGATGATGCTAAGTTGTGTCTAATGGTTTTTATCTGTCTGCTATGAGGATGATGTAAGTTATGGTCTAATTTGGTTTTTTTTATCTGTCTGCTATGAGGATGATGGTAAGTTATGTCTAATGGTTTTTATCTGTCTGCTATGAGGATGATGGTAAGTTATGTCTAATGGTTTTTATCTGTCTGCTATGAGGATGATGGTAAGTTGTGGCTAGTATTTTCATCTGTCTGCTATAAGGATGATGCTAAGCCATGGCTAGTGTTTTTTTTTTTTGTCTGCTATAAAGGCAAGAGACAGCAATTTAACGGCACCAGGATAGTAGTCATTGGATGATGATATCTTCAGTTTCTAAGAGGAACAACCGGAAAGGCAAAAGGTCCAGTAGCAAGTCATCATCATATGACAAAGACCAGCGTCAGGAGACAATATCCTGCTTCCTGACCAATCGTACCTAACGAGGACCGTGTCCTAGTTAGGTAATACCTACTGATCTCATTCTGTGAGCATCACTCCACCGCATCCGTCAAAAGCTTTAGCGATGTCCGTGTAAACATCAACAATATTTTGGTTTTCTTCCAAAACATTCATAATTTGTCATAATGATTTAATATTTATGAAAATTAACAAGCTTGATCTCGCTCTATAATTCATGTTGGCTTAGGTCGTGTACGTCATGTTTTGCCTCAACCTTTTTCATAGATTTTTATTATGAAGTGATACTGGTCTTTGGTTCTGCCAGAGATTGAGTGTCATCCATTGAGGACACGGTAAATCTTCAAGCGGATATAAACCAAATTTTCCAGTGGGCCGCGGAAAACAATAATATGTGCAATGAGGACAAATTTCAGATACTCTGTTACGGAAAATTTGAGAATATAATAGAACGGAGAATGGTGCTGTATACTTGGTTCTAATCAGACAACAGTGTGATAATGTCAGAGGATCTCGCCTTCAAGGATCACAAGTGTCAGTATTACATCTGTGAGGAAAATGTTAGAAAGAATAATAAGAACAAGGGATGCCAAGCCAATGACGCTCTTAAAGTCACTTGTTCTCTCTAGGCTGGAATACTACTGTACAATAACAGCTCCATTCAAGAAAGGTGAAACTGCAAAGTAAGTAAGTTTATTCAGGTATACACAAATACAGTTACATAGAATTATCATACATAGCAGCATATGTGTAGAGAACCTAGGATAACCCAAAAAAGTCAGACAGAGTGACTGATTTCCATTGGGGTCCTTTACCTTATTATTATAATATAAAGGTTATAATATTTTCTTATTCTACAATGAAGATAACATCTTATTATCATACTAAAAAGACTATCTACTACACGAGGGTCATTAAGACTATCTACAATACGAGGGTCATTACTAGGAATAAGGTAAAATTTACACGTATGTTAGCTAAAAAAATAGAAAATCTTTCCCCTCCCTTTCTGTAGCTACATTCATCAGACACCTTTTGGCACTCTTCTTGAACTGGTTCATACTATGACTGGCTTTGACATGTGCGGGCAGTCTGTTCCATTCCTTTATTGCTGTACAATAAAAGGTGTTTGAAGCCTGGCCACTGACTGTGGGTACTACAAAGTTGTGCTCTCTCCCCCTAGTACTATGATTGCTTTGGTTCCCAACCTTGACAAAATTGACAGCAAGATATTCTGGACACTGTTCGTGAGCAATTTTATAAACATGATTTAGCTTCAGTTGTTTTACTCTGTCTTCAACATTCAGCATATCCAACTGCTGTAATTCATCCTGGCCTACATGTTCTCTTGGTCCCAGAACACCATAACTAATTAATTAAAGCCCCTTGATCTGTTCCCCTGGAACGCAAGCAAGAAAGATACATCATAATTTGCACACAATCATTCCCTACAAAAGCAAGACTTGGCTGACGGTGCAACATACCGCAGTAAAAATCAGAGGTGACACGAGTACGCTAAGAAAAAACGTAGTGTCCAGAGCCGAAGACTGCTTAACAGCTTCCCATCATGGTTGTAGATGAATGGTTCAGAGAACCGACAAGTTGATAAATTGGACACATGTGTCATATGTACAACAATTGGGTATCTTTAATGAGGAAACGTTTCGCCACACATGGGAATTCTCCACTTGCCTAACCCTTGGGCACGACCTACTTCCACATTGGACAAATGTATTACCACCTACGGCAGCTGCACCTCATCTGCCTACAGTACATAAGCCACTTCTTCACACATATGCTGTAGTCTTTTCAAGATTGATGGACTGATTACATCGACTCAAGGCTGAGGGATTGATTACCTCAAACTCCTGTTCTTCACTATTCTCCTTTGTATGGACTGATCAAGCCACTGTGTGGCGAAACGTTTCCTCATTAAAGATACCCAAGTGTTGCACATATGTCTAATTTATTAGCCTCCCATCATACATAAGGGGAATTACCAAGAGACCCCTGATTGTCAAGATGGAGCTGGACAGATACCTGAAGTCAGTGCTCGATCAGCCGGGTTGTGGTTCGTAGGTTGGATTGTGTGCAGCCATGATCCACCGGGAGGCCTGGTCGAGGACCGGGTCGCGGGGGAGTTAACCCCCAGAATAACTTTCAGGAATGTGGTCACCTTAGTGCAGACACCCAGTAGCTCTATACTTTTAAAGTCCCGGATTTCATCTAGACCTCAGCATTTCCTAAAAAAAAAAGGTCGTGTTAACAGTATTTTGCGCTGTAAATGTTCCATAAATTAGGCCTATCATGCACTGCATGTGGGGGCAAGTTTGTTTTAGATTTTTTGAAGAATCGAGACACTTGTGCATCATACGGGAATCTTTATTGAAGAAACGTTTCGCCACACATTGGCTTCATCAGTCCAATACAAAATAGAAATGGGTAAGGAGAGGAGTAGTTTGAGGTAATCAGTCCTTCATCTGACTGCAGTACATAAGCCACCTCTCTGGTCCTCTGCTGTACTTCCTACAAGAGTGATGGACTGAGCACATCAAATCCAGGTTGAGGGACTGGTTACCTTAAACTCCTCCTCTCCTTACCCATTTCTACTTTGTATTGGACTGATGAAGCCACTGTGTGGCGAAACGTTTCTTTAATAAAGTGTCTCAATTCTTCAACTTGTCGGTTTTCAAAACCATTCATCACATTTATATTTTCTTTTTGAATTTCGAGGAATTTGTAATTAAGTCAGATACATGATGTGTAAGTTGAGTGGGCAGCTGTTTCATACTGGAGTACTAACACTGATTCATACTGGAGTACAAACACTGATTCATACTGGAGTACAAACACTGATTCATACTGGAGTACAAACACTGATTCATACTGGAGTACAAACACTGATTTCATACTGGAGTACAAACACTGATTCATACTGGAGTACAAACACTGATTCATACTGGAGTACAAACACTGATTCATACTGGAGTACAAACACTGATTCATACTGGAGTACAAACACTGATTCATACTGGAGTACAAACACTGATTCATACTGGAGTACAAACACTGATTCATACTGGAGTACAAACACTGATTCATACTGGAGTACAAACACTGATTCATACTGGAGTACAAACACTGATTCATACTGGAGTACAAACACTGATTCATACTGGAGTACAAACACTGATTCATACTGGAGTACAAACACTGATTCATACTGGAGTGCTAACACTGATTCATACTGGAGTACAAACACTGATTCATACTGGAGTACTAACACTGATTCATACTGGAGTACAAACACTGATTCATACTGGAGTACTAACACTGATTCATACTGGAGTGCTAACACTGATTTATACTGGAGTACAAACACTGATTCATACTGGAGTACAAACACTGATTCATACTGGAGTACAAACACTGATTCATACTGGAGTACAAACACTGATTCATACTGGAGTACAAACACTGATTCATACTGGAGTACAAACACTGATTCATACTGGAGTGCTAACACTGATTCATACTGGAGTGCTAACACTGATTCATACGATACTAACACTGATTCATACTGGAGTACAAACACTGATTCATACTGGAGTACTAACACTGATTCATACTGGAGTGCTAACACTGATTCATACTGGAGTACAAACACTGATTCATACTGGAGTACAAACACTGATTCATACTGGAGTACAAACACTGATTCATACTGGAGTACAAACACTGATTCATACTGGAGTACAAACACTGATTCATACTGGAGTGCTAACACTGATTCATACTGGAGTACAAACACTGATTCATACTGGAGTACTAACACTGATTCATACTGGAGTACAAACACTGATTCATACTGGAGTACAAACACTGATTCATACTGGAGTACAAACACTGATTCATACTGGAGTACAAACACTGATTCATACTGGAGTACAAACACTGATTCATACTGGAGTACAAACACTGATTCATACTGGAGTACAAACACTAATTCATACTGGAGTGCTAACACTGATTCATACTGGAGTACTAACACTTATTCCTACTGGAGTACTATCACTTATTCCTACTGGAGTACTAACACTTATTCATACTGGAGTACTAACACTAATTCATACTGGAGTACTAACACTAATTCATACTGGAGTACTAACACTTATTCCTACTGGTGTACTAATACTGATTCTACTGGAGCACTAACACTGATTCATACTGGAGTACTAACACTGATTCATACTGGAGTACTAACTGATTCATACTGGAGTACAGACGCTGATTCATACTGGGGTACAGACACTGATTCATACTGGAGAACAGACACTGATTCATACTGAAGTACTGATTCATACTGGAGTACTAACACTGATTCATACTGGAGTACTAACACTGATTCATACTGGAGTACTAACACTGATTCATACTGGAGTACAAACACTGATTCATACTGGAGTACAAACACTGATTCATACTGGAGTACAAACACTGATTCATACTGGAGTACAAACACTGATTCATACTGGAGTACAAACACTGATTCATACTGGAGTACAAACACTGATTCATACTGGAGTACAAACACTGATTCATACTGGAGTACAAACACTAATTCATACTGGAGTGCTAACACTGATTCATACTGGAGTACTAACACTTATTCCTACTGGAGTACTAACACTTATTCCTACTGGAGTACTAACACTTATTCATACTGGAGTACTAACACTAATTCATACTGGAGTACTAACACTAATTCATACTGGAGTACTAACACTTATTCCTACTGGTGTACTAATACTGATTCATACTGGAGCACTAACACTGATTCATACTGGAGTACTAACACTGATTCATACTGGAGTACTAACTGATTCATACTGGAGTACAAACACTGATTCATACTGGAGTACAAACACTGATTCATACTGGAGTACAAACACTGATTCATACTGGAGTACAAACACTGATTCATACTGGAGTACAAACACTGATTCATACTGGAGTACAAACACTGATTCATACTGGAGTACTAACACTGATTCATACTGGAGTACTAACTGATTCATACTGGAGTACAGACGCTGATTCATACTGGGGTACAGACACTGATTCTTACTGGAGAACAGACACTGATTCATACTGAAGTACTGATTCATACTGGAGTACTAACACTGATTCATACTGGAGTACTAACACTGATTCATACTGGAGTACTAACACTGATTCATACTGGAGTACAGACGCTGATTCATACTGGAGTACAAGCACTGATTCATACTGGAGTACAAGCACTGATTCATACTGGAGTACAAGCACTGATTCATACTGGAGTACTAACACTGATTCATACTGGAGTGCTAACACTGATTCATACTGGAGTACGAGCACTGATTCATACTGGAGTACGAGCACTGATTCATACTGGAGTACGAGCACTGGTTCATACTGGAGTACAAGCACTGGTTCATACTGGAGTACAAGCACTGGTTCATACTGGAGTACAAGCACTGGTTCATACTGGAGTACAAGCACTGGTTCATACTGGAGTACAAGCACTGGTTCACACTGGAGTACAAGCACTGGTTCACACTGGAGTACAAGCACTGGTTCATACTGGAGTACAAGCACTGATTCATACTGGAGTACAAGCACTGATTCATACTGGAGTACAAGCACTGATTCATACTGGAGTACAAGCACTGATTCATACTGGAGTACAAGCACTGATTCATACTGGAGTACAAGCACTGATTCATACTGGAGTACAAGCACTGATTCATACTGGAGTACAAGCACTGATTCATACTGGAGTACAAGCACTGATACTGGAGTACAAGCACTGATTCATACTGGAGTACAAGCACTGATTCATACTATAGTACTAACACTGATTCATACTATAGTACTAACACTGATTCACACTGGAGTGCTAACACTGATTCAAACTGGAGTACTAACACTGATTCATACTGGAGTACTAACACTGATTCATACTGGAGTACAAACACTGATTCAAACTGGAGTACAAACACTGATTCAAACTGGAGTACAAACACTGATTCAAACTGGAATACAAACACTGATTCAAACTGTAGTACTAACACTGATTCATACTGGAGTACAAGCACTGATTCATACTGGAGTACAAGCACTGATTCATACTGGAGTACAAGCACTGATTCATACTGGAGTACTAAGCACTGATTCATACTGGAGTACAAGCACTGATTCTCATGGTACTAACCTGATTCATACTGGAGTACAAGCCTGATTCATACTAGGAGTACTAACACTGATTCATACTGGAGTACTAACACTGATTCATACTGGATACTAAGCACTGATTCATACTGGAGTACAAGCACTAATTCATACTGGAGTAATAACACTGATTCATACTGGAGTAGAAGCACTGATTCATACTGGAGTAGAAGCACTGATTCATACTGGAGTAGAAGCACTGATTCATACTGGAGTACTAACATGATTCATACTGGAGTACAAGCACTGATTCTCTGAGTACTAACACTGATTCATACTGGAGTACAAGCACTGATTCATACTGGAGTACTAACACTGATTCATACTGGAGTACAAGCACTGATTCATACTGGAGTACTAACACTGATTCATACTGGAGTACAACACTGATTCATACTGGAGTACTAACACTGATTCATACTGGAGTACAAGCACTGATTCATACTGGAGTACTAACACTGATTCATACTGGAGTACAAGCACTGATTCATACTGGAGTACTAACACTGATTCATACTGGAGTACTAACACTGATTCGTACTGGAGTATAAGCACTGATTCATACTGGAGTACAAGCACTGATTCATACTGGAGTACTAACACTGATTCATACTGGAGTACTAACACTGATTCATACTGGAGTACTAACACTGATTCATACTGGAGTACTAACGCTGATTCACACTGGAGTACTAACGCTGATTCACACTGGAGTACTAACACTGATTCATACTGGAGTACTAACACTGATTCATACTGGGTTTCATTTAAAATTTCCTCATTAGTTTTCGTGTGAGAGAAGTTAAAGTGTGGGAACTCATCAGTGGTATGAAGCTCCTGTGGGAACTCATCAGTGGTATGAAGCTCCTGTGGGAACTCATCAGTGGTATGAAGCTCCTGTGGGAACTCATCAGTGGTATGAAGCTCCTGTGGGAACTCATCAGTGGTATGAAGCTCCTGTGGGAACTCATCAGTGGTATGAAGCTCCTGTGGGAACTCATCAGTGGTATGAAGCTCCTGTGGGAACTCATCAGTGGTATGAAGCTCCTGTGGGAACTCATCAGTGGTATGAAGCTCCTGTGGTGGAAACTCGTTCAGTGGTATGAAGCTCCTGTGGGAACTCGTCAGTGGTATGAAGCTCCTGTGGGAACTCATCAGTGGTATGAAGCTCCTGTGGGAACTCATCAGTGGTATGAAGCTCCTGTGGGAACTCATCAGTGGTATGAAGCTCCTGTGGGAACTCATCAGTGGTATGAAGCTCCTGTGGGAACTCATCAGTGGTATTTGGAACATAGAAGCTCCTGTGGGAACTCATCAGTGGTATGAAGCTCCTGTGGGAACTCATCAGTGGTATGAAGCTCCTGTGGGAACTCGTCAGTGGTATGAAGCTCCTGTGGGAACTCATCAGTGGTATGAAGCTCCTGTGGGAACTCAGTGGTATGAAGCTCCTGTGGGAACTCGTCAGTGGTATGAAGCTCCTGTGGGAACTCGTCAGTGGTATGAAGCTCCTGTGGGAACTCGTCAGTGGTATGAAGCTCCTGTGGGAACTCATCAGTGGTATGAAGCTCCTGTGGGAACTCATCAGTGGTATGAAGCTCCTGTGGGAACTCATCAGTGGTATGAAGCTCCTGTGGGAACTCGTCAGTGGTATGAAGCTCCTGTGGGAACTCATCAGTGGTATGAAGCTCCTGTGGGAACTCATCAGTGGTATGAAGCTCCTGTGGGAACTCATCAGTGGTATGAAGCTCCTGTGGGAACTCATCAGTGGTATGAAGCTCCTGTGGGAACTCATCAGTTGTATGAAGCTCCTGTGGGAACTCATCAGTGGTATGAAGCTCCTGTGGGAACTCATCAGTGGTATGAAGCTCCTGTGGGAACTCATCAGTGGTATGAAGCTCCTGTGGGAACTCATCAGTGGTATGAAGCTCCTGTGGGAACTCATCAGTGGTATGAAGCTCCTGTGGGAACTCATCAGTGGTATGAAGCTCCTGTGGGAACTCATCAGTGGTATGAAGCTCCTGTGGGAACTCGTCAGTGGTATGAAGCTCCTGTGGGAACTCGTCAGTGGTATGAAGCTCCTGTGGGAACTCGTCAGTGGTATGAAGCTGTGGGAACTCATCAGTGGTATGAAGCTCCTGTGGGAACTCATCAGTGGTATGAAGCTCCTGTGGGAACTCATCAGTGGTATGAAGCTCCTGTGGGAACTCGTCAGTGGTATGAAGCTCCTGTGGGAACTCGTCAGTGGTATGAAGCTCCTGTGGGAACTCATCAGTGGTATGAAGCTCCTGTGGGAACTCATCAGTGGTATGAAGCTCCTGTGGGAACTCAGTGGTATGAAGCTCCTGTGGGAACTCATCAGTGGTATGAAGCTCCTGTGGGAACTCATCAGTGGTATTAAGCTCCTGTGGGAACTCAGTGGTATGAAGCTCCTGTGGGAACTCATCAGTGGTATGAAGCTCCTGTGGGAACAGTGGTATGAAGCTCCTGTGGGAACTCATCAGTGGTATGAAGCTCCTGTGGGAACTCATCAGTGGTATGAAGCTCCTGTGGGAACTCATCAGTGGTATGAAGCTCCTGTGGGAACTCATCAGTGGTATGAAGCTCCTGTGGGAACTCATCAGTGGTATGAAGCTCCTGTGGGAACTCATCAGTGGTATGAAGCTCCTGTGGGAACTCATCAGTGGTATGAAGCTCCTGTGGGAACTCATCAGTGGTATGAAGCTCCTGTGGGAACTCATCAGTGGTATGAAGCTCCTGTGGGAACTCATCAGTGGTATGAAGCTCCTGTGGGAACTCATCAGTGGTATGAAGCTCCTGTGGGAACTCATCAGTGGTATGAAGCTCCTGTGAACAATGATCAGCTTCTACTACTGGATTTTACTTCAGTTTTGCTTGTAGAAATGTATAGGATTTGTTTGTGCAATAATTACCCACGGAGGGGGGAGTTGAATGATAGCGTTAGGCCGTTCGTGTTGCAATCAATACATCAGAAGCTTGCAGTGTTGCAGAAATGAGTAGGAAGTCCAAGCAGATTCGTTCAGGGGAATGTTTTTTTTTTGCAAAAACGTTCCCTGAACGAATCTGCTTGCACCTACTCATTTCTGCAACATTGCAAGCTCCTGATGAGGTCTCGCTTGCAACATGAAAGGCCTAACGCTATCATTCCACTCCCGCTGTGGTTGTTTTGCATATGATATGTTTACTTCGTGAAGTATTTTTGTTGTTCGTCAAAGCACTTGCATCAGGCAAGAAGTGTTCTGCAACTCATCCATCGAACACCTCACCAGTATCAAAGTGGAGAACGTTAAACCAGTCAGTGTTTGGGGTTTACATAGTGCCTTGTGGAGGTTGTAACAAGGAATAAGTAGGGGGAAACAGCAGGAAACGTAGGAACAAGTCCGAACGAACACGCTGACAAATGCAAATGGTGGTGTTTCAGTGTTGTAGACTGACCTACCACTAGGCAACAAATGAGGTGGAACAATGCCACCTTAATAATTAAAGAGTCACACACCAACAGATGAAATTGCCTTCAAGCATCATTGATCTCATTTTGAGACAATTACACAAAACAGACAGTTTCATTATCTCTGAAATAGTCGCCAGAAACCTTGACTAACAACATTGCCAGCTGACAATAATACAACAGTAGACCAGTGAGCCGCCTACTGTAACGCTAATCTACTTGCTTTCTGCGCCTCATTATATTCCACTTACATAACCTCCGTCTTCAGGTAGTGTTGGCAGTGACTTCATAAAGTTCTGAACAATAAGACATAGCTGCAATAAATCTCTCATTAGTTTAGTGTCTCCCCCTTGCTTAATGTACATACATACATGAGGCATAGTGCGAGACTTAGACACACACACACACACACACACACACACACACACACACACACACACACACACACACACACAGAATTCAATCGGACGAGGACCAGGCAGAACTACAATGGGATTTGGACAGGCTGCAAGCCTGGTTCAGCAATTGGCTCCTGGAGTTCAACCCCACCAAGTGCAAAGTCATGAAGATTGGGGAAGGGCAAAGAAGACCGCAGACGGAGTACAGTCTAGGGGGCCAGAGACTACAAACCTCACTCAACGAAAAAGATCTTGGGGTGAGTATAACACCAGGTACATCTCCTGAGGCGCACATCAACCAAATAACTGCTGCAGCACATGGGCGCCTAGCAAACCTCAGAACAGCATTCCGCCATCTTAATAAGGAATCGTTCAGGACCTTGTACACTGTGTACGTTAGGCCCATATTGGAGTATGCGGCACCAGTTTGGAACCCATACCTAGCCAAGCATGTAAAGAAACTAGAGAAAGTGCAAAGGTTTGCAACAAGACTAGTCACAGAGATAAGAGGTATGTCCTACGAGGAGAGGTTAAGGGAAATCAACCTGACGACACTGAAGGACAGGAGATATAGGGGGGACATGATAACGACATAAAATACTGAGTGGAATTGACAAGGTGGACAGAGACAGGATGTTCCAGAGACTGGACACAGCAACAAGGGGACACAGTTGGAAGTTGAAGACACAGATGAATCACAGGGATGTTAGGAAGTATTTCTTCAGCCACAGAGTAGTCAGTAAGTGGAATAGTTTGGGAAGCGATGTAGTGGAGGCAGGATCCATTAAGAAGGGGTATGATAAGGTTCATGGTGCAGGGAGAGTGGCCAGTGAAGAGGCGGGGCCAGGAGCTATGACTCGACCCCTGCAACATCTCTTCATAATATTTGCAGATGCCCTGATTGTCTACATTTACTAAGTTAAATTCATTTTCACTTTTTGAAAAGTGATCTGTATTCTCTTGTTTTCTTTCCTCTAAACATTTCTTTCGGTTGTTCTGTTTCTTGTTTTCCTGCTATAGACGTCTCTTCCTTCCCTTTCATTTTCTAACTGTCTTATACCCGCGTTTCCGTCTCCTCTTTCCTGTTGTGGGTGCGACCCCACCCTTATTTCAGCTCCTTGATCACTACCATTATTTGTTTCCTCTCCTTGTTCCCTACCTCTATTTTACCACTCTTTTTAATTCTGTCATGCTCAGGAAATTTCTTACATTTTCTAGTAGTAACACTACAAGTAGAAATAGGAGTAACAGCACTAATAGTAGTACTATTACTAGTAGTAGTAGTAGCATGGGTGGAGCCAGGGTTAAGGCTCTGACCGCTCCAAGCAAGTGTTGATATTGGGCCTGTCCTATACATGGCGTGTCATGTTCTGGTGCAGCACTTCTTATGTATCATATATAACCCTTGTGGTGTGCGATAGTTATGTCATGACACCCCCACCTGTGGTCACAGCACCCCCACCTGTGGTCACAACACCCCCACCTGTGGTCACAACACCCCCACCTGTGGTCACAACACCCCACCTGTGGTCACAACACCCCACTTGTGGTCACAACACCCCCCCCTTGTGGTCACAACACCCCCATTGTGGTCACAACACCCCCACCTGTGGTCACAACACCCCACCTGTGGTCACAATACCCTCAACCTGTGGTCACAACACCCCATCTGTGGTCACAACACCCCACCTGTGGTCACAACACCCCCACCTATGGTTCACAACACCCCACCTGTGGTCACAACACCCCCACCTGTGGTCACAACACCCCACCTGTGGTCACAACACCCCACCCGTGGTCACAATACCTCAAATTGTGGTCACAACACCCCACCTGTGGTCACAACACCCCCAACTGTGGTCACAATACCCCCACCTGTGGTCACAGCACCTCGTCAACCTGCAGCTACCACACCCCACCTGTGGTCACAACACCTCCACCTGTGGTCACAAACACCTCAACCTGCAGCCACAACACCCCCACCTGTGATTACAACACCCCCCTCAACCTGCAGCCACAACACCCCCACTGTGGTTGCTACACCCCCACCTGTGGTTACAACACCCCCACCTTGTGATTACAACACCCCCTCAACCTGCAGCCACACACCCACCTGTGGTTGCTACACCCCCACCTGTGGTTACAACACCCCACTGTGGTTACAACACCCCCACCTGTGGTTTCAACACCCCCACCTGTGGTTACAACACCCCCACCTGTGGTTACAACACCACACCTGTGGTCAAACACCCCCACCTGTGGTCACAACACCCCCACCTGTGGTCACAGCACCTCGTCAACCTGCAGCTACCACAACCCCCACCGTGGTCACAACCCCCCTCAACCTGCAGCCACCACACCTCCACCTGTGGTTACAACACCCCCTCAACCTGCAGCCATAACACCCCACCTGTGGTCACCACCCCGTCAACCTGCAATCACCACACCCCCACCTGTGGTTACAACACCCCCCTCAACCTGCAGCCACAACACCCCCTCAACCTGCAGCCACAACACCCCACTTGTGGTCACAACACCCACCCCACCCCTTGTGGTCACAACACCCCACTTGTGGTCACAACACCCCCACTTGTGGTCACAACACCCCACTTGTGGTCACAACACCCCACTTGTGGTCACACAACACCCCCACTTGTGGTCACAACACCCCCACTTGTGGTCACAAACACCCCCACTTGTGGTCACAAACACCCCACTTGTGGTCACAACACCCCCACTTGTGGTCACAACACCCCCACTTGTGGTCACAACACCCCCACTTGTGGTCACAACACCCCCACTTGTGGTCCACAACCCCCCCACTTGTGGTCACAACACCCCCACTTGTGGTCACAACACCCCCACTTGTGGTCACAACACCCCCATTGTGGTCACAACACCCCCCCTTGTGGTCACAACACCCCCACTTGTGGTCACAACACCCCCACTTGTGGTCACAACACCCCCACTTGTGGTCACAACACTCCCACCTGTGGTCACAACACCACCTCAGCCTGCAGCCACAACACCTCCACCTGTGATTACAACACCCCCACCTGTGGTCACAACACCCCCTCAACCTGCAGCCACAACACCAACCTGTGGTCACAACACCCCGTCAACCTGCAGCCACAACACCCTCATCCTGCAGCCACAATACCCTCAGCCTGCAGCCACAACACACCCTCAGCCTGCAGCCACAACACACCCTCAGCCTGCAGCCACAACACACCCTCAGCCTGCAGCCACAACACACCCTCAACCTGCAGCCACAACCCCACCCTCAACCTGCAGCCACAACACACCCTCAACTGCAGCCACAACACACCCTCAACTGCAGCCACAACACACCCTCAACTGCAGCCACAACACACCCTCAACTGCAGCCACAAACACACTCAACTGCAGCCAACAAACACAACACATCAACTGCAGCCACAACACACTCTCAACTGCAGCCACAACACCCCCCCTGCGGTTTACAACACCCCACCTGTGGTCACAACACCCCCTCAACCTGCGTCACAACACCCCCACTTGTGGTTACAAACCCCCACCTGTGGTCACAACACCCCCCCCCAACTCCAGCCACAACACCTCCACCCGTGGTCACAAAAACCCCGTCAACCTACAGCCACAACATCCTCAACCTGCAGCCACAACACACCCTCAGCCTGCAGCACAACACACCCTCAACCCGCAGCACAACACACCCTCAACCTGCAGCCACAACACACCCTCAACCTGCAGCCACAAACACACCCCCAACCTGCAGCCACAACACACCCTTAGCCTGCAGCCACAACACCCTCAACCCGCAGCCACAACACCCTCAACCTCCAGCCACAACACCCTTTAACCCTGCAGCCACAACACACTCTCAGCCTGCAGCCACAACACACCCTAAACCTGCAGTCACACAACACCCCCAACCTGCAGCCACAACACACCCTCAACCTGCAGCCACAACACACCCTCAACCTGCAGCCCCAACACACCCTCAACCTGCAGCCACAACACACCCTTAGCCTGCGCAACAACACCCCAACCTGCAGCCACAACACCCCCAACCTGCAGCCACAACACCCTCAACCTGCAGCCACAACACCCTCAACCTGCAGCCGCAACACCCTCAACCTGCAGCCACAACACCCTCAACCTGTAGCCACAACACCCTCAACCTGTAGCCACAACACCTCAACCTGCAGCCACAACACACACCCTCATCCTGCTGTCACAACACACCCTCAACCTGCAGCCACAACACCTCAACCTGCAGCAACAACACCCTCAACCTGCAGCCACAACACACCTCAACCTGTAGCCACAACACCCTCAACCTGTAGCCACAACACCCTCAACCTGTAGCCACAACACCCCCAACCTGTAGCCACAACACCCTCAACCTGCAGCCACAACACCCTCAACCTGCAGCCACAACACACCCTCATCCTGCTGTCACAACACACCCTCAACCTGCAGCCACAACACCTCAACCTGCAGCAACAACACCCTCAACCTGCAGCCACAACACACCCTCAACCTGTAGCCACAAACACCCTCAACCTGTAGCCACAACACCCTCAACCTGTAGCCACAACACCCTCAACCTGCAGCCACAACACCCTCAACCTGCAGCCACAACACACCCTCATCCTGCTGTCACAACACACCCTCAAACCTGCAGCCACAACCCCTCAACCTGCAGCAACAACACCTCAACCTTCAGCAACATCACCCTCAACCTGCAGCGACAACACCCTCAAAACCCGCAGCGACAACACCCTCAAACCCGCAGCGACAACACCCTCAACCTGCAGCGACAACACCTCAACCTGCAGCCACAACACCCTCAAAACCCGCTGCCACAACCCCTTCACACTACACAGTAATACCCACCTTCATTCATTTATGGCACAACATTCTTGCCAGCCTCGCTCAGTGTCCTCACCAATTGTAAATCGCCTACTTTTGTTTGCATGGGTCGACACACAACTCCTGCTCCGCCTCCTAACTTTAGTGATTTTTTTCGTTGTATCTGTTCTGCAGGCCATGATCATATCTGGCGAAGCTGTACATTTCTTCAAGGATGGTGGACTGACTACATCATCTTTACCTCACACTATGCTGCTGCTGTCTACACACATTCTCTTTGACTGATGAAGCCTACCCCCTAGGCGAAACCTTTGAACAATTAAGATACTCTTACTCATCAAGTTGTCGGTATTTAATACCCTGTTCAGCATGCGTTACCTTGCCTTTGATATATGATATGTCTTTGATATGCCTGTATGTGGTGTTTGCTAAATGTTTGGTAAATGGACACAGCTGCAGCTAATGTGACAATGTCACATTAGTTGTGTCCTTTTACCTACCTCTTCGTTTAGTGAGTTGTGCTTATTATTTTAAGAGGCACGTAAGTTCCCCTGTCTTCTAATAACATGTTCCTTTTTTCCACTATAATCTACCTTATAAATAATTACTATCACATTTGCCTTGTCTGCTTTCGTAAGGTCAAGTTTAAGATCTTTCCTTAATTCATGGTATAACTTAACAGATCTTTGAGGACAACTGTGTTACAGAGCTCAGACCTCTGTAACACAGTTGGCATCAAATATTTGTTAAGTTATGCCATTAATTAAGGAAAGATCCTGGACTTCACCTTACGAAACAGACAAAGCAAATGTGACAGTAATTATAGACAGGGTAAATTATAGTGGAAAAAATGAACGTATTATTAGAAGACTTACGTACATCTTAAGACTGTTGTGACTGGTACTGTTGAGACTGTTGACAGTGTATTAGCTCCTGTAATTTTTTTTATAAGCAAAGTTGAATACATTGACTGTGTGATGCTGCTATCTTATTCTATATGATAATGACATAGTGGGGACAAAAGATAGCTATGTTTTCCCTGCTATATTCCATCAGAGGATGAGTTAGGTAGTGATTGAAAAGTGTCAGCCGCAGCTGAGAGACTTCAATACGTGGATCCGAGGCGGGGGAGACTAAACTGTACGAAACATTATGGCAAGATGAGTTGAAGGCCACGAGGTGGCTCGTGCGCGCGCGTGTACTGCAGGAATGTCAGCAATGCAATACCTGTCTCCTCCAACCACATTTTTTTTTTTTGTCGGCGTCTCTTCATCCGTCATGAGAGCCTTCACAGTCGATGATTATTGGTGGAGTAATGGCTACTTTTATGGCAGCATCAGGTGTGTAGTTGTGGTGGGAGGGCGTGGCTAGGGCAGCGGGGGTCGTGTGCTCACCTCCATCCTCTACCTGCCTACCCACACTTCAAGCTGTGTGTGTGTGTGTGTGTGTGTGTGTGTGTGTGTGTGTGTGTATGGTGTGTGTGTTGCCGAGCCTCAAGCACTGGGTCACCTGTCCATCTAGAATGCCACGGTATTCCCTTTACTAGGCTCGCTCTTATTAGGCAACACTTGAAGGTCATCACGTCCCCTCTCTCCCCACCCCTCCCCCTACATCCTCCCCACCCCTCCCCTACATCCTTCCCCACCCCTCTTTATGTTATCTAAAGTTGACAAGTGGTAACAGTGAAGGTCCTCTGCAGTGTTTCCTTGTTAGATTTTCACTCTACGATGGTTCTTCCAAGAAAATATTGTAATGTTGGTAGAATTACCGACAATATGTAAAGTAAAAGGACACAAGTGCAACTAATGTGACATTTTATTGTGGCAACGTTCGCTCTCCAGGAGCTTTGTCAAGCCTTGATAAAGCTCTGGAGAGCGAAACGTTGCCACAATAAAATGCCACATTAGTTGCACTTGTGTGCTTTTACTTTACAAGAAAAATATTGTTGGATGATGGGCGGCCCCACTGACCTGGGATGAGTGAGTCTTTGTGCAGTTTTATGTCACAAAGAAATCACCATAAAATGCATCATTACAAATATGAAAAAGTAGTCAAACGCAAACTTATCAGCACTTGATTTTTTTTTTGTGCGTACGCACGGCGGAGAGACACGCACATGCACGCACGCTGCCACGAGCTGTGAATCGACCCCTGCAACCACAAATAGGTGAATACAAATAGGCGAGTGTGCGTACACGTGTGCGCGTGTACACACCACACACACCACACACCACACACACACACACACACACACACCACACACACACACACACACACACACACACACACACACACAGTGGATCAGGGAATACCTGTCAGGAAGACAACAGCGAGTCATGGTACGTGGCGAGGTGTCAGGATGGGTGCCGGTAACGAGCGGGGTTGCCACAGGGATCAATCCTAGGACCGGTGCTGTTTCTGGTATTTGTGAACAACATGATGGAAGGAATAGACTCCGAAGTGTCCCTGTTTGCAGATGTGAAGTTGATGAGAAAAATTCAATCGGACGAAGACCAGGCAGAACTACAGAGGGATCTGAACAGACTGCAGGCCTGGTCCAGAAATGGCTCCTGGTGTTAAAACCCCACGAAGTGCAGAGTCATGAAGTTTGGGGGAAAAGGGCAAGGAAGATCACAGGACGGAGTACATTTTTAGGGGACCGAAGCCAAATTAAACCCACTCAAGGAAAAGGATCTTGGTGTGAGAAAATAACACCAGGAACATCTCCTGAGGTGCACATCAAACAAATAACTGCTGCAGCATATGGACGCCTAGCAAACCTAAGAAACACATTCCGACATCTAAATAATGAGTCATTCAGGAACCTGTACACTGTGTACGTTAGGCCATATCGGAATTTTGCAGCGCCAGTTTGGTACCCTCACCTAGCCAAGTATGTAAGGAAACTGAAAATAAATGGTATTTAAAATACCGACACAATGGAAACAAAACACAATTGCAGTTTAATGTGATCCTTTATTGACAACGTTTTTCGCCCACACAGTGGGCTTTTTCAAAGTCACAAACAGATCTGCCTGGGGTGTATGTATGTATAAATGTTCGCCAAGACCGTAGTCCTGGCACAGGTCTCAATTTCTTGCGATGACCGTCTCTGGTCCGATGGAGAAAGGTTTCTACAATGATACGAGTATGCTGATCATGCACTCCTTTCTGGTCAGTTCACCGGGTGCATCTCATAAGCGGACAAACACCATATGTAATCTAAACTATGGGACACTAGCGTAGGAGGAGGATATGTCGTTATCACAGTAAAACAGCTTGTCTGGTTGTTGACACATGGCTCCTGAGTTTGGACGAAATCATCTCCTGGGTCCTCTTCGGGACGGGAATATCACTCTAGTTGGCCTGCGGAGTGTCTCAGTAATTCGCACTCAGAAGATAGTGTGTTGGGGGCCGTTGGGCAACGTGCTGAAGCATACTGGCACTCATTCTCTCAGTCTTGTTACCATCATTTGGCTGTGGGATAAAGGCCCAAACGAAGCTGGTGGATGGCGGTACACTGCGATCTGGAACCAGAATTCTATCATATGGAGGGGCGTTCTCCGAGTCGCTGCTCGGTTAACACAGTTTGAATTATGGGGTATACTTAAGATCTCCCCCATATCTAGTTCATGGCTTCTGGCACGCACAGTTATGGTCTGTGTTTAGGGTGATTGGGAACAGTAATTCCAACATGTGTATACTTGTTGCCTTGCCTTGGCTGCATCTTTGCCGCCTCATTTCCCCGGATGCCAGCCATGCGTGGGGATCCAGTTCAATGGTAAGATCTGTAACCTGAACTTCTAAGGCTGTCATTATGCGCAGGATCGATGTGGATGGAGGTGAACAGTGTCCTGTGGTTTGAGGATGGAGGAGGGCATTATTGCAGAGGTGGAATCAAAATGTGTATGGACAGGTCGGAGTGGATGTCGTAGGGCATGTGTCAATGCCTGTTGAATAGGCAACAGCTCAGCTTGAAGGATCGTGCAGGGGTTCAGGGTGTCGGCCAGCCTTGTGTGTGACCATTGTGGTACATCCAAGCTGTGCTCTCCTTCATGTCAGGGTCAACGAACCATCTGGGAAAATTACCACACTGCACTGTTGCCTCCCTTCCCCCTCTGGACAGTGCCATGCTTGTCTCAGCTGATTGCTGAGGGTATGTCTTGACTGCAGAGGAGCTTAGAGATGGGTAGGCTGCAGGATGCAAACATTGGCTGATCTGGGCGAAAGGGAGGTTGGTGGACCGTTACCCAGCAACAGGAAGGTTACACAATCTTCTCAAGGAGTAATTGATAGGCACCAGCTTTTCCCCAGCAAGACAAAAAACGAAAGAATCCAGGAGTAGTCCATGAAGAGTGTGGGATCTTGAGTCTTGGTTGTTAATATCGTCTCCTTAGTGGGGTACCTTGCTTGCCGGTGCAGAATTAGAATGTGGCACTTTGTAGGCCATTTATGTATCTTACTTCGTCAGCTAGGAAGGAAGACGGGCCTCAGATCTGGAGATCCTTCACTGTGTTTGGTCAGATGGGGGCCCCATGCATATTTATATCCCCTGATTTTGTACGACCTCCACCATATGCCTGCTCTGCGGGAAGAGTGAGCTAAGGGTTGCACTAGTCAATGGAGCTTATAGTTTGTATATAGTACAAGCGAAGTAACTTTGCTTGCCCCTGACGGTGCCTCGGTCAAGGCTATCATGGCGATTGTGTTCTTGAGTAGAAGGACGTGACCTGACTACTCAAGCCAGTTTCTGAATGGTCAGCTTTTTTATCAAATGCAAATCCCAAGTACAGGTAGGAGGCCTGTCATCAAGTTTTTTTTTTAAGAATCTCCTGTTATACGTAATCTAGTTCACAGGGATCTGGACGTGAACATCATTGAAGGAGATTTTCTCGGCCGAGGATTCTTGAGCGCCTAGTTCCTTGCAAGTACTGCGTATATTTAGGTTAATGCTTCTTGGAGGCTGTCGTTTAAATTGCCTGTCCCATTTCCACTACGAGTGCAAGATATCATATAGCTGAAGAGCTTGTGTACCACTATGAAAGGGGAAGGGCCTCCACCAATTCCTGATAGGTGTTAATCAGGGTAGGAGTGAGACACTTGTGGCGTATGTTTTCCAGGTTTTAACAGAAGAGTAGAGTCCCTGAAAGCTGATCACAGGCCCTGCCTGCCCTAAGGTAGGATCTTTGACAGGCCAGGAGGCGTACTTTGATTCCTTTCCGAGCTAGTATTGCCAGGAATTGCGGTGGTGCTGGCTTGCTCAAGTGCCTTTCATGGGTCGTGGTAGAGACGATATAGGTTTTAGTTATTTCAGAAATCTGGCTTAGTTGTGTGGTTATGCACTCTGGCTGTTCCCATGCTTTGGTTTGAAGGCCAATATGTGATGATGAGAGGGTCCAAGTTTCCATTGGCGGCGGTTTACAAACCACCATCCTCTCAGCAGTCTTAGCTAAAGCAGCTGGTCAGCGATATGGGTCTCATACGCCTGGGTCTTAGGCTTTGGAATTGGTTAGATGGTAGCTTTCTACAAAGCTGCTGGGAGTGTCTGGGCCCTCCAACGACATGTTAATGACGTCTAGTTATGGGCCTACCTCATCCACTCTGCCCAGGCCGTGAAATCAGGGAGTACTTAACACCATAGCTGCCCGGGGGCAGTGTCCTTGTGTTCTTAAATGACATTGGAGTGCAAAGTCCATGAGGTCGTCAGCAGTACATATTTCCGACTCGCATGCAGGCCTTTGGATCGTTAGCTGGCGCTGTGGCCAGAGATCCGTCCCCCTGTATATTCCGGATGTTCCTGTGGGAGCTGAGTGGAGGCTCTGGAAGTGAAAAGCTCCACTAGTTTCTCAGCTTTCCTGTGATGGTTTGGGGTGTGCTGGTGGCTCTGGCTTGCTTTGCAGGGTTGCTATCTTGGGAGATTGCCCCTAAGCTTGCCCATATCTCAGATAAAGATGGTGTGATGCCGAATGTTGAGCACCACTCCCAAGCCATTTCTCAGTTTTTATCAGAGAGAGAGTGACTGCGGGCATGCTGCCACAATGGCTCTCAGAGTATTCCTGTTCTCAGATGCGGGTAGGGTTACGCCTGTATAGATTCCTAAAGAGTTGATGCGGTGGGGTTCTGCTCCCGCACCTCGTAGTTTGTAGAAAACAACCAGGTCTTTTTGTGAGTGGTCCTGTGGGAATTCTTTGGAAATTGTGCCACTATTGCTTGCCTGGATGAGAAACAGTGATTGCTCCTGTTCCAGCCGTATCACAGTCTTCAGGATAGAAGTATGTTGGTACCACCAGTCATTGAGATAAATCCTGGAACACCTTCCAGTTGGTATAAACTTGGTAATAAATACCGACAATGTTGGTTAGAAAGACAGTAAGCAAACCCACTATAACTTTTTTATTAGAAACGTTTCGGTCTGGGACCTTGATTCAAGGTCCAGGGACCGAAACGTTTTTAATAAATTATGTTAGTAGTTTGCTTATGTGTCTTTCTAAAACCAACCTTCAGTTTGGCCTTTTACGTTCCCCTTAGGAGAGGCTAGCACAATCTGTGGGGAGGCCCTGTTGATGTTGATAGGTGGTGATCACTGCCAAAGTGGTCACTTGGGTAAGGTGAGGATGAGTTTCGCCCATGTGGCTCTGCCTGCGAGTTGTTTTGACCCAAAAGGTAAGGTCGAGGGCAGCCACCCATGCAGGTGTGTGGGGTCTCCATTGTTTTAGCAACTTTAACCTCATGGAATATCGTGTAGGAGCATTGCTGTGTGTCTGCCAGCAGCATTAGTTGCTGTGTGCGAGTGCAGCCATTGGGTGATGTGCGTTGAAAATCTCCAACCCACAATAATACACTCAGTGCGTGCTAGTTGCAAGGAGCTCTGCATGTGAGGGGGTTGTGTCTTGGGTTCATGTTAGATGTTATAGATGGTAATGGGCGCCCCAGTATGTGCACATGGATGGCCTGTACCTCGAAACATCTTCCCCACATTCCACAGGTTGGCTTTACCTCGTTGTGGTATTGGTATTGGGGATAACAAATTAACAGTGTGCCTTCTACAGTGAAGGCCCGGGTCCATGTGCCGAAAAATACCCAGCAAAACGGGTCGTTTGGGCAAACGAGTTGAGACAGTCAGACGTTTCTTGTAGCTAGGACGATATGTCAAATAACCCGATTCCCAGAAATTACTGCCTCCAGCAAGTAGGTGCTGTTTTGCCCCTCTGGCCTCCTGATTGTTCCATTGTAGGACCTTGAGGGATTTGATTTGGTACGAAGGTTATTACCATTGCTGTTGTTTCCTGAGTGGAGGGGATGAGAAATGGCCGCTCTGAGAACCTGCCAAAAATTCATGGCATCCACTGTTCCTCCACGGTCAGTAAAGCACCTCTAAGGAGCGTATGGTCATTCTGCCCAGAATGCGGCTCCATTGTTCCGTGGAGTCGATTGTGTTGCAAATAAGATCGTGAACACTTGATGAGTGCTACGAGGATCCTCCTGGTTATTAAGGCTGTTTTGGGGTTGCGGTTCGAAAAGTGGATATTATCTGGGCTGTTGTGGTCTGTAGGACTGCTGGAGGGTTGGATATCTTTTATTGTACTGCACATGGTCTGTTGCAGTTATACAGGTTGGGGTAGCGGGATCTGCTGGTGAGGTGCCAGTTGAGGTCTGCCAAAGGCCTGTGGCGGTAAGGAGTGCCTGGTTACGTGTGTATCGGCCGGGGGGGCTCGTTTAGTGCCACCGCTGATGCATTGACCAGATGCACCCTGTTGACGCCTCTGTTCCTTCTTGTTTCTGTTTCTTCGTTGAGGTAGGGGTGCAGGAGGCATCTTGCCCTTTATGCTTCGGTTGATGACTTCGAGGGTTTGGAATGCCTGGGATTTTGGCTTGGGTTAGTTGTGAGAGGATCTTGCGTTTACTGGCAGGTTTCTCTGCACCATGGTTTGCTGAGGAGTGATGATAGTAGTAAGCCCTGTTGCCGAGTTTTTGGCGTTTTCCAGACTCCTTGAATTCTTGGCGAGGCTCTTCGGGGGCATCGAGGATTCCAGCATGGTGTTCTGGCCTGCAGTTGGGCTTGTGGTGTGGGTGGCGATGCATTTTTTTCTGCTTGGTGAAGCAATCCTCGGTGTAGGGTGGTGCTGGTGCAGACACCGCAATTACTTGTTGGACACGAGGTGCACCCAGTTGTCCATAAACCATGATACTTGAAACAGCGAAACTGGTTCTGCTGTGACGGTCATGACAATCGTACTGCCAAGACAGAGGTCCAGTGGGATGGCAGTGGTCATACATGCGGAATGGAGGACTGGCCGGGTTGGTGCATTGCCTGCCATCTTTGCCTTGACGAGTTGAAGGCTGACCCACACTGGGGTGAGCTGCTACTGCCTCGATGGGCTTCATCAGGGGTAATCGCATCAGACACCTTGGTGATCTGCGAGAGTTCAGTTCACTCCAGGTGTGAATGAGCGATCATGTTCCATGACTTCATCAAGGTGGTTTTACATTTCCTTGTGTGGGAGTCAATATGGTTCTCCCTCAAGTTGAATAACCCATATCTTGAACTTAGGTATGGTGTTTCATGATTCCAGGTATGAAAACAACCCCATAGTGGGTTCTGTGGTCCCCGTAAGACTTCACTTGAGAATTTGCCAGGTCGGTTGAGTGGTTTGCCTGGCTCCTTGGACGGACGGCGCTTCTTCTTGTTGTCCCACAGTGTTCATCCCTCTTGGTTTTCGGGGGGTGGGGTGTTTATTTCCTCCCCTGTTCCATTGTCGCTGGCTCCGTGGTTGGAACTGTAGATTGCAAGGATCTTCTCTTCCTCTTTCGCAACTTCTTCGCATAGGAATTGGCGCCCCACCTTTCCAGATTACGAGTCTCCGTACGTGTTCATGGGCTCGTTGGCTCTTCTTTTTGGCAGGGAAGCCATGTGCCTATTCTTGTAATAAGGGAGTGAAACTCGTTGAACTGAAATGTGCTGAAGAAAGCAGAGTGTACCGATGTTTGGGTCCTCGGGGTGGATGGTAGGGGGAGAATTTTAGTCAGGTTCAGACTGGTTGGAGGTCAGGTGGGAGAATGCTGCATATTGATGATCTACGGGTGGGGGTTATAGAGTTGTGGGTAGGCTTGGCAGGGGTATTGACAAGTGTGAGTAGACCTTCTGGCAGATGTTTATGTTTTCTTATGTGGGATAGCGATGAAGAAGTTCTTGGCACGTGGTCTCAATGTGGTTATAGAAGCCATTGGTTTGGTTGAAATTGTTGGTTATAGCGATAAGAGGATGATTCCAGGATTTGCGGTATTGAAGTGTTGTATTCTGTGAGCGATAAGTCTTGGAGATTTCTGTAGTTAATTAAAGGGTTGTGTGAACTTGCGATGTTGTAACAGGCATTCCTTGTATCGACAGTCTGCTTCGTATTTGGTGTTGAAATAGTCGTTTGGAGGTCTCTTGATGTTTGACGTTTCCGAACGTATAATTTGTGCAGTCATTATGAGTGGATTATGTATACCCCTGCTGAGGATGGAAGCTTGTACTGTCTACTACTGGTGATGTCCTTGCTGTTGATTTTTTTGTTTCGTCGTTGGGTTGAGTGAGGGTAGATACTTGGAATGATGTATTGGAAATGATGTTGGAAAAATACATGTGATTCGGCATGGAGTTGGTGGGAGGGAGGACTATTGTTTTCTATTCTCAGGAAGTGTCTTTATATTGGTGTGGTTTGAAGATGTGTTTAATGCCCGGCCGTCTGGCAGTTCTGATGAAGTGACGAGGGATAGTGGAGTTTAGAAAAATATTGTTCAATTATAGTGGATTCATTCTCAAAGGAACTATTGCTGCAGTTTCTGAGTGTGGAGCAGGGAAGAAGCATATAATTACACACGTTTAGTTTTGGTGTCTCACTTCATCAGAGACTGTGAGAAGAGGATGCTAGTCCTCCCCACAAAACTCCTTGCCAAATGTTCCAACATCTTTTCCAATACACTCAATCCAAGTATTCTACTCACAACAGACATAAGGGACATCACCAGTAGCAGACAGGACACCCACGCTTCCATCCACTGCTAAGGGGTATACATAATCCTTGTAAATGACTGACAAAAATTATTACGTGGGGCAAACATCAAGAGACCTCCAAACACCCATATTTTCAGGAACACAATACGCACAGAGGATGACGAATACAAGGAAAATGCCTGTGTTACAACATTCGAGTTCAACAACCATTCTAATTAACTACAGAAAACTCAAGGACTTATCGCCACAGAAAGCCAACACTCATACCGCAGAATCCTGGAATCATGCTTTTATCTCTAACCCTGTCAGAAGACAATCAAGCGAGTCATGGTACGTGGCGAAGTGTCAGACGAGGGGGCTGTAAACGAGCGGGGATGCCACCAGGGATTTCCAGTTAGGACGGTGCTGTTTTGGGTAAATGTTAACGACTGACGGAAGGAATAGCAATCAGAAGTGTTTCATGTTTGCAGATGATGTGAAGTTGATGAGAAGAATTCAATCGGACACAAGGGACCAGGGCGGAAATATATCCGGCTTTGACAGGCACAGACTAGTCAGAAAACTGGCTTCTGGAGGTTTAACCCCACCAAGTGCAGTCAGTGAAGATTGGGGAAGGGTAAAGAAGACCGGCTGATGGAGTACAGGGTCTAGGGGGTCAGAGGACTACATAACCTCACTCAGGAAAAGGATATTGGGCGATTATATCACCGGGCAAATCTGATGGCGCACAATCAACAAATAAACTGCTCAAACATATGGGTGCTTAGGCAAACTGATAGAACAACAATTCCGGACATCTCATTAAGGAAATTGTTTCAGGGGACCCTGTTACACCGTGTACGTTAAAGCTCTATTGATATGGAGCACTAGTTTGGAAACCAGCCTACCCAAGCAACGTAAGGAAATTAGAGAAAGTTGCAAAGGTTTGCAACAAATAATTTTGAGCTAAAGGGCCATGTCCTAGAGGAGAGATTAAGCGGAAAAATCTACCTGGACGACATGGAGGACATGATAGTAGGGAGGGATATGATATACACACATACAGTACTGAGAGGGAATCGGACGAGGTGGACAGACAGGATGTTCCAGAGATGGGACACAACAACAAGGGGTCACAGATGGAAGTTGAAGACTCAGATGAATCACAGGGATGTTAGGAAGTATTTCTTCAGTCACAGAGTTGTTAGGAAGCGAAATAGTCTGGGAAGTGATGTAGTGGAGGCAGAATCCATACATAGCTTTAAGAAGAGGTATGATAAAGCTCATGGAGCAGGAAGAGTGACCCAGTAGCGACGAGTTATTATGTGGGGCCAGGAGCTGTGACTCGAACCCTGCAAATACAACTAGGTGAGTAAATTTATGGAGATTATCAGGAGAAAAGTGGAGGAGTACCTAGAAAGGAACAGGCTCATACATGACAACCAGCACAGCTTCAGTGAAGGAAAATCCTGCATCACAAACCTACTGGAGTTCTACGACAAGGTAAAAGAAGACAGGAGAGAGAGGGAGGGATTGGTAGACGGCATCTTCTTGGACTGTAAGAAGGGCTTCGACACAGTACCACACAAGAGACTGGTCGAAAACTAGAGGAACAGGCAGGAATATTAGGGAAAGTACTGCAATAGATCAGGGAATAACTGACAGGAAGAAAAGGTGTGTTGGTACAAGACGAGGTGTTATAGTAGGCACATATGTGGAGTGGGGTTCCACAAGGGTCAGTCCTAAGTTCGGTGCTGTTTCTTGTATGTGTGAATGACATATCGGAAGGAATAGCTTCAGAGATGTCCTTGTTTACAAACGATGTGATGCTATTGAGGAGAAATCGAGCAGACGAGGATCAGGTAAGCCTACAAGAGGATCTGGACAGGCTGACAGCCTGGTCCAACAAATGGCTCCAGCAAGTGTAAAGTTACGAAGTTTGAGGAAGGACAAAGAAGACCGCAGACGGAGTACAGCCTAAGAGGTGAAAGGCTGCAAAATTCACTCAAGGGAAAGGGTCTTGGGGTACACATCATACTGAGCACATCTCCTAAGGCGCACATTAACTAAATTGCTGCAGCATATGGACGCTTGGCAAACCTGAGAATGTAGACAGCCTGTACTGTCTGCACAGACAGCCTATGCTGACTGCCAGCTTAGTTCATATTTCGCGCCACTAAGGTGCTGCCCTCTGGGCCTGCCCAGGTCTGTGGAATGCTGGGCCTCCACACACTGACTCGCACAGCGGCCTATCAGCAAGACAGAAGGCCTACTAGCTCTCTCCTCTCATGGGCATGGCCCTACCTGGGCCATGGGCACAACACACAAGCCTGTGTACCCACCACTACATTAAAAATAAAGTAAAGAAACCTCCTGAAGACGTCTATCATTTACTACCCGCTACCAGAATCACCAAATAATCTCATTAAACAAGAATACCTTTTTGATATCTAAGTAAGGAGTCATTCACGACACTGTACACCGTGTACATCAGGCTCATATTGTAGTATACGGCACCAGTATGGAACCCACACCTGGTCAAACACGTCAAGAAATTAGAGAAAGTGCAAAAGTTTGATACAGGACGAGTCTCGGAGCTGAAGGGTATGTCCGTGATATACCTTTGAAGAGTTTCGAGAGTTTCTCTACTCTCTGAGCTCGGCCATGGGTCAGGCTTGTATGCTTAAGGGAACTCAACCTGACAACATTGGAAGAGGTACCTTAATTAAGACTCTTGGAGCAGGGAGAGAGCGGATCTAGTAACGACTAGCGAAGAGGCAATGCCAGGAGCTAAGACTCGACCCCTGCAACCTCAAACAGACGAGTACACAAGAGCGAGCGGGAGAGAGAGAGAGAGAGAGAGAGAGAGAGAGAGGAGAGAGAGAGAGAGAGAGAGAGAGAGAGAGAGAGACTGCAGATGTAGGGAGGAAGAGGAAGCTGTGAGAAAGACGGTTAATAATCTGGATAATAAAGTAAGTCTGTTATAGCAAATGGTAGGAAATCTAAGTAATCAGTCAAATCTGGCACCAAATATTGTTGATTTGATGACTATGGAAGGATGTAGCATGGAGTGTAATAGCAGAGAGACCCAGGAGCTAATCTCAAGGATCTCTCACAAAATTATTAAGCCTCCACAATAAATTTGCCATAAGCCAACATACTGTAGAAGTGACCCACCAGACTAGGAAATACCCCAGATGTTATATTTACGAATAATGAGGGGCTGGTCCTGGACAGACTCCAAGATTGCAATCTTAGACCACAACATATTCTAGGTTCAGACCTTCATGCACAGTGGCCTTGGTAAGAGAAACAGCCAATCATTAAGAAGAGCTCAATATATTCAATTTCAACAAGATCGTCAATCTGCCTGGAGAGTTCCGAGGGCCAACGCCCCTGCAGCCCGCTCCGTACCAAGCTTTTCGGTGGATCAGGGTCTGATCAACTAGGCTGTTACTGCTGGTTGCATGTAGTCTGACGTATGAATCACACCCCAGCTGGTCATGAACTGACTTTAGAAACCTCTCCAGATCCCTCTTGAAGACACCTAGGGGTCTATTAGTAATCCCACTTATGTATGAGGGGAAGTTGTTGAAGAGTCTTGGGCTCTTTACAGTTATTGTGTAAAGGGCTTATTGTATTGTCTCTTACTGTGTTCAAGGCATCCCTGCCTTTTCATTGGGAGTATATCGCACCGTCTGCCTAGCCTTTTGCTTTCGTAAGGAGTGAGTTCTGCGTGCAGATATGGGGGGCCAGTAACTCGAGGGTTATCACGCTGCAAATCATTATACATCTTTCTCACCTGCGTTCCAAGGAGTGCAGGTCAAGCAACTCTCACTATACCAGTAATTAAGGTCCTTCTTGACTGAATGTGTACATGCAGAGAAGCTTCTGTGTATATTCTCTTGGTCTGCAGTTTCATCTTTTTTATAATTAAATATATATATATATATATATATATATATATATATATATATATATATATATATATATATATATATATATATATATATATATATATATATATATATATATAGGGGGTGGTAGGAGAAAATTCTCAAACAGCTTAAGGGAGAACCTTGAGTTTTCCCTGAAGCAAGTTTATTCTTTTCTCTGAGGATGAGGCTCCCTATGACAGTTCTAGAGGTGGTACCTCCCTATTTATATAATTTAATAATATTATAATATATTAAATATATAATATATATATTTATATATATATATATATATATATATATATATATATAATGACCAGAATTTTTAAAGGGGTGGACCGGTAAGCCAGCGGAAGGCCTCGGTCAGATGACCTAAAGCTTCAACGGCGGGTCCTCATCTGAATAAGACCCGTGTCAGGAAACACTTGTCCTGTTTCCTGACGAACCTTACCAAACCTGTCATCTTTAAAAGATGGTGTTAGTGTGCAGCAGTATTCCAGCCTAGAGAAAAGTGATCATCATTGATCACTTGGCTTAACATCACTTGTTTGGAAGGTTCTCGTCATCCATCTTATAATTTTCCTTGCAGCTGTGAAAATAACACTGCTTCCATGATTGAAAGTGACATTCCCTGATGTTATCACTTTTAGGTCGTTCACATTTTTTCGCTCAATATTGTGTGGTTAGAATTTGTTTTATACTCCATTTTAGCTTTTATTTCCTCCAATTTTATGTAACGGAGTAGGTGAAATTGTCCTTATTGAACATCATATTTTCTGCGGTCCATTGAGAGAGTTGGGTTATATCCACTTGGAGATTTACTGTATCTTCAGTGAATGTCACTCCTGCTAACTCTAGTATGGTCTGCAATGATTTATCTCGGTCAGTTATGAGGATGGGGGAAGGCGAGCACTGTGCTTCGGAAAACAGATTTTCGCTGTGACTGCCTCTGTTTACTGTTACTGTGTTTTGTGTGTTAGAAAGTTAAAAATCTATCTTCCCACTTTTCCAATTATTTCTTTTGCATACATTTTTTTTGTGCGCCTTGTACCATGATCACACTCCTTGAAGGCTTTTGCAAAGTCTTCGTGTACTACATCCGCATTTTGTCTTCCAGTACATCCAGGACCGTGTCATAAAGGTGCAGTTGTTGCGAGAGGTAGGAGAGCAACCTTCTCTAAATCCATGCTGCTCTGGAGTGTGCAGTTGCTGGGAACCCAAGTGGTTGGCGTTTTTGCTTCTTGGAACCCTTTCAGAGATTTTTATATAAGGTTTTAGTGCTATCAGTCTAGAATTCTTTGCTATTGCTTGCTGCTACTTTTGTGGAGTGGGCTTATATTTTTTTTTGTTTTTTTTTCAGCGACTGTTGATAACCCTCATGTTTAGGCTGCTGCTTCACAGAATATTTAAGGCACGTGATAGAACGCGGAGTTAGAAGAGTATGGGCCTGGGGCATTGTGTATGGGAAAGTTATCAATGGCGTTAGGGTTATGTCACTAATTTAGGCGATGTTGACAAGGTGTTGAGTCCCATTCCTGAAGAATTCGTTCAGATTATCAACTTTGATTAACGGCTTACTAAACAGTCATATCGAGACTAATATTTTGCCCATTTCATTACTGTCATCAGTATAGGTTTCATCCTATTTGAGCAAGAGTCCGATACTGGATGTGATTTTTGCCCTGAATTTGACACTTGAGACGAAATATTTTGGATATCTTTCGATTTCGTTAATTGCTTTTAGCTCCCTCTGTTTTTTCTGGACTGTGTGACTCATTCAACTTGAGTTGAATATTTTCTATTTCCCTAGTCAGTTTTTGTATTTCAGATAGTGTAGCACCCCAGTATTTGCTGGTTTAAGGTGAATTCATTGCATAGATTCAACAGCTCATTTCTGTGAGAATGTTCTGAGCTGCTTCCTGGATTAATCTCTGCTGTTACCCTATTTGCTTACGTTCTTTCCATTTTAAATGTGTTACATGGAAATCATCAAGTAATAAGGTACTTATGGCTGGATTGAAAGATTTTCCAGACAGTTGTCAATTTTTTATAATTGTTGCTTGAAGTGTTGGGAAGGTGTTGGAAGGTGGCTTGTGTACACCATGAGGTCTAGGCTTTGGTCTCCAGTCTTTACTGTCAAAATTACAACATTTGAGCGACTCTGACATACAGGCCAATCCCCTCATCTCTCCCTTATTGCTTGTTCTTTCGGTCACATATAAATAAATGGTATGATATCCATATTTCCTTGTCAGTGATCTTTTGTGTAGGTCTCTGTGGAAACTGCAAACATTGCACTTGACTTTGCAAGGAGTTTACTGATGAAAGGTATTTTGGTGTTGGTGCATGACTTAAGGCCATATATACACCTATTAAAAAACAAATGTATTGCTTGTTTGTTGGGGCATATTTTTACTGGCATTAGTATCTGTGGGTTTGAAGCGAGAGCCGCTGACTCTGACTTAAAATTTAATAAGGCTCCGAGCTGGTGGATTTTTTTTTTGTTCTTTATTTCCATTTTTTTTACTGCTTCCTGGCATTAAAAATATTCTTAGATTACTTTGGTCAGGACATCATGACATATATGGTCAAAATTTTACGTCTATTTTTTTTCCATACATTCCATTCCTACAGACACTCTGAGCACAGAATTTGCACAATTCTGCTTTCTGTTGACTGGGATTTGGGAAGTGGATTCCGAACCGGTGCAGTTTCTAGATCTCCACCAGCACCATCTTCAGTATCTGTACCAGAACCAGTACCAGCTGTTTCTAGAAATTGTACCAATACCATCTCAGAAGCAGCACCCGAAGTTTTCTGTATTTCTAGACCTGAAACTACTGCTCCAGAAACAACAGGACCGGCATCACCAGCTGACTCCTCTGACATTTTTATATCTGTACAAACACCGTCTTTGAAAACAGCAGCAGATCCAGCAACAGCCTCAGCTGAAACAATAATTTGACGAATCTTATCTGGGTGGGTTTTGTCAGGAGTCGCTTCCGGAGTCAGTGACCAAACCCGCAGCTTAGTCCCAGACCAGCTTCCGGAGTCAGTGACCAAACCCGCAGCTTAGTCCCAGACCAGCTTAGTCCCAGACCAGGCCCCCTGGTTGCTGGCCTCATCGATCAAGCCCATGGTCCAATGTATACACCACAACTCAGCTGATCAGGAGCTGTTTTGAGATTCGCGTTTTCCTTGAAGACAGGAGTGTGGTGGCAATCCCTCCTATACATGAAGGGAGGGTTTTGAAGAGTCATGGTCCCTTTACACTCATTGAGTTTTCTCTGTGTACTTATCGCTTCCTGTTTTTCATTGGATGCATGCTGCACTGTCTGCCATGCCTCGTGTGTTTAGGTTTGGAACTAATCCCTCCAGCATGTAAATTATGACATCTTTTTCGCCTACGTTCTAAGAAGTACTGTTTTAGGAACTTCAAACACTCCCAGTAATTTAGGTGCTTGAGAGTATACAAGATGGGGAGGGTCCCTGCACATTTTCCAGCTCAGTTTCACCTTCCTTGAGGAGGCTATTAATTCACAGCAATATTCCATCGTAGAGAGAACAACTGACTGAAGAGTATCATGATTAGCTTGTCATCTTTTGATAAATTAGACACATGTGCAACTCTTGGGTATCTTTATTGAGGAAATGTTTCGCCACACAGTGGCTTCATCAGTCCATACAAAGGAGAATCTTGAAGAACAGGAGGAGAATGAGGTAATCAGTCCCTCAACCTTGAGTCGATGTGGTCAGTCCATCAATCTTGAATAGAATACGGCATACGTATTCATCTACAAACCTGTCAGACACTGCAACTTCTTGGGATCTTAATACTTGGGAATTCGTCGCTTGCCTAATTCTTGGGCACGACCTACTTCCACACTGAACAAATGTTACACGACCTATGACTGCTGCACCTCTCCTACCAACGGTTTATAAGCTCCTTCTCCGCACGTATGCCGTATTCTATTCAAGATTGATGGACTGACCACATCGACTCAAGGTTGAGGGACTGATTACCTCATTCTCCTCCTGTTCTTCAAGATTCTCCTTTGTATGGACTGATGAAGCCACTGTGTGGCGAAACATTTCCTCAATAAAGATACCCAAGAGTTGCACATGTGTCTAATTTATCAACATGTCGGTTCTCTGAACCATTCATCTACAAACTTGTCATCTTTTGTTGTGAAGTTTCTAGTTATTCAACTTAATATTTTCCTGACAGTTTCAATAAAAACACTGTTGTGTTCGTCAAATATGAGATCTGACTTTATCACTCCCAGGTCTCTACATTGACTCTCTCTATTGAGTAGTTTGAGGTTGCCTTGTACTCCAATCCTGTTTTAATTTCCTCCGTTCTTCCTTGATGTAGTGACTGAATTTTCCCTCGTTGAACAATGTATTGTCAGTGTCCCACTGGAAGACTTGGTTCAATGATTTACATCCCTGTGTCAGAACTGAGAATAACAAAAAGAAGTGGAACAAGTACCCTGCCTTGGGGAACACAACTTTTCTTTATAGCAGCCATTGATTTCACTGTTTACTATTACTCCTTGATTTCCAGTCATGTTTTCGCTGTTCTCTTAGAAACATTTTACATAATAGGCCTAAGAATTTTCTAGATAACTACGTACTATACTGACTTTACAGAACTCACCACAGTGACAGCCGCCTAAATTTTGTTTGCATTTAAAACAAGCTGAAGAATCAAGAGGATGCCTCTCGGTCTTTCCATTTTCTCTCCAACCTCCTCATATTCTTTGACACATTTTTTGTAAAAAAAAAAAAATTATGCAATACATATTAGCAACAATTCATCACTTTGATATATCATAATATTTTTTACATCAATTGACATCAGTCAGCGTTATATATAAGGAATGTTCACTGGAATCAAATTTACTTTAGTATGCAAGAAGCGTTCATTTCATATCTTTATTCCTTTTAATTTAATAAACTCTGGCAGATTTTATGACTCTCTGAATCGAAGGTGTAATCCCCGCCCGTGGTTGGGTTTAAACTAGATTTCTTTTACAATAATTTTGTTTAACTTTATTATAATGATAATGTATGGTTTACTAATATTACACAATTTAATTCTACACCTGAATATTTATTCATTAAATTACGTATTATCACTTTACGCATTTATTCACTACAAGTACGCTAATTTTATTCATATTAATTTATTCAACTACATACGTATTTATTCACTCATTACGTTTTATTCACTACGTATTTATTCATCTTACTTTTACAAATATAGTATTTATTCATAACGTATCATACACTACGTATTATTCACTACGTATTCATCACTAGTATTTATTCACTACTATTCACTACACTACGTTTATTCATACACTACGTATTAAGATGTTCACTGAACAACTACTATTATTCAATACACTACGTATTTTCAAACGTATTCACTCACTAGTATTTATTCCTTTATTAACTAAACTACGTATTTTATTCACTCGTATCACTTACACTACGTTGTATTTTAACTACGTATCCACTTTCAAGTATTTTATTCACTACGTTTCATTACACTACGTATTTATTCACTACACTACGTATTTATTCACTACGTATTCACTACACTACGTATTTATTCACTACGTATTCACTACACTACGTATTTATTCACTACGTATTTATTCACTACGTATTCACTACACTACGTATTTATTCACTACACTACGTATTTATTCACTACGTATTCACTACACTACGTATTTATTCACTACATATGAGGTAAAGAAACTATATACCTTTGAGTTCCGAGAACTTGTTTACTCCCGAAGTCCGGCCATTGACCGGGCTCCGGGTATATGTATGTAAATATATATATGTGGACATACACATATAGAAGTATGTAGCAGACATATCCTCTTAAGAGAAGATGATGGGAGAGGAAGAAGGGGACACTCCTGTGTACAAAGAAGACACCAAGCAGCTTCTCAGAAGCAGCAGACTCTACACAACACACCCCTCAAGGGGTGTGTTATTGATGCTGGTGAGGGACTCTTGATCTAGTGAATTGTATCTGTGCTCCGGTTCCCTGAACTGAGCCTCAATACCTTCATTCCCCCCGCCTCCACATGCACTGTATAATTCTATGGGTTTAGCGCTCCCTCGTGATTATAATTTCCCGAACGCAGGAAAATTTGGTTAGGAAAATGGAGAACATTGGTCACCAACCAATTGCATCATATAGAGTCCAGGGAATTAGAGGGAGCACAGAGCAATAAATGAAATTAGAAGAAATCCTGACTGCTCTTTCTAGTATGCAATATCCGGGGTGAAAACCACATTCAGTAGGGTTCCCTTACTTAAAGCAGATAGAACATATACTGATGACAGTAAAGAAATGAGGGAAATAATGAAATCAAAATTCGATTGTGTTCAGTGATCCAAGCGAGTTTTTCGTGAATGAAACTCAGTTTTTGATGTTACTCTATCATTGACTTCGAAGAAGTCATTGATATGTGATGTATTCTGCCCGAGGTCTAGACTCGTGGAACCCAATATTCTTAAAAAAAAAAAAAAATGTAAGAAACCAATCTCTTGGGTCTTTGACATTTTATGGAGGAGTCTGGACACAGGTGCCATCACATATTCATTAAAAACTACTGATATTGCCCTACGTCACGAAGATAGCAGTAAAGCAATCTCCGAAAACTATAGACCAATAGCGCTAATGTCGCATATTATCAGAATCTGTGAATGGGTTCGAAGAAGCAAGGTTACCAATCACATGAAGTCACAACAATTACACAACGCAGGGTAGCATGGCTATGGAGATGGTCGCTCTTGATTCTCACAGGTGCTAGACCATTATGGCAGTGTGTTGAATGCTCTAGATGACAAGCAAAATACACATGTTGAGTACGCAAACTCAGCATATAAAATGCTCGAGAAAATGAGTAGTTGGGGTTTTGTATTCTCTTTATTACTAAGAGTAACAGTAAACAAAGCGAAGTCTGAGGCTGCCGTAGTGAAAAGCTGTGTTCCCCAAGGAACAATAATTGCACTTATCCGTTTCACCCTCTTATCGAATATAGAAAGGGGACATAATTATTGCTCTATGTCATCCTTGTACATGATACTAGAATTTCCATGAATGACATCCACGGAGGAACAAAAACGCACACACTGTGGCTGGAACGGTACACAAACAACCTGCACATAGGAGAGGTTGTGCTGGTTATTTGTTTATCCATGGAGGACACTGCAAATCTCCAAGCAGATATAAACCAGTAGGTAACAGAAAACAATGTGATGTTCCGTGAGGATAAATTTTAGTTACTTGTCGTGGAAAAATTGAGGAAATACAAACCAGAAGAGAGTATAAAATAACTAATCACAATAGAGCGAAACACTGGAGAACTTAGAAGTGATAATGTCTGAAGATCTCTTGGTCAAAGATCTCAACAATGTTGTTATTGAAGAATTAAGACACTTATGCAACATATGGGAATCTTTATTGAAGAAATGTGTCGCCACACAGTGGCTTCATCAGCCCAATACAAAGTAGAAATGGGTAAGGAGAGGAGGAGTTTGAGGTAATCAGTCCCTCAGCCTGGATTCGATGTGCTCAGTCTATCACTCTTGTAGAAAGTACAACATAGGGCCAGAGAGGTGGCTTGTATACTGCAGTCAGGTGAGTCAAAGCAGGAGGCGGCGGGATCACAGTGGAACCTGCCACTAGAGTAAGCAGGTCGTCGTCCAAAGGTTGGACAAGCGTATAAGTCCTTGTACCAAGATCCCATCATGTACAAAGACTTCCACGCTTTTCCAACCTTTGGACGACGACCTACTTACACTAGTGGCAGGTTCCACTGTGATCCCGCCTCCTCCTGCTTCGACTCACCTGACTGCAGTATATAAGCCACCTCTCTGGCCCTATGTTGTACTTCCTACAATAGTGATAGACTGAGCACATCGAATCCAGGCTGAGGGACTGATTACCTCAAACTCCTCTCCTTACCCATTTCTACTTTGTATTGGACTGGTGAAGCCACTGTGTGGCGAAACGTTTCTTCAATAAAGAATCCAATATGTTGCATAAGTGTCTCAATTCTTCAACTTGTCGGTGTTCAAAACCATTCATCACAAATGTTACTACAGCTGTGAGGTAAATGATAGGATGAATAATGAGAACCTTCAGAACAAGAGATGTCAAACCAATGATGGTTCTCTATGACTCGTTCTCCTCTCAAAGAAGGTTCCTTGATGTTGGTGAGGGGCTCTTGATTTAGGGAATTGGATCTGTGCTCCAGTTCCCCGAATTAAGCCTGAATGCCTTCCACATCCCCCCCCCAGGCGCTGTATAATCCTCCGGGTTTAGCGCTTCCCCCTTGATAATAATAATAATATGACTCGTTCTCTCTTAGGCTGGAAAATTGCTGTACACAGCCCCCCCTTTACGGCAAGTAAAATTACAGCCCTAGAGAATGTACAAAGAAGCTTCAGTGCAAGTATCACTTCAGTAAAGCACCTAAATTACTTGGAACGTTTGAGGTCCCTCCACCTGTACTCCTTGAGATGCAGGCAAAAAAGAAGATATATAAAATCAGGAGTGCCATTAATACTTGCATCAATACTCCCAAGTCTCGCACATAGAACTTTTACTCTAATGAATTAAGTCTGTGCTGTACTCCATTACATTTTATTTGCTTCATTATTTCATAGCGGAGCAAATGAAACTTGTCATCATTGATCATCATATTGTTGTCTGAGACCCATGGGATATATATCCGCTTGAAGATTCGCAGCGTCATCGACGACCGCCTCCAAGATTCTGGTGTCATCAGAAAAAGATGTTATGGTGCTATGATTTATGGCCTTAGCTGTGCCCAGTTATAAGACTGGGAAATAAAAGTGGGGAGTATTGTGCCTTCAGGAACAGATTTTCACTGTGGCAGCCTTTGACTTCACAGTTATTTTATTCTGGGTTTTGTTGGTAAAGAGGTGAAATATTCATCTGCCCATTCTTCAAGTTATATATTCCTTTTGAAGAATGAGACACTTGTGCAACATTCCCAAGTGTTGCGCAAGTCCTGCAACTTGTCGGTTTTCTAAACCATTTATTTATCGTATTCCTTTTGCATGCATTTCGTGCGCTGTCACACACATTCGCATTTAGTTTCTTTCAGTGCATGCGAGACCAAGTTGTAATGGTCTAGTATTGGTGGGTCAGGAGCGACCAGCTCTCACCCTGTATTGCCCTAGAGTGTTCAACTTGTGAGCCAGGAGCGACAAGCTCTCACCCTGTATTGCCCTAGAGTGTTCAACTGTGAGCCAGGAGCGACCAGCTCTCACCCTGTATTGCCCTAGAGTGTTCAACTGTGAGCCAGGAGCGACCAGCTCTCACCCTGTATTGCCCTGAGTGTTCATGTGAGCCAGGAGCGACCAGCTCTCGCCCTGTATTGCCCTAGAGTGTTCAACTGTGAGCCAGGAGCGACCAGCTCTCACCCTGTATTGCCCTAGAGTGTTCAATTGTGAGCCAGGAGCGACCAGCTCTCACCCTGTATTGCCCTAGAGTGTTCAATTGTGAGCCAGGAGCGACCAGCTCTCACCCTGTATTGCCCTAGAGTGTTCAATTGTGAGCCAGGAGCGACCAGCTCTCACCCTGTATTGCCCTAGAGTGTTCAATTGTGAGCCAGGAGCGACCAGCTCTCACCCTGTATTGCCCTAGAGTGTTCAACTGTGAGCCAGGAGCGACCAGCTCTCACTCTATATTGCCCTAGAGTGCACAATTGTGAGTCAGGAGCGACCAGCTCTCACTCTATATTGCCTTTTTGGAGTGTATATAATTGTGAGTCATGGAGGACGACCAGCTCTCACCCTATATTGCCCTAGAGTGTACAATTGTGATTCAGGAGCGACCAGCTCTCACTCTATATTGCCCTAGAGTGTACAATTGTGAGTCAGGAGCGACCTGCTCTCTCTATATTGCCCTAGAGTGCACAATTGTGAGTCAGGAGCGACCTGCTCTCACCCTATATTGCCCTAGAGTGCACAATTGTGAGAGTCAGGAGCGACCAGCTACTCACCCTTATTTGCCTAGAGTGTACAATTGTGAGTCAGGAGCGACCTGCTCTCACTCTATATTGCCCTAGAGTGTACAATTGTAAGTCAGGAGCGACCTGCTCTCACCCTATATTGCCCTAGAGTGTACAATTGTGAGAGGAGCGACCTGCTCTCACTCTATATTGCCCTAGAGTGCACAATTGTGAGTCAGGAGCGACCAGCTCTCACTCTATATTGCCCTAGAGTGTACAATTGTGAGTCAGGAGCGACCAGCTCTCACTCTATATTGCCTTAGAGTGTTACAATGTGTGAGTCAGGAGCGACCAGCTCTCACTTATATTGCCCTAGAGTGTACAATTGTGAGTCAGGAGCGACCTGCTCACTCTATATTGCCCTAGAGTGTACAATTGTGAGAGTCAGGAGCGACCTGCTCTCACCCTATATTGCCCTAGAGTGTACAATTGTGAGTCAGGAGCGACCTGCTCTCACTCTATATTGCCCTAGAGTGTACAATTGTGAGAGTCAGGAACGACCAGCTCTCACTCTATATTGCCCTAGAGTGTACAATTGTGAGTCAGGAGCGACCTGCTCTCACTCTATATTGCCCTAGAGTGTACAATTGTGAGAGTCAGGAGCGACCTGCTTTCACTCTATATTGCCCTAGAGTGTACAATTGTGAGAGTCAGGAGCGACCTGCTCTCACCCTATATTGCCCTCGAGTGTACAATTGTGAGTCAGGAGCGACCTGCTCTCACTCTATATTGCCCTAGATTGCACAATTGTGAGAGTCAGGAGCGACCTGCTCTCACTCTATATTGCCCTAGAGTGCACAATTGTGAGTCAGGAGCGACCAGCTCTCACCCTATATTGCCCTAGAGTGTACAATTGTGAGTCAGGAGCGACCTGCTCTCACTCTATATTGCCCTAGAGTCTATAATTGTGAGACATGAGCGACCTGCTCTCACTCTATATTGCCCTAGAGTGTACAATTGTGAGAGTCAGGAGCGACCTGCTCTCACTCTATATTGCCCTAGAGTGTACAATTGTGAGAGGAGCGACCAGCTCTCACTCTATATTGCCCTAGAGTGTATAATTGTGAGTCATGAGCGACCTGCTCTCACTCTCTATTGCCCTAGAGTGTACAATTGTGAGAGTCAGGATCGACCTGTTCTCACCCTATATTGCCCTAGAGTGTACAATTGTGAGAGTCAGGAGCGACCTGCTCTCACTCTATATTGCCCTAGAGTGTATAATTGTGAGTCATGAGCGACCTGCTCTCACTCTATATTGCCCTAGAGTGTACAATTGTGAGAGTCAGGAGCGACCTGCTCTCACTCTATATTGCCCTAGAGTGTACAATTGTGAGAGGAGCGACCAGCTCTCACTCTATATTGCCCTAGAGTGTATAATTGTGAGTCATGAGCGACCTGCTCTCACTCTATATTGCCCTAGAGTGTACAATTGTGAGTCAGGATCGACCTGTTCTCACCCTATATATTGCCTAGAGTGTACAATGTGAGAGTCAGGAGCGACCTGCTCTCACCTATATTGCCCTGAGTGTAAATTGTGAGTCATGAGCGACCTGCTCTCACTCTATATTGCCCTAGAGTGTACAATTGTGAGAGTCAGGAGCGACCTGCTCTCACTCTATATTGCCCTAGAGTGTACAATTGTGAGAGGAGCGACCTGCTCTCACTCTATATTGCCCTAGAGTGTACAGTTGTGAGTCAGGAGCGACCTGCTCTCACTCTATATTGCCCTAGTGTACAATTGTGAGTCAGGAGCGACCTGCTCTCACCCTATATTGCCCTAGAGTGTACAATTGTGAGTCAGGAGCGACCTGCTCTTACCCTATATTGCCCTAGAGTGTACAATTGAGAGTCAGGAGCGACCTGCTCTCACTCTATATTGCCCTAGAGTGCATAATTGAGTCAGGAGCGACCTGCTCTCACTCTATATTGCCCTAGAGTGTACAATTGTGAGAGGAGCGACCTGCTCTCACTCTATATTGCCCTAGAGTGTACAATTGTGAGAGTCAGGAGCGACCTGCTCTCACTCTATATTGCCCTATAGTGTGCAAATGTTTCTCAATGTGATTGGTAATCCTATTTCTTAGGATCCGTTCACAGATTTTGATAATGTGTGAGGTTAGTACTATTGGCATATACACTTGTGTGATTGCGTTATTACTAACTCGTGTCAGTGTTCCTTCAAAGAATTCTGAAGACCCAAGACAGTAGCTTTTTGCAATTATTGATAAAGTGATGCATGGGCATGCTGTCAGTGGCATTTCCAAAGTCGGTGGAGCTACATCAGAAATTGTGGAGACGTCGGCTGTGGTTTGAGTTTCATTCATGTAAAACTCTGAGTTCCTGTAAGCAAATCGCTGTATAGGCGGCACCAGCGAGGAGTCAACGCCGCCTGATCAAGCACCTGCAGAAGCTGAAGTTGGTTCAAAGGTTAGCAACAAGACTAGTACTGGGGGGAAGTCCCGTATCAGGAGAAGTTGAAGGAACTGAATCTAATAACCTTGACGGAGGGAAACAAACACACACACAGCAAAGAGGCAGGGCCAGGAGCTATATGACTCGATCCCTGCAACCACAGTTAGGCAAGTACAGACGTACCTTGGTAGTAGGTAACCTTGTGGTTGTTGGTGGTTGTGTCGCCAGAGGTACTAGACACGCGTCGCCCAACACATGCACTTCCCTCAGCCCCGGGTCAACCCACCCTGAGTAATGACACTCAAGTAGGGGTTTTAGGAGATTTAAAAGAACATGGAGGGTGGGCATTAAGTTAATTATGGGTGGGTGTGGTGTGTACACAGGAGAACTTGGCCTTGCTCACCTACAAGACAATGCCTGGGGAGGTGTACACAAAAAATAAACACCAGTAGCTCTGACCCACGGGAAAAATGTGCCCAATCATCTTGTAATGAATCAGAGCACCAGCAGCCACAACCTCGTTAACTTAACACTCTCCTCTGCACTCCCTCCTTCCCTTCCTTCCTTTCCTCCTCCTCCCTCCCTTCCCTTTCTCCCTCTCTCTTCGTATCCATAAACTTCCTTCGTATTCACACACTAACACTCTCCCTCCCTCATATCCACACACCAGTCCTCTCCCCCCCTCGTATCTACACACCAGTCCTCTCCCTCCCTCGTATCCACACACCAGCCCTCCTCCCATCCTCATATCCACACACCAGCCTGTCCCTCCATCATATCCACAACACCAAACAACTCTCCCTCCATCATATCCACACACCAGCCTTGTCCCTCCATCATATCCACAAACCAACACTCTCCCTCCATCATATCCACACACCAGCCTTGTCCCTCCATCATATCCACAAACCAACACTCTCCCTCCATCATATCCACACACCAGCCCTCTCTCTCCAGCATATCCACACACTAGCCCTCTCCCTTCATTCATATCTACACACCAACACACTCCCTCCATCATATCCACACACCAACACTCTCCCTTCATCATATCCACGCACCAACAGTCTCCCTCCATATCCACACACCAGCCCCCTCCTCCATCATATCCACACACCAACCCTCTCCCTCCATCATATCCACACACCAACCCTCTCCCTCCATCATATCCACACTCCAACACTCTCCCTCATCATATCCACATGCCAACACTCTCCTCATCATATCCACACAAAACATCTCCCTCCATCATATCCACACACCAACACTCTCCCTCCCATCATGTCCACACACCACCACTGTCCCTCCATCATATCCACACACCAGCCCTCTCCCTCCATCATATCCACACACCAACACTCTCCCTCCATCATATCCACACACCAGCCCTCTCCCTCCTAGCCTAGCCGCTGACCCAGACCCAGCCCCAGCCCCCAGCCTCAGTGCTGACCCAGACCCAGCCTCCAGCCTTACTGCCAGCCCAGACTCTCCTAGGGACACTACCAAAACAACCAAAAAACCAGTAAATATACAACCATCTAAAGCCGTAAATATACAACCATCATTGCACAAGACCGTGGCCCACAGTACAGATGTTGGAGAGGAGTCTCCTCCTTCTTCCTCTACTGGGGAAAGTAGATGGAATCCAGGACGGGGTGGCCCTGGCTTGGATACTGAGGATTATAGTGCAGTCCCAGAACCTGCAGAAATTGACAACACACCTCCCAACAATTCTCAACCAAAGGTGAATTTGTGCAAATATTATGCTTGGGGCATCTGTAAGCATGGAATAACAGGGGAAAAAAAATGGGACATGCAACTTTGACCATTCCAAAAAATGTAGCGACCTCCTGTCTAAAGGAGTGTGTCGTTCTTCTTCCTGTACTTTCTTTCACCCAAAAATGTGCCCACTCTCGGTCTCTCCAGAAGCAGTGTTACAACATCGAGTGCCCTGCATTACCATCTAAAAGGGACCAGGAGGCACAGACCCCACAAGACAAACAATAGTAGCTACGACAACCCAACTCCAGGTGATTTTTTAGTGGCAGGAAACGAAAAAAGAAAATGGAAGGAAATAACACAAATAGTCCACCTTGGAGCCTTGTTGGACTGGAGGCGCAGCCAGTGGCCACCCATGGCCCTCCAGAATTACAACTACTGATGCCAATAACAAAATCCCCCCAACAAACACAGAATACAACCTCGTTCATATTTGCTAATATACAGGGCCTTAAGCCATCCACCACCAACAAAATACCTTTTATCAGTGGACTTCTAGAGGAGTCTAATGCAATGTTTGCAGCCTTTACAGAGACTCGTCCATATTTCACTGTCAAAGTGATCTTTTGTGTAAGTGGTTACAACCTTTTTAGATGCGACAGAAAAAACAGGCAACAAGGGGGGGGGGGGTTGCTGTATGTCAAAGAGTCCCTTGTCTGCACGGAGTTGCTGAACACCACAAATGAGGTAGTTGAAGTTCTATCAATAAAGATCGAGAACCAAAACCTAGTCATTGTGGTTGTATACAAGCCACCAGATGCAACCTCACAACAGTTCAAGGAACAGCTACTGAAAATTGATTACTGTTTGGAAAACCTTCCAGCTCCATCCCCGAACATCTTACTGCTTGGTGATTTCAACCTAAGCAACAAAATGGAAAATGTAGCAAATAATGTTATAGCTGAAACAATCCCCGGAGTTGGGCAGATGAAATTCACACACACATGAGCTAATAAGTCTCTGCGAAAAACACACCTTAACCCAGCAGTTTAGTGGACCCAAACCCAAGACTAGAAAACACACTTGACCTTATCTTCACAAATAATGAGGACCTGATAAGAGACATAAGAATATCAAAAACAACTAATTCCGATCACAACCTAATCGAAGTCCAACGTACATGCAAAGGGTACTGATCAGCAAAAATGCATGTACCTGTGAAGGTGTCTTCACAAAATACAACTTCAACAACAAGAATATCAACTGGGACCGGGTAAACCATGTCTAAACGAAAACATGTTGGGAAGATGTCTTAAATGACATGGATCCAAACCAGTGCCTTAAAGGATCAACTTCCTGGTAGCCGAAGCATGTTTCTAGGCATATTCCCCTAAGAAAGAAAAAAAGGCAGGAGTAAACTGGAGAGAAAAAGACGCTCCCTCTACAGAAGAGACGAAGATCACTGAGCTCCTCATGGAGTGCTAGAATATCTGATACACAAAGGAGGCGCTGACCAGGGAAGTGAAACTATCGAACTTAAGCTAAATGACTCTTACAGGAACCAGGAGAGGCAGGAGGAGCTTAAAGCTATTAGTGAAATTAAAAGGGAAATTCAAAATATTTCTTTTCATATGCCAAAAACAAGGCAAATACCACTCTAGTATCGGGCCCTTACTCAGACAGGATGGACTTACACAGTGACAACAAGGAAATGAGTGAAATATTGAAATCCCAGTACGACTGTGTTTAGTGAACCACTAATCGGTCTGAGGATCGACGACCCAAATGATTTCTTCATGAATGAGCCCCCAAAACTCCATAAATGTATCCCAGTTTTTCCGACATTACCCTAACTCCGATAGATTTCGAAAAAAGTCATTGACAACATGCCTATGCACTCAGCCCCGGGTCCAGACTCGGGGAAAAACTCTGTTTTCATTAAGAACTGCAAGAAACCCCTCTCGCGTGCCCTAAGTACACTATGGAGGAGGAGCTCGGACATGGGTGAAATTCCACAGTCAACTTAAAACAACGGATATAGCCCCACTCCATAAAGGTGCAGCAAAGCATTAGCTAAGAACTATAGACCAGTAGCTCTGACGTCCCACATCATAAAGTCTTTGAAAGAGTGCTAAGAAGCAGGATTGCAAATCACCTGGATTCCCAAATCTGCACAATCCAGGGCAACATGGGTTCAGGGCCCGGTTTGCTCCTGCCTCTCACAACTACCCGGATCACTAGACATGGCCTTGGATGCACTGGAAGAAAATCAGAATGCAGATGTAATATACACAGACTTTGCAAAAGCATTTGACAAATGCTATCATGGCATAATAGCCCAAAAAAATACGTGCTAAAGGAATAACTGGGAAAGTGGGGAGATGATCTTAACTTTCCCAGCAAATCGAACACAAGAGTAGTGGTCAACAGAGTTAAATCGGAGGCTGCCATAGTGGAAGAGCTCTTTCCACAAGGCACAGTACTCGCCCCCATCTTATTCCTTATCCTCATATCAGAATTTAAAAAGAGATATACACCACAGCACCGTATCATCCTTTGCGGATGATACTAGGATCTGCATGAGGCTGTCATCTGCTGAGGCGCGGTTTTAAACCCCCAGAAGATATAAACAAAATTTTCCAGTGGGCAACGGTAAACAATATGAAAGTTCAATGAGGACAAATTCCCAAATACTCCGTTATGGAAAACTGGAGGAGATAATAACTAGAACAGAGTATACTACTGACTCCGGCCATACAATAGAGTGGAAAAATAATGTAAGGGACCTGGGAGTAGTAATGTCTGAGGATCTCACTTTCAAGGATCACAACAGTGCCCCCGATCGCACGTGCAAAGAAAATGATAGGATGGGTAATGAGAACTTTCAAAACTAGAGATGCCAAGCCCATGATGATCCTTTTCAAATCACTTGTTCTCTCTAGGGTAGAATACTGCTGTACATTAAAATCTCCATTCAAAGCAGGTGAAATCGCAGATCTAGAGTGTGTACAGAGATCCTTTACTGCACGTATAAGTTCTGTCAAGCACCTTAACTACTGGGAACGCTTGGAAGCACTTGACTTGTACTCGTTGGAACGCAGGAGGGAGAGATATATCATAATCTACACTTGGAAAATCTTGGAAGGAATGGTCCCAAATCTGCACACAGAAATCACTCCCTACGAAAGTAAAAGACTGGGCATGCGATGCAAAATGCCCCCAATAAAAAGTAGGGGCGCCATTGGTACACTAAGAGAAAACACCATAAGTATCCGGGGCCCAAAACTGTTCAACAGCCTCCCATCAAGCATTAGGGGAATTGCCAATAAACCCCTGGCTGCCTTCAAGAGAGAGCTGGACAGATACCTAAAGTCAGTGCCGGATCAGCCGGGCTGTGGCTCGTACGTTGGACTGCGTGCGGCCAGCAGTAACAGCCTAGTTGATCAGGCCCTGATTCATCGGGAGGCCTGGTCATGGACCGGGCCGCGGGGGCGTTGATCCCCGGAATAACCTCCAGGTAACCAACACTCTCCCTTCATTATATCCACACACCAACACTCTCCCTTCATTATATCTACACACCAACACTCTCCCTTCATTATATCTACACACCAACACTCTCCCTCCATCATATCCATTCGTTCAGTATGCACATTAAGTGTCACAGTACAACTATAGTGTTGTCTCACATAGTATTGTTCAGTGTTGACGGCTTCTTCAGTGTAAGAGATACAGATATCAGAGCTGGAACAGATAAATACATGGTCATTTGCTGCCCGCATAGAGCCAGTAAAGCATTTAAATTACTGGGAACATCTCAGTCTTAAGTACGTACTTCCTGGAGCAGAGGAAAGATGTATATGATAATATATAGGTGGAAGGTGCTTGAGGGTCTGATCCCAAATTTGCACATTGCCATAACATACTGGAGTGAGAGATATTGGACACTATGCAAAATGAACTCGGTGAAAAATGGGTGCCGTTGGTACAATAAGAGAATATTGTATTAACATCCGTGGTCTCTGTTTAACTATATACAAAACTGAAGAGGGTCACCAAATAGAACATAAGGAACACGTAAAAGACCTGGGAATAATTATGTCAGCTGACCTTTCTTTTAAAGACCATAACAAGACAAAGATCACGACAGCCAGGAAGATGATGGGGTGGGTATTGAGAACTTTCAAAACAAGGGAAACAGTGCCGATGGTTACACTCTTCAAATCGCTAGTGCTCCCTCACTTAGAATATTGCTCAGTGCTGACGGCCCTGTTCAAGGCAGGAGAAATATCAGAACTGGAACAAATACAGAGATCATTTACGGCTCACATTGAGCCAGTAAAGCACCTAAACTACTGAGAACGCCTGCAAGTCTTGAACATGTACTCATTGGAGCGGAGGAGAGAGAGGTACATGATAATATGTACCTGGAAGGTACTGGAGGGCTTGGTCCCAAATCTGCACACTGCCATAACATACTGGAGTGAGAGATATGGAAGGAAGTGTTAAATAAACCCAGTGAGGAGCAGGGGTGCGGTGGGGACAATAAGGGAACACTGTATCAACATCCGGGGTCCCAGACTTTTCAACATCTTACCAGAAGATATCAGAAACACTGCTGGAACAAGGGTTGAAGCCTTCAAGAGGAAACTAGACTAGTATCTTCACCAGGTGCCAGATCAACCAGGCTGTAATGGATATGTGGGGCAGCAGGCCTCCAGCAGCAACAGCCTGGTTGACCAGGCGAGCACGAGACGAGCCTGGCCCATGGCCGGCTCAGAGAGTAGATACTCTCGAAATTCTCAAAGGTATATCAAAGGTAAAGGTAACACTCTACCACAATGTTCAGGAACTGCTGCAAGAAGTGTCGACGTTTTCAAGAGGAAATTGGACTGGTACTTTTGCCAAGTGCCAGATCAACCAGCTGTGGTGAATGGGTGGGCCAGCGGGCCACTGGCAGTAACAGTCTGGTTGACTAAAACACCAGATAAACCTGACCCAAGGCTGGGCTCCGGGAGTAGAAATTCTCGAAACCATTCTAAGGTATACCATATCTGTTCACCCCATACGGCTGGAAAACAGGACGTGTTTCCATACCTACAGTATACCTGGTCACAGACCAGGCCCCCGCGGCCCGGTCTGTGACCAGGCCTCATGGTGGATCAAGGCCTGATCAATTGCGCTGTTACTGTTGGCCGCATGCAACCCGATGTACGAACCACAGCCAGGCTGGTCAGGTACTGACTTTAGGTGCCTGTCATCGCCTTCTTGAAGTCAGCCAGGGGTCTATTGGTAATCCCTCTTATGTATGCTGGGAGGCAATTGAACATTCTTGGACCCCTGACACTTATTGTGTTGTCTGTTGTGCTAGTGGCGCCCCTGCTTTTCATTGGGGAATGTTGCATCGTCTGCTTAGTCTTTTGCTTTCATAGGGAGTGATTTTCGTGTGCAAGTTTGGTACTAATCCCTTTAGGATTTTCCAAGTGTACCTAATCATGTATCTCTCCCGCCTGCATTCTAGGGAGTACAGGTTGAGGAACTTCAAGCATTCCCAGTAATTGAGGTGTTTTATCGCAGTTGTGTGTGCCGTGAAGGTTCTCTGTACATTTTCTAGGATTCCCAAATGTTGCACAAGTGTCTCATCTTCGACTTGCCGGTTTTCTGAACCATTTACATCGCATTATCAAATATCTTCGAAGGAAGACGTTTATGTGCTTTCTAAATATTTTTTTTATTCCTCTTTTTATATTTTCTTTTACTTATAACTGTAGAACTCCTCATCCGATCGGATTCAAATTTTTAACTATGCGCATGGCAACGAGGGCCAAATTCTAGGAAGAACTGGCTTGTGCTTGTGTCCTGTGACCAGAGATGTTGAACTCATTCTCAGCATCTTGGAATGACTAGGATAAATTTCTAAATCTGAAATAGAGCAAAGAAGAGAGATGCATGATAATGTATGCATACGTGGAAGATGCTTGAGGAACTGGTCCCAAATGCACATGGTGCCATAAGTTGCTGGAGTAAAAGATATGGGAGGAATAGTAAATTAAACCCAGTGAAAAGTAGGGGCACCGTGGGCACAATAATATAACACTATTAAGAGTACGGGTGTAGACTATTGGCCTGCACACCTTGCCGTAACACCATAACCAATTAGGAACGATCAAAAAGGCAGCGGAGGGAATAAATGATTGTATTTCCTTCAAAATAAGCTGGTATTTACAGTGTATATAGCCTGTGTACAGTATTTACAATTATGTACAATGAGGCAAATGCAAGCACAAGACATGGTGAGAACCATAGCGACCAGCTGGGAAAGTAAACGTGCCAAAGCTGCTTCACGAGTGACTCACGAAATCGTAATGACACGATTGCAAACAAACCATGCCACGGGCGGGATTGAACCCGCGGTCAGAGAGTCTCAAAACTCCAGACCGTCGCGTTAGCCACTGGACCAGCTAATCACAATAAGATTCGTCCAACTAGGTATATTTCTACACCATAGGAAGGTTAACATAGGCACCACTGACCACAAATGCAAGTTTTTACAGACGAATCTCCAGACCGTCGCTAACGCAACGGTCTGGAGTTTTGAGACTCTGACCGCGGGTTCAATCCCGCCCGTGGTATGGTTTATTTGCAATCGTGTCATTACGATTTCGTGAAGTCTATTAACGGCTTTGAGGGGACTTGAGCTAGAGTTCGTCACTGCCACACTAGCTGGAGATTCGTCTGTAAAATCTTGCATTTGTGGTCAGTGGTGCCTATGCTAACCTTCCTATGGTGTAGAAATATACCTAGTTGGACGAATCTTATTGTGATTAGCTGGTCCAGTGGCTTACGCGACGGTCTGGAGTTTTGAGACTCTCTGACCGCGGGTTCAATCCCGCCCGTGGTATGGTCTGCTTCACGAGCATCCCACGTCGCTTCACAGCTTTGGCGCGCTCCCTTGTGATTGGCTGGTTGAACCAATACTGGTATAACAATGGGGGCCCCTTCTCGTTAAACCCTTAGCACCTGGTTTCTGGTCAGGAGGCATACCTATTTTGGTGTGTGACATACGCCGAATAAAATGTAACATAATCTTAGCATGCCACACACTGTATCAATATCCGTGATCTGTTCAACACTATACCACAAAATATACGAATTGTTGCCAGAACAAGTGTATAAGTTTTAAAGTGGAAATTGGATATGTACGGTTGGCTCCATAAAAGATGAAATGCATATTAAGACGCTGACGGAGTCACGTGGTAACTGCTCGAGACAGTAAACCCAATTTCCTTAATAATGAAAACGGTGTTCCACGCAAATAGCATTATAACAGAGGCGATGATTGGTAGACTAGTTGTCGATTTCTGTATATAATGTTAGTCCGCTGTATTTACTTAAGGGGCACGTCAGTTCTCGTGTCTTCTAATGTTATTTTTCCACTATAATCTACCTTGTCCATAATTACTATAGCATTTGCTTTGTCTGCTTTAGTAAGGTGAAGTCCAGGATGTTTCCTTATTTCATGGTATAACTTAACAAATTTCTGATGACAAATGTGTTGTAGAGGTCTGATAACAGCTGAGACAGTTGTGTTGTAGAGGTCTGATAACAGCTGAGACAGTTGTGTTGTAGAGGTCTGATAACAGCTGAGACAGTTGTGTTGTAGAGGTCTGATAACAGCTGAGACAGTTGTGTTGTAGAGGTCTGATAACAGCTGAGACAGTTGTGTTGTCGAGGTCTGATTACAGCTGAGACAGTTGTGTTGTCGAGGTCTGATTACAGCTGAGACAGTTGTGTTGTAGAGGTCTGATAACAGCTGAGACAGTTGTGTTGTAGAGGTCTGATACAGCTGAGACAGTTGTGTTGTAGAGGTCTGATAACAGCTGAGACAGTTGTGTCTGTAGAGGTCTGATACAGCTGAGACAGTTGTGTTGTAGAGGTCTGATAACAGCTGAGACAGTTGTGTTGTAGAGGTCTGATTACAGCTGAGACAGTTGTGTTGTAGAGGTCTGATAACAGCTGAGACAGTTGTGTTGTAGAGGTCTGATCACAACTGAGACAGTTGTGTTGTAGAGGTCTGATCACAGCTGAGACAGTTGTGTTGTAGAGGTCTGATCACAGCTGAGACAGTTGTGTTGTAGAGGTCTGATTACAGCTGAGACAGTTGTGTTGTAGAGGTCTGATACAGCTGAGACAGTTGTGTTGTAGAGGTCTGATACAGCTGAGACAGTTGTGTTGTAGAGGTCTGATCACAGCTGAGACAGTTGTGTTGTAGAGGTCTGATCACAGCTGAGACAGTTGTGTTGTAGAGGTCTGATTAACAGCTGAGACAGTTGTGTTGTAGAGGTCTGATCACAGCTGAGACAGTTGTGTTGTAGAGGTCTGATACAGCTGAGACAGTTGTGTTGTAGAGGTCTGATCACAGCTGAGACAGTTGTGTTGTAGAGGTCTGATCACAGCTGAGACAGTTGTGTTGTAGAGGTCTGATCACAGCTGAGACAGTTGTGTTGTAGAGGTCTGATTACAGCTGAGACAGTTGTGCTGTAGAGGTCTGATAACAGCTGAGACAGTTGTGTTGTAGAGGTCTGATCACAGCTGAGACAGTTGTGTTGTAGAGGTCTGATAACAGCTGAGACAGTTGTGTTGTAGAGGTCTGATCACAGCTGAGACAGTTGTGTTGTAGAGGTCTGATCACAGCGGAGACAGTTGTGCTGTAGAGGTCTGATCACAGCTGAGACAGTTGTGTTGTAGAGGTCTGATCACAGCTGAGACTTCTGTGCAGGTTATCCAGCAAAACATTGTGTTTAGGTTATAACCAGTGGAATTGGGAAGGGTCCAGTAGGACAAAATAGGTTGTAGGGGAAAAATGAGCAGTTACATTAGGGAACGAAACATAACTTGGGGCTCTTAAAAAGCTGATTTTAAGGTCTGAAAAGTTTTGACTTTTGAATCATCACAGCTGAGAAGTTGTATTTTAGAGTCGATAATAATTTATAAGGTTGATATGAAAGTGTGTTTTAGATTGGATAAACTGAGACCTTGTGTTTGCCACTATAACACTGACATTGTTTAATCTATCACGCTCATTTTCTGTGAAGTCAAAATAAAAGTTTTTTGTAAGGTCTGATACAGCTGGCAGTTAGTGTTATAATTCTATCAATGACTTGTGTTGTGATCGATCACAGCGGAAAGTTGTTTTAATCCCTAAAATTTGATTGTACTGATCAGTGAAATGGTGTGAGAGGATGATCACAGCCTTTATGAAATGTGTGTAAGTCTGATCACAAAGGGAACATTGAGAAGTCTCACCGAGACAGTTGGCTGTAGAGGTCAGATCACAGCTGATGACAGTTTGTGTAGAGGCCTGATCACAGCGAGACGTTTGTTAAGAGGTCTGATCACAGCTGAGACAGTTGTGTTGTAGAGTCTGATCACAGCTGAGACAGTTGTGTTTTAGGGTCATGATCACAGCTGAGACAGTTTGTTGTAGAGGTCTGGATCACAGCTGAGACAGTTGTGTTGTAGAGGTCTGACACAGCTGAACATTGTGTTGTAAGGTCTGATCACGCTGAGCAGTTGTGTTGTAGAGGTCTGATCACAGCTGAGACAGTTGTGTTGTAGAGGTCTGATCACAGCGGAGACAGTTGTGCTGTAGAGGTCTGATCACAGCTGAGACAGTTGTGCTGTAGAGGTCTGATCACAGCTGAGACAGTTGTGTTGTAGAGGTCTGATCACAGCTGAGACTTCTAAAACACTGTTATCCTCAAATATTTGTTAAGTTATACCATGAATTAAGGAAAGATCCAGTTATGGACAAGATAGGTTATAGGGGAAAAATAAGCATTACATTAGGAAAGAACTAAACTCGGGCGCCTCTTAAAAGCCTGATTTTATGGTCAGAGAAATTGTTACTTTTGATCATTCCAACTGACGAAGAATATATAAATCGATAATAATTATAGTTGAATGAAAGTGTGATATTGGTATTACTTAACCTTGAGTCTTGCCCACTATGAATTACATGTTTACTCATTTTCCCTGTGAAGTCAAAATAGAATTATTTTATATTCTAAGGAATATAAAGGCAGTATAAGGTTATACTTTCTATAAATCTTGTGTAATGAACGTATATAGGCGGAAAGATTGCTTTAATCCCTACTTTAAGAATTACATTATTCTTAAATAGGAGTGAACAGATGACATTCAGCCTTCATGAGTGTGTAGTTGATAAAGGGCAACTTGAAGAAAGTCTCTACCATACTCTTCTCATTGGGCTTTCAAAATGTCAGGCTTTTCATCATGGAATCTGACCCATGTCACAGTCGTTGTTTTGAATCAACTTTTATCACGGCTCAAAATACAAGCAATGGAATTATTCAGGAAGTACATCCCGACCCACAACGCCACGTTCTGCCCTCCAGCCTCTGCAACACCTCCACCTCACACACAATTTAAACTCGTTTTTTTCCTGTCTTAAATTGAAAACGCAACTGATTGGTGAAACATCTCGTTAATAAATGTCCCAGTTACGACATTTGTGTCTTTTTTACCTTGTTAATGTTAATCACAACTTGTTGCCAGAGAGAGAGCGAGTAAATAAAGAGAATATCAAGGTTATATAAATGAATATCACAGTATCATTCAGGTAAGATTATCGTCAGTTTATATATTCTTCGTCAAATGGAATGATCAGCAGTAACATAATTTATCATGCCTTCTGAAAATCACCCTCTTAAGTAATCATAGTAAACTAACATTACATTCAGAAATCAACAACTCTTCTACCAGTCATCGCCTCTCTTACAATACATTTGTGTGGACACCGTATTTGTTCACGAGAAAATTGTATTTGTTACACGTAAGTAGTTCTTTTCACACGAAGTCATAACATACACCTAATAATTGGAAACAGCTTGGGGTTACTTCTTTATTACTGTAGTAAGTTTTAAACTAATTGGAGTCTGTGTTAAAGGTACTGGATGCAACGGGCAGTTTACTGACTAATGTTGCTTCAACAGTTGTGTAGAATGAACTGAAACAATTTGCCACTTTAGTTGTTTCATGGCATACCTCGTTATCAGTATTTAGCTTTGTTAGATCTGTCTAAGGGTTTATGGGTATATCCCAGCACTTGTAGTTGTTGCTAAGGTTTTCTGGGATTGTTCTTGTATTTTTCGATTTTTGAGCAATAGTGCTTTATAATTGTTCCTTTTACAAATCTCTGAACTCTGTTCCTTACCCTTTGGAATTCATTAAGTGTTGCAGCATCCTGTCTGTTTGCCCTAAATCTTTTTAGCAACTGATCCCTGAATTTGATATTATCTAATATGTTAGTTATCCAGGCTTCAGTTCGTCGTTAATCTTAACCTCTTTAACAGTATTATCAAGGATGACAGTGAACATTGTTCTGAATGTTTCCCAGGCATCATTTACCTCTGTGAAACTTATCACTGTCCAGTCACAATTGTGTAGCCTATTTACCAGTGTTTCTTTACTGTAACTTCTGGTTCGCCTCATTTTTATTGTCCTGTGTAGGCCTATCCGTTCCTTAATGATTTTCTTGGTACAATAAATGATGAAATGATCACTAAGGCCTGTAGTAATGACGTCTTACTGACTAATGTTGTCAGATCAGTTACAAAGTATGTCTATTTCTATCCAAGCGTTTTATATTTAACTTTCTATTTTAACTTCGTCGTCAAGTCACCGTGTCATCTAACCAGGATTCAGAGATGGATATAACTGCCACGTTAGTCTTAGTTGCTAGAATCTTAATCTCCTGACAATTTGGGTAAAAATGGCTTAGTACTGACATGAACAAAACGAAGACCAGCTTTTTTGAAGTAGTCATAATCATCAGTATATTGCAAGGGTTAATTTGATGCAAAAAACTGACACATGAAGGTGAGTACTAAACAAGAGGGTAATGGAGTTACATGCAAACTGATGTGTACCACTGTTAACATAGCCAAACAAACATCTCTTGTGCATCCATACTATATACAATTCACATAGTGTATTTATCATTCTTTTTCCGACCCTTAGTACAGTGTAGACAAGCCGGTGCATTGTTTATGTGTAATGTTATTTGGCCTGGTAACGACGACTCTGTGACCTCAAGTTGTCCAGGGCATGTATTACAAAGTTATCACTCCTGGCTACTAATTCATCAGTTATACTGTGTGGGCACCTCACGTGCACCCATTTCTCACGTGAATCACAGGTTACTGCACAACTGCTGCTGCCAACAACTTTGCTCAAGGGCACCTTGTCTCTCTTGCACTTGTACATTAGTTTGTAGTCCTGGATTACTCTCAGTATTACTGCATAGCAGTGTCATAGTTAGCGCAGTACGCCACTGCTTGGCTCGCCAGGACGTGTGGTGTTGCTATACTTTGCGGCGATAGTGACATGGTCGTTATTGACAGGATAGCGACTGTGGGTCTTTCAGTGTCCAGGGTGCCATTACTCCAGTCGCCTATTTCATCCCCCATGACTGATCACCTTCTGTAGTGTGCTACGTCGAGGAGTTATCACGCCTCCATCGGCGCCCTAGTGACTCTCATCTTCCGTGGAGCCGACTGTACCTCCAAGTGGGTATGTATGCTGCTGGTAGAAATATTGTGGTTTTCCAGGCGACAAACACGGAAGCCTGAACAGAGACTGGATTGCAAGGTTAGAACCGCACTCGAAACATTTTAAGACCTTGTCCAACTGTGCTCAAATTCTAGCAGTATTTCATTGGGTTGAGCTACAGCAATGGATCCATTGAGGGTATTAACTACATATTTTTTGTCCTGAGTGTCAGTCTGATGCTCTTGGGACGCATGACAGCATTGTTTCACCGGGACTTATTTTAAAATGGGGGGACATCTGTCAGGTATCTCAATCATTTTCTAGTTTATTTTACCCCAACATTTATTTCTTATTGATGGTTTTGTGTGCCAGGTTGTTACATGTGGAGTTGTGTGACCATTTGTTCCCCCGATGGTGGTTTGGTGCCCCGGGTTTTTACCCTGTGGATGGTTTGTGTACCCGTGTTGTTACCCTGTGGATGGTTTTTTTCACCAGTGTTGTTACCTGATTTGGTGGTTTGTGTGACCCGTGTTGTTTCCATGATGGATGGTTTGTGTGACCCCTGTTGTTACCAGATGGATGGTTTGTGTCCCAGTGTTGTTACCATAGGATGGTTTTTTGTGACCCCGGTTTTTTAATGAGGATGGTTTTTTGTGCCATGGTTTTACCCTGATGGATGGTTTGTGTCCCAGTGTTACAGATGGATGGTTTTTGTGGGCCCGTGTGTTACCCTGAGGTGGTTGGTGACCAGTGTTTTTTCCCCTGATGGATGGTTTGGTGACCAGTTTGTTACATGAGGGTGGTTTTGTGTCCCAGTGTTTCCATGAGGATGGTTTTTGGCCCGTGTTTTTTTCCATGATGGTGGGTTTTTGTCACCAGTGTTGTTACCTGATGGATGGTTTGTGTGACCTGTTTTTACCTGATGGATGGTTTGTGTACCGTTTTTACCATGATGGAGGTTTGTGTGACCAGTGTTGTTACTGATGGGTGGGTTTTGTCCCAGTGTTTTTTCCTGATGGATGGTTTTTGACCCGTGTTGTTCCATGAAAGGATGGTTTGTTTTCACCCGTTTGTTACCATGGGATGGTTTGGTACCATGTTGTTCCATGATGGATGGTTGTGTGACCTTTTTTTACCTGATGGTGGTTTGTGTCACCCCGTTTGTTAATGTGGATGGTTTTTTTGCCATGTTTTTTACCCGATGGGTTTGTGTGACAGTGTTGTTACCTGAGGATGGTTTGGTGACCCGGTTGTTCCGTGGATGGTTTGTGTCACCCGTGTTTTTACCATGATGGGTGGTTTTTGCACCAGTGTTTTTACCATGATGGATGGTTTGTTACCAGTGTTGTTACCATGAGGATGGTTTGTGTCACCGTGTTGTTACATGAGGATGGTTTTTGGGGACCGTGTTGTTACCTTTATGGTGGTTTTTGAACCCTGTTGTTACCATGATGGAGGTTTGTGTGACCCTGTTGTTTCCCTGATGGATGGTTTTTGGGGACCCGTGTTGTTCCTGATGGAGGGTTTTTGGACCCTGTTGTTACCTGATGGATGGTTTGTGGACCAGTGTTGTTCCCTGATGGGGTTTGTGTGACCTGTTGTTACCTGTGGAGGGGTTTTTGGGGACCCGTTTGTTCCATGATGGTGGTTTGTGTCACCAGTGTTGTTACCCTGTGGATGGTTTTTTGTACCCGTGTTTTCCATGATGGGGGTTTGGTCCCCGGTTTGTTACCATAGGGGGTTTTTGGACCCGTGTTTTACATTGGATGGGTTTTGTGCCGTGTGTTCAATGAGGATGGTTGTGTCCGTTTTTTCCAGAGGATGGTTTTGGGTCACCCGTGTTGTTCCATGAGGAGGGTTTTTGGGGCCCGGGGGTTTTTCCCTGAGGATGGTTTTTTGTGACCCGGTTGTTACCCTGATGGTGGGGTTTTGTGACAGTGTTGTTACCCGATGGATGGGTTTTTGCACCGTGTTGTTACCTGATGGATGGTTTGTGTGCCGTTTTTGTTCCAAGTGGTGGTTTTTGTACCCGTGTTGTTACCTGATGGTGGTTTGGTGACCGTGGTTTTTTACCCTTTGGTGGTTTGTGTGCCAGTGTTGTTTCCTGATGGTGGTTTTTGTCACCCGTGTTGTTACCTGATGGATGGGTTTGTTCCACAGTGTTGTTACCATGATGGATGGTTTGGTCACCCGGTTTTTCCAAGGAGGTTTGTGGACAGGTTGTTCCCCTGTGGGGTGGTTTGTTCCCCCCTGTTTTACCTGAGGATGGTTTTTGGGCAAGTGTTACATGATGGAGGTTTGTGTCACCATGTTATTTCCCTGAGGGTTGGTGACCTGTTGTTCCTGAGGATGGTTTGTGTGACCATGTTTCCCCTGATGGATGGTTTGTGTGACCAGTGTTGTTACCATGATGGATGGTTTGTGTGACCAGTGTTGTTACCATGATGGATGGTTTGTGTGACCAGTGTTGTTACCATGATGGATGGTTTGTGTGACCAGTGTTGTTACCACGATGGATGGTTTGTGTGACCAGTGTTACCACGATGGATGGTTTGTGTGACCAGTGTTGTTACCACGATGGATGGTTTGTGTGACCAGTGTTGTTACCACGATGGATGGCTTGTGTCACCAGTGTTGTTACCACGATGGATGGTTTGTGTCACCAGTGTTGTTACCACGATGGATGGTTTGTGTGATCAGTGTTGTTACTACGATGGATGGTTTGTGTGACCAGTGTTTTTACCACGATGGATGGTTTGTGTGACCAGTGTTGTTACCACGATGGATGGTTTGTGACCAGTGTTGTTACCACGATGGATGGTGTGTGTGACCAGTGTTGTTACCACGATGGATGGTGTGCGTGACCAGTGTTGCTACCACGATGGATGGTTTGTGTGACCAGTGTTACCACGATGGATGGTTTGTGTGACCAGTGTTACCACGATGGATGGTTTGTGTGACCAGTGTTGTTACCACGATGAATGGTTTGTGTCACCAGTGTTGTTACCACGATGGATGGTGTGTGTGACCAGTGTTGTTACCACGATGGATGGTTTGTGTGACCAGTGTTGTTACCACGATGGATGGTTTGTGACCAGTGTTGTTACCACGATGGATGGTGTGTGTGACCAGTGTTGTTACCACGATGGATGGTGTGTGTGTGACCAGTGTTGTTACCACGATGGATGGTGTGTGTGTGACCAGTGTTGTTACCACGATGGATGGTGTGTGTGTGACCAGTGTTGTTACCACGATGGATGGTGTGTGTGTGACCAGTGTTGTTACCACGATGGATGGTGTGTGTGAGACCAGTGTTGTTACCTAACACAGAACACAAAAAGTAGTAGTGAACAGAGCAAGATCCAGCATCAGCGAGGTCAAAAGCTCAGTGCCCCAAGGCACTGTCCTGGCACCTCTGCTGTTCCTCATCCTCATAGCAGACATAGACAAAACCACCGGCACACTTTTGTATCATCATTGCAGATGACACTAAAATAAGCTTGAAAGTCAGTACGTAGAGGACACTGAAAAAGTACAGGAAGACATAAACAAGGTTTTCCAGTGGGCAGTGGAAAACAACATGACGTTCAATGGTGATAAGTTCCAGCTGCTTAGGTATGGAAAGAATGAAGAACTCAAAAGGAACATTTTATACAAAACTCAAGAGGGTCACCAAATATAACGTAAGGAACACGTAAAATACCTGGGAATAATTATGTTAGCTGACCTTTCTTTTAAAGACCATAACAAGACAAAGATCACGACAGCCAGGAAGATGATGGGGTGGGTATTGAGGACTTTCAAAATAAGGGAAACAGTGCCGATGGTGACACTCTTCAGATCGCTAGTGCTACCTCACTTAGAATATTGTTCAGTGCTGACGGCCCTGTTCAAGGCAGGAGAAATATCAGAGCTGGAACAAATACAGAGATCATTTACGGCTCACATTGAGCCAGTAAAGCACCTAAACTACTGGGAACGCCTGCAAGTCTTGAACATGTACTCATTGGAGCGGAGGAGAGAGAGGTACATGTTATGTACCTGGAAGGTACTGGAGGGCTTGGTCCCAAATCTGCACACTGCCATAACAACATACTGGAGTGAGAGATATGGAAGGAAGTGTTAAATAAACCCAGTGAGGAGCAGGGGTGCGGTGGGGACAACAAGGGAACACTGTATCAACATCCGGGGTCCCAGACTTTTCAACATCTTACCAGAAGATATCAGAAACACTGCTGGAACAAGGGTTGAAGCCTTCAAGAGGAAACTAGACTAGTATCTTCACCAGGTACCAGATCAACCAGGCTGTGATGGATATGTGGGGCAGCGGGCCTCCAGCAGCAACAGCCTGGTTGACTAGGCGAGCACCAGACGAGCCTGGCCCATGCCCGGGCTCAGTAGATATACTCTCGAAATTCTTCAAAGGTAAAGGTATACCATGATGGATGGTTTGTGTAACCAGTGTTGTTACTATGATGGATGGTTTGTCACCAGTGTTGTTACCATGATTGATGGTTTGTGTCACCAATGTTATGATGGATGGTTTGTGTCACCAGTGTTTTTACCATGATGGATGGTTTGTCACCAGTGTGGTTACCATGATGGTTTGTGTCACCAGTGTTGTTACATGATGGATGGTTTGTGTGACCAGTGTTACCATGATGGATGGTTTGTGTCAACAGTGTTGTTACCATGATGGATGATTTGTGTCACCAGTGTTGTTACCATGATGGATAGTTTGTGTCACCAGTGTTGTTACTATGATGGATGGTTAGTGTTACCATGATGGATGGTTTGTATCACCATTGTTGTTACCATGATGGATGGTGTGTGTGTGACCAGTGTTGTTACCATGATGGTTTGTGTCGTCAGTTTTGTCTTCCCTTACCATTGTTTTGATTATATTTATTTTATGTCTTTGCAAACAGTACATTGAGATTTTACATTCACAATAGTGAGTTGCAATACAAAGAGAGCCTCTATTATGCCTAGGCATTATGGGCCAACTTAACATTATTGGCTTACAGACTACTTAACACTAAGGATTTTATCATAATTGTACAGTAGGACAGTAATTATTTCATAGTTGAACAGTAGATTATTAATTATAAATGAATCAAAATATGTATAATACAAAGATATATTTATATTCGAAAATGCTTTTTGTGAAAACAATGATTCATTTATATTCCTGTCAACGATGGATAAAAGGTTCAATGTGATTGTTTCAGTTATGATGTGGGAGTACATAGGTGAGTAAATGTGTACTGAGTATTTAGCATTTAGTCTAGGGTGATTAGGTGGCTTTTGAGAAGAGTCTTATATTGATTTTCAGACTGGGTTACTTTAACATCTTTTGGTAATGAATTCCATATTTTGGGGCCCTTTATGTGCATAGTTTTTACACAGTGTGATATGGACACGAGGTATATCAAAAAGAGATCTGTGTCTTGTGTTGTGGTCATGTGTCCTGTTTAGGTTGGTGAGGAGAAGTTTGAGTGGAGGGTTTATATTTGCGTGTATTGGTCCGTGTATGTAGTAGGCACATGAATAAGTATGGATGTTCTTAATGGTGAGCAGATTCAGACTTTTGAAAATTGATGGAGTATGCTGGCGGGAGTGGGAATTTGTTATCATTCTTACTGCTGCCTTTTGCTGGGTTATTAGGGGTTTTAGGTGATTGGATGTTGTTGATCCCCATGCACAAATTCCATATGTAAGATACGGGTATATGAGTGAATGGTACAGTGCCAGGAGAGCTGATTGTGGAACGTAGTACCTTATCTTTGATAGTATGCCTACAGTCTTGGAGATTTTCTTGGTGATTTGTTGTATGTGTGTCCGGAACTTAAGGCTACTGTCTAGGTGGATACCTAGGAATTTTCCCTCTGTGAGTCTTGTGACTGATGATCCATTTAGCGTTATGTTAATTGGATCATTTGCAGCTTTGTTTCCAAACTGAATGAAATAGGTTTTATCAGTATACAGGGTAAGTTTATTAGTCATCATCCAGGCAGATATTTTCTGCAATTCAGCACTGACTGTGTTTGCTAGTATGACTGTGTTTGGGTGGGAAAAGACATATGTAGTGTCATCTGCAAGTAATATGGGTTTGAGTAGCTGTGATGCATTCGGTAGATCATTGATGTAGATGAGAAAGAGGAGTGGTCCAAGGACGCTTCCTTGTGGGACTCCTACTGTGATTGGTTGGGTGGAAGAGTTTGAATCATTTGCATACACATATTGAGTTCTGTTACTAAGGTATGACTTTAGGTAGTTGAGGGAGTGGCCTCTGATACCATAATGCGTTAATTTGGAGTACAGCAGTTCATGGTCGACTGTATCAAAAGCTTTACGTAAATCAATGAAAATGCCCAGCGGGAATTCTTTCTTTTCAAGTGCGGTATATATAAGTTTTAGCATGTGTATGATAGCATCATTTGTGCTTTTATTATTCCTGAATCCAAACTGACAAGGGTTTAATATGTTGTGTGAGACGAGGTAGGAATAGATCCGTCTATGAATTAATTTTTCAAAGATTTTAGAGAGCAGTGGTAAGTTAGACATTGGTCTATAGTTATTCAAGCCAGCTTGGTCACCTCCTTTGTGGATCGGAGTGACCCTCGCTATTTTGAGGATTGTTGGGAAGGTAGATGATTCAATGGATTTGTTAAAGAGCGTTGCAGTAATTGGTGACAATACTTGAGAAGCTTTTTTGTACATAAAAGCAGGCAAGCTGTTTGTCTCCTGCCTTGTTTTTAAGGGTGTTTATGATGAGCGTAACTTCAATGGGGTTGGTTGGAGCTAAGAATAGCGTATTTGGGTAGGTACCTATGAGCTAATCTGATGGACGGGTGTTTGTGCTTGGTATTTTGTTTGCTAGATTTTTTCCTATGGTGGAGAAGAAAACATTAAGTCTGTTTGCTGCTTCGGTTGGAGTGAGCAAGGGTTCATCTGGTTTTGTTAGTTAGATTGCTTTGTTTTTGGATAACTTTTTAGTTCCAAGAATTTCAGATAGTTTTCCAGGTTTTTTCATCTCACCTTTGATGTTATGTAATCTATTTTCATAATACAATTTTTTTGACCTTATCAGGCTGGTAAGTGCTGACGAGTAACTTTTCGACTGTTCTCTAGTTATTAGACCCATTCTATACCGTTTTTCATATTTGTGCTTTGTGTTAATGGATTTGAGGATGCTTGGTGTTAGCCAGGGATTATTCAGTCTCTTTGCTGTGATCTGTTTAGTTTTTCTGGGGCAATGTTTGTTATAGAGGCTTTGGGCTTTGTTTAGAAAATTATTTATACATTCATTCATATCTGTATATGTTTCAAGCTCATTTTGCCAATCAGTGTTATTCATAGCTGCTATAAAGTTGTTAACTGCTGTCTCGTTATGTAGTCTGAAGTCAGATTGCCCAGATTAGTTATGAGGAAGGTTGGTTAGTGGTCTGTAGTGTTGTCTGTGATTATGCCTGATTTTAAAGGGGATATGGTGTTTGTCCTGATGTGGCCTATTAAGGAGATGCTTGTCTCGGTGATTCTTGTAGGTTTAGATATTGCTGGTAGCAACAGGCAGTTACTCATTGTGTTTGTGAACTCTGTTACTTGTGGGTCCTTGTCGTGTAGTATGTTTATGTTGAAATCTCCTGTTAGTAGTAGGTGGTCTTTATTCATGTGTGCATCAGTAATCATGTTTCCTAGTTTTTCACTAAAGTGATATTACAATATTAGTTATGAATATAATAGCAGACAGTTAATACTAGCAGTTTTTTTTTTAAAAACCTCTGGGTAACTGAATGGTTCTTATTCTTCGTGAAGCATTTAACTCTATTGTCAGTCTTTTTTTTTCTTTTGCTATTTAAAAATATGTTTGACTACTTTGCAAATATTGTTTTCATATTATATTATGTTTTTCTTTTCAGGTAAGTTGAGAGAGATGACGGGTAAACAGTAAGGTAAGTCAAGGTAGAGTACTGCTGAGCAAGGTAAGTTAAGGTACAGTACTGCTGAGCAAGGTAAGTCAAGGTACAGTACTGCTGAGCAAGGTAAGTCAAGGTAGAGTACTGCTGAGCAAGGTAAGTTAAGGTACAGTACTGCTGAGCAAGGTAAGTCAAGGTACAGTACTGCTGAGCAAGGTAAGTCAAGGTACAGTACTGCTGAGCAAGGTAAGTCAAGGTAGAGTACTGCTGAGCAAGGTAAGTTAAGGTACAGTACTGCTGAGCAAGGTAAGTCAAGGTAGAGTACTGCTGAGCAAGGTAAGTTAAGGTACAGTACTGCTGAGCAAGGTAAGTCAAGGTAGAGTACTGCTGAGCAAGGTAAGTCAACTTGAGCATCAGTATTCATGGATATATGAGTGGTGACAAATACTGTTGAAGAAGGTAAGTTTTACCTTAGTATTGAGGGAGACATTACAAGTAAAGAGTACTGTGGGACATGGTAAGTCACCTTCAGCTCCTAGTATTGTGGACCTTCAAGGAGGAGGCCTTGTTGGTGAAGGGCTCTTGATCCCTGGGTATTGTGGTGCTCAGGGCTAAGAACTTGAGCACTCTCCTGCTCGTTCTTCTATTCACGATCTGCCAATTTCCCACAGGGGATTCTTTACTCATGGGTTTCCAGTACCACAGGGAATCCTTTACTGAGTGGTTTCCAGTACCACAGGGGATCCTTTACTCAGTTGTTTCCAGTACCACAGGGGATCCTTTACTCAGTGGTTTGCAGTACCACAGGGGATCCTTTACTCAGTTGTTACCAGTACCACAGGGGATCCTTTACTCAGTGATTTCCCGTACCACAGGGGATCTTTTACTCAGTGGTTTCCAGTACCACAGGGGGTCCTTTACTCAATGGCTTCCAGTACCACAGTGACCAGGGTTATTTACAGTACCACAGGGGATCCTTCACGGAAAGTTTTTTAAAATACCACAGGGGATCTTGCACTCGGGTTTCGAGTACTCTGTCAACGACTTTCGACTCCACCGGTTAGAGTTAATGATTATGTATTCCAGCAGACTGTAATTGAATGCGTGTCCATCTTGATCCCTGCCATGCCAGGATAAACCTTAGCTCTCACTGTGCATTAGACACTGCTCGTACACGGACACCCAGCCCAGTCGTGCTATAAACTTGCCATATATTTAATAAACTTGTGTTATTTATCAGAGAGCATGAAAAGTTCACTTTTCATCCCTACAACACCTTAATGCACTCAGTCTTCCTCACTGTCTCGTTTACTTTAGCCGACTTTTTAATGAGTAGCCTATTACTTGTATGACAAGCATTTTGCGTTCATATTAACTCAACTTCAGTAACTTCTACCACTTACAACCCCACCACTGTAGCTTGTTTTTCAACATAATATAGTCATGATGTGAACCTGGAGAACCTACCCCTGCAGTCCGACCTAACGCCAGTCTGGTCAACCAGGCTGTTTCTGCTAGAAGCTGGATCGCATAAGCCATGACGACTATGTCATGGCTGAAAGCCACTAAGTTGTACAAAATGTCTGTCTTCATGCAGGTAGTGCGTCTGATATACGTATGCTGGTAATATGTTTGAGTCTTCAGCTATGGATGTTGACACTGTTCTCGTACCCATAACCCCCTGCACTTTCTTCTATATATTTCACTGAGTTACAGCAGTGTGCAGGTTAAGAACCAAGCCCTCAAGTATCTTCTCTGTATATGTTACCAGGTAGTTCTCCATTCTAAATGAACAGTCCAAGTGTTTTGAGGCATTTCCAATAGTTGTTTTATAGCTTTTATGTAGGCAGTATATGACCTCTACATTTTATAACTAAATCATTACATCACATTCTTCGGGTGTGGTGCCTAATAAAAAAAAAATTCCGGCAACCTCTTCAAAGTTCTCCATCCATGATACCTGACGATGGACATCTGGGTGAGTGTATAAGGTTGTTGGATATCCTAACTAATGCACTGCCTAAGCACAGAACAATATTTGATAAGAGAGTTCACAAAGGAATTGGAAAATATCGTTATGGTTGTTGCTGCTGTTGCTTTGAAAGTTCTTATAATCCACCCTGTCATTTTGCTCGTCTTCGCACCATCTGGAACACTAGGAACAACAACAGACACTCTAGTGAGGGCACTAGCTGCGACAGAAACGTCTTTCTGCAGACGGCATGTGACATCAACAAGAGATGGCATTACTGGTTGCAAGTAATTGTTTTCCGACAAGGCGTCCCCTGTGGAGAAACTACTACTTGAACTAGCAGACATTGCAGGGATAGGCTCAGCACTCAAGGTAGTCAGAGCGTCCTCGGACACTTGAGGTAACTGGACACTATCTTGCAAGTCTGAAGTTGCAGGAACACAGACAGGAGTGACAGGATCATCAGTGCCTGACCGCTTGGGTACGCTACTGGAAAATGCACTGGCCTGTAAGGACTTAATTCGAATGTCGTACTCTGCGGCAGTATGGCAGATCTCGGATCCAAGCTGGTAACCCCAAAATGGTACGATCAAGTCATCAATTTGGGCATGCCATCGATAAAGGTCGAGCACAATGCGTAAGTCTCGCATGGAAGCAAATCCCAGTAGAAGGTCACCAGGGAAAGTAATCTGGTCGACAACAAGGAAGGAAGCAGTGAAGTCTCTACCTTGGATAGAAAAAGTGAGGGAAGTCGACCTCGGACACGCAGGTGAGAACCCGCTACTCCACTAAGGGAGGACACATGAGTCGGTTCTACGAGAAGGACATGTTGTAACTGCTTATCCCTAAACAAACTAGACCTAATAATATTAACTTGCGCACCAGAGTCCATGAACAAATGAACGGGCGGATTATGAACAGATGCTTGCACTATAGGGCCTATGGTTGCATTGGAAGTTATGTGCAAACAAAAAGGCGGATTGTCATCAGCAAAGATTTGTTCCACTTCATTCCCAAAATCATCTACGTCAGAGACGTGTGAAGCAACATCATCAGCAGGATTGTCATTCTCGAGACTGCTTAAGGCTTCAAAGGAATTGTGAACGGGGATGGTGTACTCATTATCACCTACTGTCACCATGGGACGGTTTGACTGGGGCGCTCCAATTCCCCCGAATTGGAAGAATGAGCCTGGTTCTGGTTAGTTTGAGAACCACGACGTCTGTTTCCTCTACGGGTTCTGCGGTTGGAACGACCACGGAAAGACCTAGAGTACTGAAGGTTGTAGAGAGCATTGCACTCAGATGTGTCATGTCCATGTATTCTATGATAAGTACAGTAGGGAAGATCTGACTGGTACTCATCATCAGCACGACGCCTCTTAGGGTAACTATCAGGACAATTAATTGCAATATGGCCACGGAAACCACAGTTGTAACAAGTCCGCTGACTATGGTTACTGAATGTACTATGAATACTACGAGGTTTATAATGACTCTGTACACTGGTCCTTGGTGATCGCTGAGATGGTTGACGACCACAATTTGTCGCTGTGGCGCAAACAAGAGGTGGTGCAGACTGAGGCATAGGTGTGAAATTACTTTTGATACATGGGAAAGTACCCTGGGGGCACAAGGAACGTACATGATTTAGGGCTGTAAGGGGTTCCATCGTCACAGTTGGAGGATTAGCCTCATAAGCACACACGGAAGCAGGCGGCATTAGTTCTTTGATTGCTCCAAAAGTTGCTATTTTAGCAAACGATGCTGTGGATGGTTTATCCTCGTCAGGGACAAAAGCTGAGGACTGGACAGCATTGATAAATGATGATAAAAGTTTGTCTAATCTAACAGCAAATGCACTCAACGATTCATTAGTCATGGGTGTAGCATTCACTAGTTCCCTAAGAACGACATATGGATCAGCTGTTTTTACTGGTACGAGGAAAGAACGAATCAGTTCCTCATATTGTGACCACTTAGTAAGATTCCTGAAGTCTCGCATATCAAGGAGATCAACAACGTGAACAGCAGCAGGGGACCGATGAAGAGCTTCTTTCGCAAGTCTGATAAGACTTTCCTCAGAAGGAGGACCTTCAACTAGAGCATTAACACGAGAACGAATGGCAGTAAACCATGCTTCAAGACTATGTACATGGCCATTGAATAAAGGTAACGCATCAAGGGAATCACGAGTCAAACTGTAGTGTCTCAGTGTCTGGGTCGGTCTGTCAGTCCATAAGGAACTATGAGGACTGATGACAGCAGCAGCAGTAGCCTGAGAGGTCTGAGTGTCGCTATACACTAAAGTATCACTTGGCGGTATGTGAGACATAATGGCAAAGAAGTTGCACAAGAACAAATAAGGCAAAAATAATAAACAATAAAAAATGATATAAAATGCTAAAATTAAAATAAAAGAGATGCAACTAATTCTGCAGAAGTAATAAAAAATGTCTAAGATACACTGCAAGAGGAAGAACAACTCAACGTAAAGGACTGTTGGACAAGATAAAAAAAAAATACATTTACATTTACAAGTAAAAAATATTACTGGAGACTGAATTAAATGCAAAATGAGCTGTCTGTACTCTTGCTAATAAAGGAATTAACTAATAAAATTGTAATTCAATATAAAAAGTATAAAATAAAATCACTAAATTGTATGCAACGAGAGATAACTGGGAAGTTTAAATATTTTTTAAGAATGCATAAACAAAATTAAAATATACAGACAATGTCAGGAAAAATAATAAAATGAAAAACAAGACTCAAACAATAATGAACTGAGAATAATAATGTCAATAAAAGAAAATAATTCACTTCAGAACAAGTGCAACAAAATAAGACGCAGAAATAATCACTGCAGTAATAAAGTTACACTGGGAAAATGTTGGTTAAAAAATAAAATAAAAATATGAAGAAAAACTGATTGAACACTTTAACTCTTAATTGTAAATTAAACAAAACAATTTACTCAGAGTAAAGAAAACACTTTACGTTAAAAAAGAAATTGAAATTACACTAAGAGTGAATTTGTTCAAAGAAATATGAAAAATATGAATAAAAATAAAACAAGAAACAAAACTGGAAGTGTAACACTTACAAGTGGCGGGGCACACAACACTTACAAGTGGCAGGGCACACAACACTTACAAGTGGAGGGGCACACAACACTTACAAGTGGCGGGGCACACAACACTTACAAGTGGCGGGGCACACAACACTTACAAGTGGCGAGGCACACAACACTTACAAGTGGCAGGGCACACAACACTTACAAGTGACCTAATCCACGAGTCGAACTCCCACATGATATCTGGAGTAGTAGACAGAGTGACTGGTGATGAGGGGAAGGTTGTCCTGCGGGTGATTACGCCTCCTACACTCACACCCTTGTGGGAAGAAATGCGATGTGAACTCACACAACTGGCTTTATCGTTGGCGTTCAGCTACAATCTCTTGACCAATTATGTGAGCCAAAACAGTACTAGGACCCTGTACAAGGGTGCAAACAGCCACAGGTAGATGAGTGAAGAGTGTGTGGCGGGTGGGTGAAGGGAGCGTACACTCGCTGTTACTCACTGGCGCACACTCCACTCACTACCCACGAAGGTGACTTAACTAAGCCACAATATGCCACAGGGAATGGTGAAAATCACTCTTAGCAGCATCCAACTGGCGATATATGAGACAATACTTCAGAGGAACTTGCGTGGCTTACTTCTCTCTCTAAGCTGGGTTGGATGACTGGCTTAACCCACGAGAATGGCTGACTGGAAGACGTGTAACGATGCACACAGCATGAAGGAGCAGGTGGATGACAGGAGACAGGCTGGATGGTAGGCTGAGGTAGGCTGACTAGTGTTCACTTCCACAGTCTGGCTTGGCTGGCTTAATTGCGAAATCCGGGTCAACCCCTCGGAGATTGAAGCAATTAGCACACGAACTAAGCCAGGAAGCTTGAAAAACGGCTGCAACAGGCTTGCAGGCTGGAGTACACAGGGTGGAGAAGAGTGAGGGTAGCGAGTAGCTGGAGGTGGCGGACGGTTCACCTTTGACCTGCCGGCTCCCCACAAACAGTCTTCTAACGTCTGAAATACCCTTAAATCCACGCCCACACCGGTGCCACCATTTGTCATGTGGGGTTTTCAATAACGTGGATGGGGTAAGAATACTCACGTAGGCTGGTAGTACGTATAATATAACAGAAAGTATGGGAAGGCACCAACAGCCGACCTGCCTCTCTCTGCTCCCTATCTTGACTGACTCCCAGTGCCTATGGGTGAGGGGGTGTTTTGAAATCCTGCTATGGTCAGCAGCAATATGAATACAGTCAATGATTCACACAGACGGTAGTGAGTCATCTACTGGTACACTGGTTACTGGTAACTGGTTACTAGGAACTGGTACTACTATTGAGAGGATGACCAACATGTGTGTTAAACGCAGGATGACCAACAATGGTGTTACAACCTGCCAGGATGACCAACACATGGTGTTACAACCTGCCAGGATGACCAACACATGGTGTTACAACCTGCCAGGATGACCAACACATGGTGTTACAACCTGCCAGGATGACCAACACATGGTGTTACAACCTGCCAGGATGACCAACACATGGTGTTACAACCTGCCAGGATGACCAACACATGGTGTTACAACCTGCCAGGATGACCAACACATGGTGTTACAACCTCCAGGATGACCAACACATGGTGTTACAACCTGCCAGGATGACCAACACATGGTGTTACAACCTGCCAGGATGACCAACACATGGTGTTACAACCTACCAGGATGACCAACACATGGTGTTACAACCTGCCAGGATGACCAACACATGGTGTTACAACCTGCCAGGATGACCAACACATGGTGTTACAACCTCAGGATGACCAACACATGGTGTTACAACCTGCCAGGATGACCAACACATGGTGTTACAACCTGCCAGGATGACCACTTTGTGATTGATCTACTTGTTTACCACCACTTTGTGATCTACTTGTTTACCACCACTTTGTGATCTACTTGTTTACCACCACTTTGTGATCTTAGAAATTTTGTTATATATTTCGCTAATTTTCTGTTAAACTTATTAACCTTATGAGCAGTCCTGAGTGTGCTATAGAAAATATTCATAGGTGATAAACTCGTACTGTACTGAGTGGAAGTAATTGAAAACTCAAAGTAGCACTCGATACAGAATATAGGAGGATAATCTCAGAATGGAAGAAACAGACTTAGGTATGATATACTATTGATATTAAAATCTTAATCTCTTATATGCATGTATGAAAGTTAGAACAGTTTACATGGCTGCAGCTTTGATAGTCATCATCCAGATACAATGCGATGCAACTACATGTTTAAAAGAAAGTCATATGACCTATTATTTAAGAACTCAGTATGGCAAATGCCGATAAGTCCAGAAATATGATAGTGTTGATAATGAAAGTTTTGAAAAAGTGACAGGTAGTGGGAATAATAACACCAGTCAAATCACCTATGCTTTCTAGTTGACAATATTGCTCAGTATAAATGGTTATATTCAAAGCAGGAGATATCAGAGTTGCAAGGAGTAGATTGTTTACTGATAATGCTTCAAGTAATGGTAATGTACTCTCTGGAGCAAAAGAAACATTCTAGAGTTTAGTTGTAAATCTATACACTTCAAAATCAGTGTTCTCAAGTTGAGTTCCCTCAACTTCTCGTTGGACATACCCCTTAGCTCTGGGACTAATCTTGTTGCAAACCTTTGTACTTTCTCTAATTTCTTAACGTGTTTGACCAGGTGTGGGTTCCATACTGGTGCTGCATACTCCAGTATGGGCCTGACGTACACTGTGTACAGTGTCGTGAATGACTCCTTACCTAGATGTCGCCCATATGCTGCAGCAGTTATTTGGTTGATGTCCTCCTCAAGAGATGTGCTCGGCATGATACTGCAAGATCCTTTTCCCTGAGTGAATTTTGCAGCCTCTGACCTCTTAGACTGTACTCTGCAGTCTTCTTTGTCCTTCCCCAAACTTCATAGCTTTGCACTTGCTGGGGTTAAACTCCAGGATCCATATGTCAGACCAGTCTTTCAGCCTGTCCAGATCCCCTTCTAGGCTTACCTGACTCTCATCTGCTTATATTCTCATTAATTTCACATCATCTGCAAACAAAGACACCTCAGACTCTATGCCTTCCCTTATGTTATTCACCCACATGCACCCACTCTGACACCCCGTCTCGGACCGACACACGTTTCCTTCCTGTCAGGCATTCCCTGATCCATTGCAGTACTTTCCATCCTATTCTTGCCTGCTCCACTAGTTTTTCAACCAGTGTAGCATGCAAAGAGTATGTTACAATTTATTTGGCGTATGTCAATCTCCCATATAGGCTGCCTTCCAACCAGCAAACCGGGTGCTAAGGGTTTAACGATTGATAGGGTACCCATCATTAAGTCAGTACCTTGGTTCATTGGCCAATCACAGGCAAGCCCACCAAAGCTGAAGCAACATGGTTCACTTATGGTAAGCACTGGCAGACTTGCCTAGCTGCTGTTTGAGTATGGTGCACTCTCTCTGGCTTCTGCTTTGCCATCTGTCACCATGGTGTAAACTTACTATTATACCTGTACATATTGTACATAGTGTACATATTTGTATATATCTGGTGAAGGGAAATGTATTTAATAGTCTACTGCTGAGTTTTGTTTGCTTCATATTCCCATTAAGACTAGCTCTCACGGGCCATTCTTACCTGTGTTCATAACCAGTCTCTTGTGTGGTACTGTCAAAAGCCTTCTTGCAGTCCAAGAAGATACAGTCTACCCATCCCTCTCCTGTCTTCCATTATCTTGTCATAGAACTCTAGTAGGTTTGTGATACAGGATTTTTTTCCCTGAAACCATGCTGGTTGTCATATATTAGTCCATTCCGTTCTAGGTACTCCACCACTCTTTTCCTGTAATTTAGTACAGCCTGTCTGTCTACTTTCTTAAAAATTGGGATGTCACTAGCACCTAGGGGCCTTTCATGCGTGATATCTTCTCTGTCTGAACTGCTCAAGGTGAATATGAGGTCTAGCCTTGCTGGTTCATTGTCACCTCTCTGGATGTGTCTTTAACATGTTGGAACATGAGGTTTTCTAGTACTGCTTCCAGCATCTTGGCTCTCAACGTCTCTGGCCCCCCATGTAGCTCCAGATTCTCTCACTCTTCTTATTGTGCAAGAATGGTATATAATACCTTATTATTGAAATTCCCCATGATGAGTAACGTTGCCCTTCTCATGTAGGCTCTTCTGGCAATCTCGGCTAGTGTGTCTACTATCACACTTGCTCTCATCGTATTCCTGTCTTGGCCTTCTGCTGTTTCGTGGTGGCTTGTACATCATTGCTATCATCACTTGGGACCCAAGAGTGCAGTGCTCCTGCTGTGTAGTCATCCGCTACTCCTCTGGCTAGTTCTCCCATCTCAAAACTCCGCTGGTTTATGATGAATAGGGAAACCCCCCCCTTCCTTTGTATCCCCGTCTTTCCTCAGGATCTGATTACCAGACGAAAGATCGCATCTTTTATCACTTCCATGAGCTTTGACTCTGTGATTGCTATGCTATCTGGGGATGGCTTGGTGATTCCTTCCATTCTTATGTGTAATTCCATCTCTGTTGGTGTACCACACCTTCAACTTCCTTTCTAGAACTATATTTTGGGGTGTGGGAGGGGTTGATACTGGCTGTGTGTGCTGTAGGCCGGCCTGAATGTTATGGTAGTCTGCTGATGTGGCAATGTTAGTGCTGGGGATTGTGGGACTATGGATGTGGGGTGTAGGTTGGCTCTTGTTATTGTGTTTGGTTGGTGTGGGGTGGTAGGGGTTGAAGGGATGCTGTGGGTGGGTTTGTGTGCAGTTGTGTTTTCTGTCCCTTTCGAGGATGTCCTTTCCTGTCTGCCAGTGCCTGCCCTGTCCCCCTTCCTGCCTCTGTCGCTTTCTTAGTTTTTCTTTCAGTTTTCTTTCTTTTTGTGTTCTGTTGTGATTGAGGTACACTTACTGGTATTTTGAGGAATTCTTAAACAGTGGCTTCTGCTGGGGGATGTAGTTTTGTGTCATTCCTGACATGAATGTCAATTTGAATGGGGTGTTCTTTTTCCTCAAGAACCACCCAAGTCTTTGGAAATTTATCATTTGAGACCTGTTCTCTCCTGTTACTGTGATGATGCTATTGATCTCTTTAATCTCCCCCTGTTTTTTTTTTATCATGTTTCTCCCCTTCTGCTTCAGGAAGCCCATGAATAATGAGTGTCCTCTCCATTCCATCCCATTTTGCTTCCCTCTGTATTTCTGGGTTTGGTTTAAGCATCTCCTTGGTTGTTTCCCTTTTCTCCCAGATGTCCCGGTGGCCTTGTATCGTTTACCTTAAGGTCTTCTTTGTTCTTTTCCCTCCTTCAATCCCCTCACTGTTCGCTGTCGTTCCTTCCTGTTGGTCCTCTCAGGGAAAATTTATCAGTGGAATAAATATTTTTTCATGAATTGTAATCACGGGTTTTTTTTTTTATGAAATTGGGCTATCTTATGAACTATATATTTTTTGTTGCAGAATTGTAAAGAATTTTAAAACTAATACAACCTCAAAAAAGAAAAATTAGATATCTTATGCTCGTGTTTTAACAGTTTTTTTAAAATTACCTGAGCAGAGTGACGCTCGAAATACTGGACGACGTGATGCCTGAGCTATCAGTCTGTTAGCTACAGGTAGGTAGGTAAGCTTTGTTAGGTAACACGACAAGTTTTTGTTGACGCAAGTCTTTGTCATATGACGACCCACAACTGGAGCTTTTGGTCATCTGACCGAGGCCTTCTACTGGCTTACCGCTCCACCCCCCTTTAAAAAGTGTGGGTATAATTAGTTTTCTCTTACCATCTGAGAATTTCATGCATAATTTCAAAATGCCTTATCTAATCGGCTTCAAATTTCAAACTCAAATTATATATTATTAATTGAAGGTTTGCTAAACAGTAGATATTTGCTCAGTTTTATATAGAACATTGTAATATGGGGTTCTAGACTGATGATTATGGTAGCAGTGATACAAATACATAGTGTGTTATGGCATATTGACGGCGTAAGGTGACGCCTGACCTACCATACGTCTGCTCACTTCTTGCCCTCATCTGACCTTCCCATACTTGCCCTCATCTGACCTTCACATACTTGCCCTCGTCTGACCTTCCCATACTTGCCCTCATCTGACCTTCCCATACTTGCCCTCATCTGACCTTCACATACTTGCCCTCGTCTGACCTTCCCATACTTGCCCTCATCTGACCTTCCCATACTTGCCCTCATATGACCTTCCCATACTTGCCCTCATCTGACCTTCCCATACTTGCCCTCATCTGACCTTCCCATACTTGCCCTCATCTGACCTTCACATACTTGCCCTCGTCTGACCTTCCCATACTTGCCCTCATCTGACCTTCACATACTTGCCCTCATCTGACCTTCCCATACTTGCCCTCATCTGACCTTCACATACTTGCCCTCATCTGACCTTCACATACTTGCCCTCGTCTGACCTTCCCATACTTGCCCTCATCTGACCTTCACATACTTGCCCTCATCTGACCTTCCCATACTTGCCCTCATCTGACCTTCACATACTTGCCCTCATCTGACCTTCACATACTTGCCCTCGTCTGACCTTCCCATACTTGCCCTCATCTAACCTTCCCATACTTCCCCTCATCTGACCTTCCCATACTTACCCTCATCTGACCTTCCCATACTTACCCTCATCTAACCTTCCCATACTTGCCCTCATCTAACCTTCCCATACTTACCCTCATCTGACCTTCCCATACTTGCCCTCATCTGACCTTCCCATACTTACCCTCATCTGACCTTCCCATACTTACCCTCATCTGACCTTCCCATACTTGCCCTCATCTGACCTTCCCATACTTACCCTCATCTGACCTTCCCATACTTACCCTCATCTAACCTTCCCATACTTACCCTCATCTGACCTTCCCATACTTGCCCTCATCTAACCTTCCCATACTTACCCTCATCTGACCTTCCCATACTTGCCCTCATCTGACCTTCCCATACTTACCCTCATCTGACCTTCCCATACTTACCCTCATCTGACCTTCCCATACTTACCCTCATCTAACCTTCCCATACTTGCCCTCATCTAACCTTCCCATACTTACCCTCATCTGACCTTCCCATACTTACCCTCATCTGACCTTCCCATACTTGCCCTCATCTGACCTTCCCATACTTACCCTCATCTGACCTTCCCATACTTACCCTCATCTGACCTTCCCATACTTACCCTCATCTGACCTTCCCATACTTACCCTCATCTGACCTTCCCATACTTACCCTCATCTGACCTTCCCATACTTACCCTCATCTGACCTTCCCATACTTACCCTCATCTGACCTTCCCATACTTGCCCTCATCTAACCTTCCCATACTTACCCTCATCTGACCTTCCCATACTTACCCTCATCATTCTTATTTCTGTTGGACTGATGGTCACTGTGGAACAAAACTTTTTCACAATAAAGATACCCAAGTGTTGCACATGTGTCAGAGTACATATTACTGACAACATTCCTGAAACTGGCTTCCAGCAGTTTGCTTGAAATATTGTCTTTTGATTGACTTCATAATTTCAGGTATCGTTAAGTAATTGAATTATGTATTTGTTGGTTGTAGATTTCTGTCTCTCTGTCTCTCTCTCTCTCTCTCTCTCTCTCACACACACACACACACACACACACACACACACACACACACACACACACACACACACACACACACACACACACACACACACACAGGGAGATCGAGTGGGAAAACCTGGAGCCACATGAGGGTCCCGAAACATGGAGAGCCAGGATGTTGGACGTGGTGCTGGAAAACCTCATGCACCAACATGTTAAGGACACTACCAGAGTGAGAGGGGAGGATGAACCAGCAAGATTGGACCTTGTGTTCACCCTGGGCAGCTCAGATATTGAGGACATCAAGTATGAGAGTTCCCTAGGAGCTAGCGACCACGTGGTTCTGTGCTTTGAATACATAGTAGAGCTGCAAGTGGAGAGAATAACAGGAGTTGAATGGGAAAAGCATGACTATAAAAGAGGGGACTACATAGGGTTGAAGAACTTCTTGCGGGAGGTCCAGTGGGACAGAGAACTGGCAGGAAAGCCAGTAAATGAAATGATGGAATATGTAACAACAAAATGCAAGGAGGCAGTGGAAAAGTTTATTCCCAAGGGCAACAGTAACAACGGGAAGACCAGAACGAGCCCCTGGTTTACCCGACAGTGTAAGGAGGCAAAAACAAAGTGCAATAGAGAATGGAAAAAGTACAGAAGGCAGAGAACACACGAAAATAGGGAGATCAGTCGCAGAGCCAGGAATGAGTATGCACAGGTAAGGAGGGAGGCCCAGCAACAGTATGAAAATGACATAGCATCGAGAATCAAGACTGACCGAAACTGTTGTATAGCCACATCAGGAGGAAGACAACAGTCAAAGACCAGGTGATCAGATTAAGGACAGAAGGTGGAGAACTCACAAGAAATGATCAGGAGGTATGTGAGGAGCTGAACAGGAGATTTAAGGAAGTTTTTACAGTAGAGACAGGAGGGGCTGTGGGAAGACAGCACAGAAGGGAACATCAAGAGGGAATATACCAACAAGTGTTGGATGACATACGAACAAGTGAGGAGGAGGTGAAGAAGCTCTTAAGTGACCTTGACACCTCAAAGGCGATGGGACCGGACAACATCTCCCCATGGGTCCTTAGAGAAGGAGCAGAGATGCTGTGCGTGCCTCTAACCACAATCTTTAACACATCCCTTGAAACTGGGCAACTACCTGAGAAATGGAAGACAGCTAATGTAGTCCCCATATTTAAGAAAGGAAACAGAAACGAGGCACTAAACTACAGACCTGTGTCTCTGACATGTATTGTGTGCAAAGTCATGGAGAAGATTATCAGGAGGAGAGTGGTCGAACACCTGGAAAGGAACAAGATTATAAATGAAAACCAGCATGGGTTCATGGAAGGCAAATCCTGTATCACAAACCTCCTGGAGTTTTATGACAAGGTAACAGAAGTAAGACACGAGAGAGAGGGGTGGGTAGATTGCATTTTCCTAGACTGCAGGAAGGCCTTTGACACTGTTCCCCACAAGAGATTAGTGCAGAAGCTGGAGGATCAGGTGCATGTAAAAGGGAGGGCACTGCAATGGATAAGGGAATACCTGACAGGGAGGCAGCAACGAGTAATGGTACGTGAAGAGGTATCACAGTGGGCGCCTGTTACGAGCGAGGTCCCACAGGGGTCAGTTCTAGGACCAGTGCTATTTTTTATATATGTGAACGACATGATGGAAGGAATAGACTCTGAAGTGTCCCTGTTCGCAGATGTGAAATTGATGAGAAGAATTAAATCGGACGAGGATGAGGCAGGACTGCAAAGAGACCTGGACAGGCTGGACATGTGGTCCAGTAACTGGCTTCTCGAATTCAATCCAGCCAAATGCAAAGTCATGAAGATTGGGGAGGGGCAAAGAAGACCGCAGACAGAGTATAGGCTAGGTGGACAAAGACTACAGACCTCACTCAGGGAGAAAGACCTTGGGGTGACCATAACACCGAGCACATCACCGGAGGCACACATCAACCAAATAACTGCTGCAGCATACGGGCGCCTGGCAAACCTGAGAATAGCGTTCCGATACCTTAATAAGGAATCGTTCAAGACACTGTACACTGTGTTAGGCCCATACTGGAGTATGCAGCACCAGTCTGGAACCCACACCTGGTCAAGCACGTCAAGAAGTTAGAGAAAGTACAAAGGTTTGCAACAAGGCTAGTCCCAGAGCTCAAGGGAATGTCGTACGAGGAAAGGTTAAGGGAAATCGGACTGACGACACTGGAGGACAGAAGGGTCAGGGGAGACATGATAACGACATACAAGATACTGCAGGGAATAGACAAGGTGGACAGAGATAGGATGTTCCAGAGAGGGGACACAGGGACAAGGGGTCACAACTGGAAGCTGAAGACTCAGACGAGTCACAGGGACGTTAGGAAGTATTTCTTCAGTCATAGAGTTGTCAGCAAGTGGAATAGCCTAGCAAGTGAAGTAGTGGAGGCAGGAACCATACATAGTTTTAAGAAGAGGTATGACAAAGCTCAGGAAGCAGAGAGAGAGAGGACCCAGTAGCGATCAGTGAAGAGGCGGGGCCAGGAGCTGAGTCTCGACCCCTGCAACCACAATTAGGTGAGCACAATTAGGTGAGTATACACACACACACACACACACAAGGTGATTATGGTGGTGACAGTAGTAGCGGTGACAGTGGTGGAGACAGTAGTAGGGGTGACGGTGGTGGTGGCAATGGTGGTGGCAGTAGTAGGGGTGACAATGGTGGTGACAGTAGTAAGGGTGACACTGGTGGTAACAGTAGTAGGGGTGACAATAGTTGTGACATTAGTAAGGGTGACAATGGTGGTGACAGTAGGGGTGACATTGGTTTTGACAGAGGTGACAATGGTGATGACAGTAGTAGGGGTGACAATAGTGGTGACAGTAGTAGGGGTGACATTGGTGGTGACAGGTGACAATGGTGGTGACAGTAGTAGGGGTAACAGTGGTGGTGACGGTAGTAGGGGTGACAATGGTGGTGACAGTAGTAGGGGTGACAATGGTTGTGACAGCAGTAGGGGTAACAGTGGTGGTGACGGTAGTAGGGGTGACAATGGTGGTGACAGTAGTAGGGGTGACATTGGTGGTGATGTGCATGTATACAAAAACACATACACATACACAAGTATGCATCCATACATGTGACATACATATAAAATCAGTACATATACACATACCCAGAAGTGTACATAGGTAAATGTAAACACACACACCTTATACATGTACTTTGCATGTACGTAGCAGTACATACATGATACATTCTCAAGTGTAGAAACCTGTATAAATTTACATTGCACACCTCTTCGCAACCATACATTACACATATGCACAAGGATATATAAATGTATGTGCACATGCATATTTATGCATATTATAATACATGTATGTATATACATCTGCATATGCATGCATTCAAACGAATAAATATGTAAATACATAAATGCACATAGGTATACATATGCACACACACATGCATACCTATTATTACAACCCAGGTACTCAAGGCTTGTTATCCTGGGTGTAAAGGGAGCAAAATAAACACAGCAGAAAACTTTGAATTATATTATCGTTCAAGTATAAACATCAGTATGTACACTATATACACTATGTACAGCAATAGGTATTAGTGCACTCCACGGTAATCAAGGCAGAGCAACAGCCAAGAGACAACAGCAGTCCACTGTGCTTCAACCAGTTGTAGAATGAAAATGACAAGGGTGAAAATGTGAGTGGTAGCCACGTCACCTTCACAGTTGCCAAATCCACAATATGATTGGCTGAACCTAGGTACTGATCTGACGATGGGGCCCCGATCGTCAGACCCTTAGTGACCTGGTTTGCTGGTTGGTGAGGCAGCCTCAATGTGTTAACATGCTCCAAATCAAGGTTACATACTCTGCATGCAACATTTATGAAGGTGCACATATATACGATAGACGCAGACACACACACATTAGCTAGGAATGTTCTTTCTGACACTTGGAGTTAATGCAGAATGAACCTCTCGGAATTCTTTTATGTCCCAAATCTACCAAGGTTCTTAATATGAGGAAGAAGCTTGTGTGTCTAGTATCTATGATAGCATTATTGAGATTAACACTGTAGTTGGTAGTAGAATGTTAAGAAATGAACTAGACACTCGCTATGAATCTTACTAAATGTCTAGAAGTAAATACGGATAGATCTAAGTGTGTTGTGAAAACATGCAGTTATATTAAGTTTTATAACCAGCATGAAGTGTATCACTGTAGACAACAAGAGCATTTCTCCCTCCATGGAAGATGTGATCATTTAATACCACATACCTGCACACCCCTCCCAAGAAACTCATTGCTAATAATTTTTATTAACACATCGGCCGATTCCCACCAAGGCAGGGTGGCCCGAAAAAGAAAAACTTTCACCATCATTCACTCCATCACTGTCTTGCCAGAGGGATGCTTTACACTACAGTTATAAAACTGCAACATTAACACCCCTCCTTCAGAGTGCAGACTTCCCATCTCCAGGACTCAAGTACGGCCTGCCGGTTTCCCTGAATCCCTTCATAAATGTTACTTTGCTCACGCTCCAACAGCATGTCAAGTATTAAAAACCATTTGTCTCCATTCACTCCTTTCAAATATGCTCACGCATGCTTGCCGGAAGTCCAATCCCCTTGCACACAAAACCTCCTTTACCCCCTCCCTCCAACCTTTCCTAAGCTGACCCCGACCCCGCCTTCCTTCCACCACAGATTTATACACTCTCGAAGTCATTCTGTTTTGTTCCATTCTCTCTACATGTCCGAACCACCTCAACAACCCTTCCTCAGCCCTCTGGACAACAGTTTTGGCAATCCCGCACCTCCTCCTAATTTCCAAACTACGAATTCTCTGCATTATATTCACAGCACACATTGCCCTCAGACGTGACATCTCCACTGCCTCCAGCCTTCTCCTCGCTGCAACATTCATCACCCATGCTTCACACCCATATAAGAGTGTTGGTATAACTATACTCTCATACATTCCCCTCTTTGCCTCCAAGGACAAAGTTCTTTGTCTTCACAGACTCCTAAGTGCACCACTCGCCTTTTTCTCCACATCAATTCCATGATTCACCTCATCCTTCGTAGACCCATCCGCTGACACATCCACTCCTAAATATCTGAATACATTCACCTCCTCCATACTCTCCCTCCAATCTGATATCCAATCTTTCGTCACCTAATCTTTTTATCTTCATCACCTTACTCTTTCCTGTATTCACTTTTTTCTTCTTTTACATACCCTACCAGATTCATCCACCAACCTCTGCAACTTCTCTTCAGAATCTCTCAAAAGCATAGTGTCATCAGCAAAGAGCAACTGTGACAACTCCCACTTTGTCTTTGATTCTTTATCTTTTAACTCCACACCTCTTGCCAAGACCTTCGCATTCACTTCTCTTACAACCCCATTTATAAATATATTAAACAACCACGGTGACATCACACATCCTTGTCTAAGGCCTACTTTTACTGGGAAATAATTTCCCTCTCTCCTACACTCTCTAACCTGAGCCTCACTATCCTCATAAAAACTCTTCACTGCTTTCAGTAACCTACCTCCTATACCATACAACCACAACATCTGCCACATTGCTCCTCTATCCACTCTGTCATATGCCTTTTCCAAATCCATAAATGCCACAAAAACCTCTTTAGGCTTATCTAAATACTGTTCACCTATATATTTCACTGTAAACACTTGGTCTACACACCCTCTACCTTTCCTAAAGTTTCCTTGTTCATCTTGCTATTAATCCCTTCCTTAAATCACTTGCTAAAGCAACTGCTCAAGAAGAAGTTTCTCGCCTAGCTGGTAGTAATAAGTTATCACTAGTTATATACACTGAAGGATCTAAACAGGAGTCTTCTGGCAGGGCTGCACCTGCTCTTGTTGCCACCACCAGCAGGAGTCTTCTGGCAGGGCTGCACCTGCTCTTGTTGCCACCACCAGCAGGAGTCTTCTGGCAGGGCTGCACCTGCTCTTGTTGCCACCACCAGCAGGAGTCTTCTGGCAGGGCTGCACCTGCTCTTGTTGCCACCACCAGCAGGAGTCTTCTGGCAGGGCTGCACCTGCTCTTGTTGCCACCACCAGCAGGAGTCTTCTGGCAGGGCTGCACCTGCTCTTGTTGCCACCACCAGCAGGAGTCTTCTGGCAGGGCTGCACCTGCTCTTGTTGCCACCACCAGCAGGTGTCTGCTGGCAGGGCTGCACCTGCTCGTGTTGCCACCACCAGCAGGAGTCTTCTGGCAGGGCTGCACCTGCTCTTGTTGCCACCACCAGCAGGAGTCTTCTGGCAGGGCTGCACCTGCTCTTGTTGCCACCACCAGCAGGAGTCTTCTGGCAGGGCTGCACCTGCTCTTGTTGCCACCACCAGCAGGAGTCTTCTGGCAGGGCTGCACCTGCTCTTGTTGCCACCACCAGCAGGTGTCTGCTGGCAGGGCTGCATCTGCTCTTGTTGCCACCACCAGCAGGAGTCTGCTGGCGGGGCTGCATCTGCTCTTGTTGCCACCACCACCAGCAGGAGTCTGCTGGCAGGGCTGCATCTGCTCTTGTTGCCACCACCCTAGTTAAGATCGATAGCAACTTTGTTGAGTTAGGTATAGCTTATGATACTGAGCTTGACTCTGTCATTACTGATTCTGTGTCATCATTGAACGCTCTTGACTCGTACTCTTAAGAACATGCTGACTTGAGAAGCCAGACATAGATAATCAAAAATTCTGGACAAAGTAATTAATGTACAATTGTTACGGATCCCATCACACATTAGATTACTTCTTCATGATAAAGTTGACATGTTAGCCAAGAAGAGTACCCAGAAGGAGAATGTAGAATATAACTTTGGTATATTTGTGTCTAGCATTAGGAATAATATTAGGAAAATAAATAATGATACTGAATGTTATAGGACTGCAATTAAAAGCCTTGCTACCTACCTGGAGGATATTCCAGGAATCAACGTCCCCGCGTCCCGGTCCATGACCAGCCCTCCCGGTGGATCAGGGCCTGATCAACGAGGCTGTTACTTCTGGCCGCACGTAGTCCAACGTACGAACCACAGCCCGGTTGATCCGGCACCGACTTTAGGTATCTGTCCAGCTTTCTCTTGAAGACAACCAGGGGTCTATTGGTAATGCCCCTTATAGCTGATGGGAAGCTGTTGAACAGTCTTGGGCCCCGAGACTTAGTGTTTTCACTTCGTGTACTAATGGCGACCCTACTTTTCATTACGGGTATGTTGCATGGCCTGATAAGTCTTTTGCTTTCGTAGGGAGTGATTTCTGTGTGCAGATTAGGGACCAGTCTCTCTAGGATTTTCCAGGTGTAGCTTATGATGCATCTCTCTCGCCTGCACTCCAGTGAGTATAAGTCAAGTGCTTCCAAGCGTTCTCAGTAGTTCAGGTGTTTGATGGAACTTATACCTGCAGTAAAGCTTCTCTGTACACTACCTAGATCTGCAATTTCACCTGACTTGAGTGGAGATGTTAATGTACAGCAGTATTCTAGCTTAGAGAGAACAAGTGATTTAAAAAGGATCATCATTGGCTTGGCATCTCTTGTCTTGAATGTTCTCATTATCCATCCTATCAGTTTCCTCGCAGATGTGATAGTGGCATTGTTGTGGTCCTTGAAGGTGAGATCAGACATTGCCACTGCCAGGTCCTTCACATTACTTTTCCGCTCTATCATGTGTTTAGAGTTTGTAGTATACTCAATTCTAGTTATTATTTCCTCCAGTTTTCCATAACTGAGTAGTTGGAGTTTGTCTTCATTGAACATCAAATTGTTCTCCGTTGCCCATTGGAAAACTTGATTTATACCTTCTTTGAGATTTGCCGTGTTCTCAATGGATGAAACACTCATGCTGATCCTAATATCGTCTACAAAGGATGATACGGTGCTAAGGTTTACATCTCTGTCTATATCTGATATGAGGATGAGGAACAGGATAGGGGAGAGTACTGTGCCTGGTGGAACAGTTCTTCACTATGGCAGCTTCCGATTTAACTCTGTTTACCACTACTCTTTGTGTTCGATTGGTTAGAAAGTTGAATATCTATCTGCCCACTTTGCCATTTATCCCTCTAGCACGGATTTTGTGCACTATTACACCATGATCGCACTTGCATTCTGTTTGTTTTCCAGTTCATCCAAGGCCATGATTTACAGATTTTGCAAAGGCGTTTGACAAATGCGATTATGGGGTGATATCGCACAAAATGAGGGCCATGGGCATTACGGGGAAAGTAGGCAGATGGATTTTCGGCGTGGTTCCTAACACACACAACACAAGTAGTAATAGTAAACAGAGCAAGATCCAGCATGGGCGAGGTCATAAGCTCAATGCCCCAAGGCAGTGTCCTGGCACCTCTGCTATTTCTCATCGTTATAACATACATAGATCAAAACTCCCGTAACACTTTTGTATCATCATTTGCAGATGACACTAAAATAAGTATGAAAGTCAGTACGGTAGAGGACACTGAAAAATTGTAGGAAGACGTAAGCAAGGTTTTCCAGTGGGCAGTGGGGAACAACATGACGTTCAGTGGGGATAAGTTCCAGCTGCTTAGGTATGGAAAAAATGAAGAACTCAAAAGGAACACTATATACAAAACTGAAGAGGGTCACCAAATAAAACGAAAGGAACACATGTCAGCTGACCTTTCTTTTAAAGACCATAACAAGACAAAGACATGACAGCCAGGAAGATGACGGGTGGGTATTGAGAACTTTCAAAACAAGGGAAATAATGCCGATGGTGACACTTCAAATCGCTAGTTCTCCGTCATTTAGAATATTGCTCAGTGCTGACGGCCCTGTTCAAAGCAGGAGAAATATCAGAGCTGGAACAAATACAGAGATCGTTTACAGCTCACACTGAACCAGTAAAGCACCTTAATTACTGGGAACGCCTTCAAGTCTTGAACGTGTACTCATTGGAGTGGAGGAGAGAGAGGTACATGATAATATATACCTGGAAAGTACTCGAGGGCTTGGTCCCAAATCTGCACACTGCCATAACAACATACTGGAGTGAGAGAGATGGGAAGTGTAAAATTAACCCAGTGAGGAGCAGGGGTGCGGTGGGGACAATGAGGGAACACTGTATCAACATCCGGGGTCCCAGACTATTCAACATCTTACCAAAAGGTAGAAACACGGAAACTGGACAGTATCTTCACTAAGTGCCAGATCAACCAGACTGTGATGAATATGTGGGGCAACGGGCCTCCAGCAGCAGCAGCCTGGTTGATCAGGCAGGCACCGGACGAGCCTGGCCCATGGCCGGGTTCTGAGAGTAGTTAAACTCTCGAAACTCTTCAAAGGTATATCAAAGGCACGGTACGTCTTGAATATTCCTCATCTACCAGCATGTTTCATTTAGGACATAGTTTACCTGGTTCTAGTTGATGATCTTGTTAAGTTGAATTTGGTAAAGGTACCCTCGTACCTGTATGCATTTTGCTGATCAGGACTCCTGTGCATGTAAGTCTGGACTTCAATTAGATTGTGATCAAAATTAGATGTTTTTGATATTGATATGTTTCTTACCAGGTCCTCATTATTTGTGAAAATGTCAAGTGTGTTCTCTAGTCTTGTTGACTCCACTGTCTGCTGACTCAAGGTGTGTTTATTACAGAAATTCAGCAGCTCATGTGTGTGTGACTTTTAATCTGAGCTGCCTCCAGGGATTATGCCTCAGTAGATCTATAACCCACTATGATAACATAAACATAGATACGTTTATGGAGCAGCTTGCAGTGTGAACATACCAACTTATGTTGTAATGGCCAGGCTTAGGCTTGGTTATAAGTACTTTGACAGTTCAGGGGTGGGAGGAGACAGATGATTAAACCAAATGCAAAGTATATGACCAGCCTTATGGTCACTATCTTGAACACTGTGTGCGTAATTGTCCACTTATTAAGGAATAAAATAGTGTAACCTATGTGACATGTCAGTTTATCTTATTAATGAAAAGAAGATACTGGATATATTAAGCAAATTTCCTAAATTTGTTTGTAACAGAAAAATGAACTGTAGACATAAATCCAGATATTAGCCCTTTTGGCGACTAGTTTCTAGGCCATTCGTGTATCCATAAGGTCTTGCACTGTCCCCTACAGGATAAATATGGGGTGGCTAGTTGCCACTTCGGTGGTAAAATTTAATTTAATCTGTTAGGTAGCAGGGGTGCAGTGGGGACAATAAGGGAACACTGTATCAACATCCGGGGTCCCAGACTTTTCAACATCTTACCCGAGGATATCAGAAACACTGCTGGAACAAGTGTGGAAGCCTTCAAGAGGTGACGTGTACTTAGCTCTGTGAAGATCTGTTTGTGTGTACTCTTGTGAGTCTGAACCAGGATGCCCTCTCTTGAGCAACTTTACCAGCAGCTGAGAGAAGAGCTCAGAGTTGCTAAGCTGGAGATATGCCGATTAACGGAGGAGAACAAGAGGATTCGTAGTAATCCTGTTGTGAGTCCCCAGGTTAAGACGGGAGCTTGGTCAGTGGCCGGGCAACATGGAACCAAGCTGAGGATCAAGAAAACGGTTGGAGAGGCAGAAACAACGAGAAACCAGAAGACTACCGTGGAAACTTCCAACTCATTCTCTGTGCTACCTGACGAATGTGAGTGTTCTACTGGGAATGCCACAACGAGCACCAAGGAAGCACTGGCAGACGTGAGTGAGACATCCCTAGAAACCCCAACAAAGACCATCGAGAACGTCTTGACGAATTCCACAAGTGGTGTAATGCTACCTGAAGAATGTAAGTCGACTACTCGGAGCATCACGACGGACGACGCCAAGGAAGGTAAAAACATTGTTGTTGTTGGGGATAGCCAGGTTAGGTACATGGATAGGGCATTCTGCTTGAAGGATAGGAGTAGGAGGCAGTGTGTGTGTTTTCCTGGGGCTGGGATGAAGGATATTGTTAGCCATCTGGATGACATCATGAGAGGTAATGGGAGCAATCCTATTATCTGTCTCAGTGCTGGAGGCAACGATGTTGGCAGATTAGGGTGAGAACTGTTAGAGGTAAGGTAGCAATAAATAGGAGGAACCTGTCATATGGGGCATTTTCCCAAGGAGGGGGATTTGGAAATGAAGGGTTTGTAGAGCAATTGGGGTAAATTTGGGTGGCTCTGGAAAATGGGGAAAAATTATTGAAACTGGGCCCTTTTACCAAAAAATAAAAGTATGAAGGAAGGGGTTCCTTATTCGATTGGGGGGGGCATGGCCAACGCAGTGGAGGGGGTGTTAGGTCTTTAAACTGGGGAATAGTTAGGGGTATGGGTTTGGGGGAAACAGTGAAGCCCAGTTTTAGTAATATGAGTATAGGAGAGCTAGAATAGGCAAAATGGGTGGTTTTGGGAAGCCAGTGGCATAATTACAAGGACAAAATAGGTTTAAGGGGATAACAAAAAAGGAGGGGAAAGGGAAATGGGGAGGAGGGTCTTAAAATATTTAAAAAAGTGAGTGGGGAAAGAGGAAGAGTTGAGATTATTTTGTAGTGCGGAAACATTGATTTTTTTTGCATAAAAAAGACGTGGTTTAATTTAAAAAAAGTCGGGCAGGGCGGAATGTAAATTCAGGGTTTTAAATTTTTTCCCAAGAGAGGAGGAATGGGAAGGGGGGGGGGGGGGTTGTAGCCCAAATCGCTTGAATGTTTGCAAAAAAAAGGGTTTTAAAGTCAAAAGTAACAATAAGAGTTATTTGGATAGAATTTCAGAGGGAAAAAAAAATTAATTTTAGGGTGATATAACCCCCAAACTTGATAGGGCCCCAAGGGAGACTTAGGGGGGAAATTGAAAGGGCCCAAAAGGGGACATAATGTGTAATTTTAGGAGATTTAACTTTAGTATTTTGTTTGGGAATTTTTAGGGGAATTTTTTAAAAACATACGATTTTTTGAAGTAGTTCAGGATTTTTTTTTTGAAGCGTTTGTGACAAAACCCTAAAGGGGAAAAACTGCTTGACTTAGTTTGGAAAACAATGAATCCTTTTTTAATAATTTAGAAGTTTAAAAGGAATGGGGCTGCGAAAAATAATTATTTTTTTAGCAAAAAATGGAAGTTGATGTAGGGATAACCAGTAAGTAGTTTTTCCCCCTTACAGATTACGATGGGTTGAGAACATTTATATCTGTTGACGGGGGTAACGAAGTGAGCTATCAATTGCATTTTTTGAACCCCTAAGAGGCCAAAGAAGTTTTTCGTATAAAAAATTTAGATCAAATAGAAATGACCCAAAAGGGTGAAAAATAGGCTAAAAATATCTATAGGGAAAAAAAAGGGAATTTATGGGGCGTATCAAAGAGGTGAGGGTCATTATGAATCAGTATATTGACTTTAAGAGGGCATTAAAAAGGGGATAAGAAAGAAAAAAGGGACTATAAAATTTAAAAGTTTTGGGTTTTTTAAAATAACCAAAAATTTTTTTTCCAGGTAATAGAACAAAAGTAAAGGATAAGATAGGCCCCCTTAAAAAAATTTGGGCATTTAGGACAAAGGAAGAAGTGCTCGTTTTTTAAAAATTTTTTTTTTTCTTGTTTTAATAGGAAGAACTAATAATTTTCCCCAGTAATTTTTTTTTTAAGGGGGGCCAAAAGATGAAAAATTTATGTAACTAAGACTAGTGAAATGGTTGTGAGAGATGACGACAAACAAAAAAGTAGGGCCCTGATGGGTTTTTTCAAGGGTTTTAAAGAATGAAAAAGGGAATTGTGAAATTAAAAATTTTTTTAAATTTATCTCTTAAAAAGGGTTTTGTAGTTTTGAATGGGGGAAGGAAATTTGTAATTCCTTTTTTAAAAAGGGGCAAGTCTTTCCCCTTTCAATTACGCCCAATAGCCTGACCTCAATTTAGGAAAATTACTAGAGTAAATTATAGTGAGTTATAAGAAGCCATCTCGATAAGCATGCTTGTTTAAATGATACTAGCTGGATTCACAAGGGCCCGGTTTTTGTCTAACTAATTTTATTAACTTTTCCATATTCAGAAGGGACAAAATTCTTTAAAAAAATTCAGCGTGGAGGGACAAAATTTAAATAATAGCATTAGAAATCTTTTAAAAGAAAGTTTGAAGATCTTAAGTTAATTCACTTTGTTAGACGAAGAATGGGGGAGATGATCGAGTGTTAAAGTGGAAGAAGGTTTAATAAGGGGGAATTTTAAATAAGGTTTGGGGATTCTCTCCAGGAGAGAACCTGCAGAATGGATTAAATTTTGTAATTTTTAGATTTAGAAAGGAATGGAAAAAGGTATTGGTTTGGAAATGGGGTAGTTGAACTTAAAATGGTAGAAATACCGACAGATTGTTGGGTTAAGAAACATAGCAAAGTTAGGTATTTTTATTTCGAAAGTTTGCCCACAGTGGGTTCTTCAGTCGAGTACAAAAAGGTTTGATAGAAGCAGAAGATACTTGAAGACGATGTAATAGTCCATCCCCCCTTAAATTTTTTGGGGGTGGTCAGTCCTCAGTTGGAGAAGGATTGTTTGTTTGAAACAGGAACAATGCTCTTTCCGACTGGGGGGATGACCCTAAAAACTTTAAGGGTGATGGAGTTTAAACGTCTTAAAGTATTTCTGCTTCTATCCCCTTCTGTACTGACTGAAAAGTACGTGTAGGCGAAACTTTTTTCAAAATAAAGATCCCCTAACTGTTGATATGTTTTACCAAACAAATAGGGTAGTTGTGAGTGGAACGTTATAGTTGGTTATTGGGTAGGCTTTGGGTTTTCAAATTTAGTTGGATAAGACTGGTGGGGGGGGTTTTGGTTTTGAGTATGACTTTACACAGAGCTTTTTTCTTGGGTGCATTGAAAATTTGGGTTTGGGTTTAAAAAGTTTTTTTAGTGGGTAATTGTAAAGGCCCTGCCTGTTGGGCAAAGGTGCGCTTTTTCCTCCTTTTTTTTTTTCTTATGTTTTTCAGTAAGCTTTTGGGGGCTGTTGACCAGTAAAAAATTTGAAATTTATTAGATTTTGTAAGTTTTGATAGGTTCCGCCCCCAAAAGATTTTAAAGAAAGGGCAGCTCATGGCACGGGGGGGGAAAAGTGTTTTCTCTGGATGATCATGGTCAAGAAGGAAGCAGAGAGTGTCATAAAGGGGGGGTTTTAGGTAAAAAATATAAATTAGGTATTTTATTTCGAAACGTTTCCCCTACAAGAGGTTCTTCAGTCGGTAAGAAAAGTTGATTTAAAGAGAAGAGATTGAAAAAGGATTAATCACCCATCCCCCTTAAATTTTTTGGGTGGTCGCCCCTCATTGGAGAAGAGCATGTTTATAGTTGAAAAAAAATTTGTTTAGTAGGAGGTCAGACATCACTTAAGGGAGGAGAGGCACCCCCTAGTGAAAAGTGTAGATTAAACCACACCCACCCCCCCCATATGTTTTATCCAACCTATTTTTTAAATACAAAACGACTTAGGTCTATGACGGTACTCGGAGTTTTTTTCCACTCACCCAAAACTCTTTTTCCCAAAACCAGTGTTTCCTATACCCTTTCTGAATCTGTTTTTTTCCAGTTTAAAGCCATTGCAGTATTTTATATATGTCCCCACGAACGAGTGGTTTTGATGAATAAAAAAACACTGCGTTTAGCCAAGGACTCGAACCCATGCTGCTTGGCCTGCCTTTTGGTGGGCGGAACTCCTACCCCTTAAATCCATACCGTACATCCTAAGAGTGGCATCAGGGGGTAGCGAAAAACACCCAGTTCAGGTGTGTGGGAATAGAAAAAATGGTCAATTAGCAAAAAAATCATTTAAAATTTAATCCTTTTCAAAAATTTTCCCTTTAACTTTTAAAAGATTTTTTTTTTCAAAAATGTTGATGAAAAAAAATTTATAATTTTGCCCCAAAAAGGAATTTAGAAAACTTACCAAAACCTTATTATAACAATCAAATGCAATTTTTTTTCCCCCAAACTAATAGAATATTTTAGAGTTGTTTAAAATAATTTAATAAAACAAACACAGTGAAATTATTTTTTTGTTAGGTTTGGAGTTTTTGGCGAAATTTTTGATACAAAAATTTTACTTGTTATATGGCAAGAAGGGTTTGCTATTTAACCCCAAGTCGAATTTTCCCCTATTGGGAAACCATTTTTTATATATATTTTAATATTAATTTATATATTTATATATATTTATAAATTTTTAAAAATTTAAAATAACAGAAACGTTGAGTACATTGGTAAAATAATCAAAGGTTATGATTTCCCCTCCTTAACCGAGAAACCCCAGTAGCGCATGTTTTCCCCTCTGGGGGCCATGTGGGTGAGAAGAAAAAGTGGCTGTTTTGGGGCCCTGGGGGTGTCGTGAGGGGAACCCAGTTTTTTAAAGGAAAATGTGTGGCTTTTTTCCCCCATGACCCCAAGGTCTTGCCCCAAGGGGACAAAAAAATATTTTGGGCTTTTTTCCCTGTACTTGCCAAATTTGTACCCCCCCTTGTCAGAATTTTTCCCCCTGTCGCCCAACACCGTAAGGGATATAGGTGTCGCCATTGGGGGACCACAGGTAAGCCCCATGCAAGATTTGTTTTTCCAAAGGGATAGATGGTGATCCCATGGGGTGGTTTTTTGGGGTTGTGGGTATTGTGCTAGTGATTGGGCCCCCTCTCGGTGGGCATCCAGCTGTAGAAAGGGGTTGTTTTATAATGTCTTGACCTCATTGTGTCGCTTTTCAGCCTTTTGGTTTTTTGGGAAATTTAGAACCCTGTAGACCCTATTTGGTTTGGGTTGTGCATCGCCGAAAAACACGTTAATTTGGGGGGGGGGGGGGCGCAAGGGGCAGACCACGCAAACGGAGGCTCTTAATTCGGGTGCATTCCCCTTTCCCCATTTGGGAACTGTTTGGAGGAAATCCCCGGAGTGCGCTCACAGCTTTGGGGACTGGCAATCTTCTGTTGATGTTTGCAGCCCCAAAACATTTTGGGAAGCTCCTTTAGTGTGAGGCCCTCCCCCTTTACTGTAAGCCCGTTCTGATAGGGTTTGGTGCGGAGGCAAAGTCCCCATTCAGTAGGGTGGTAGTAAGGGTCCTGTATTCCTGGAGTCATGAGGTTATCAGGAAGAATTTGTTTATGTTTTTGCTATGTAAGAGGATAGGTAAGGGGTAGGGCGCTGGGGTATCTGGTACCCCAGCCCCCCCCCCCCCCCCAAACCTGACGGAATGGGCCCTTTCATCCCCGGTTCCCCCCCCCCCCCCCCCCAGGAAAAAAAAGAGGTAGCCGAAGAGCCAAAACGAATGAAGATAAGAAAAAAGGCCCGCGACAAAGCCCTGCTCAAAAGTCAATTGACCCCAAGCTGTTGTTAGCCACTAGGGGGAAAAAAACAGCAAGGACCCGGTTTAAAAATGTGAAAGGGAAAATGGGGGGTTACAAGAAACGACGAAGAGGATGTGAGGAGTAACACGTGATTTGAAAAAAGTATTTGCAGTGGGGAAAGGTAGAACTCCGGAAAACAAACAAGGGGTCACCAAAATGCTGGATAGGTAACATAACAGGAGGAGGTGAAAAAGCTACTAGTGAATTAAAGCCTATGGGGTGGAAGCATCTCTTGGGGTTTTGGAGGGAGCAGAGATGGTTGTCCCTAACAAAGATCTTCAAACACCCTTGAAAGGCAGCTCCCCGGGATGGAAGGTGGCAAATGTGTCCCAATTTTTAAAAAAGGAGACAGAACGAGTATTAAACTAAGACCGTGTCACAACAGTATAGTATGCAAAATCCTGGGAAGTCATCAGGGGAGAGGGTGGGGACCGGAAAGAAACGGTGTATAATTGACAACCGCAGGTTTAGGAAGGAAAATCCCGTTTCACAAACCAATGGGTTTTATGACAAGGGATAGAAGTAAGAAAGAGAGAGAGGGGTGGAAAAGATGCTTTTCTTGGGGCTGCAAAAAAAGCTTCGACACAGTTCCACAAGAGGTTATGCAAAAGCTTTAGGATCAGGCACCATAACAGGAAAGGCACTACAAGGATAGAGAAAAACCTGACAGGGGGGCAAAGCGGTCAGGTTTCGTGACGAGGGGTCAAGTGGGCGCCTGTTTACAAGGGGGGTTCCCCAAGGGTCAGTCCTAGGACCCGTGCTGTTTTTGTATATGTGAATGAACATACGGAAAGGGGTAATCAGAAATGCCCTTTTTTGCAGTGATGTGAAATTTAAAGAGGGAAATTTAAAACGGTCGAGGATCAGGGAGGACTACAAAGCACCGGCAGGCTACAAACCTAGTCCCGCAACGGCTCTTTGAATTTAACCCTGCCAAAAGCAAAGTCATGAAGATGGGAAAGGGGAAAGAAGACCGCAGACACAGTATAGTCTAGGTGGGCCCAAAGACTGCAACCCCCCCCCAAAAAAAGGACCCCTTTGGGGTGAGTAACACCCACAGTTCCTGAGGGAAATCAATCGAAAAAACTCGCAGCGAACGGGCGTCTGGCAAACCCAAAATAGTGTTCCATACCTCAGTAAGGAAACATTCAAGACTCTGTACCCATTTAATCAGGCCCCCTATTGAGATGCAGCACCATTTGGAATCCCCCCCTGGTCAAGCCGTCAAGAAATTAGAGGAAGTGCAAAGGTTTCAAAAAGATAGTCCCAAGTAAGGGAATTTTTAAAAGAAAGGGTTTAAGGGGAAATTGGCGTGACGGATGGGGGACACGAGGGTCCGGAGAGAATGATAAGACTAAAATACTGCGCGGGAAAAGCAAAGGGGGACAAAGACAGGGGTTCCAGAAATGGGAGCAGAAACATGGGGTCACAATTGGAAGTTGAAGACTCAGATGAGTCAAGGGGTGTTAGGAATATTTCTTCAGTCTAGAGTAGTCAGACCGGGAATACTAGAAAGTGAGTAGTGGAGGGGGGAACCATACATAGTTTAAGACGGGTTTGATAAATCGGGCAGGGGGAGAGGAAACCCCGTAGCAATCATGAAGAGGCGGGGCCCGGGCTTGGCTCGACCCCCGCGACCCCAATGGTGAGTCACACACACAAACCCCAAAACCCCACAATTTGTATTTCTTATAACCTGATAAAATTCTTTTTCAGATGAAAAATTTTGGCAATAATGGTGTTTACAAATGTGTGTCTTCAGAGATGAGTCTTGTGGGTTTAAAAGCTGCTTGATTCTTTTTTCAGTTGGTTCAGAATATTTCCCCCTTGCGTCCCCATCATCATGCTTCCACGTTTTTGCTCTCCCGCGGATTCCATTTTTTCCCAAAACCCTTTTTTTTTTTGATTGAAATCCCGGGAATTAGTAAATTTTTTGTTTATCTTTGTTATTTGCTGGGCCTCTCTTCCCTTTTCTCCCGCTAAATCTTAAATCACTCATGTTTGTTTTTAGTTTTTCAGGGTACACTTCTTCGTTATCGCAAGTACCTCTCCGTTTCTTTTTTTCATTCTCACTTTAAAGGTACCCCCCCCGGGTGTTAACATCCCGGGGAGCACCCCCCCAGGGTGTTACAGCACCCTCCCAGGGTGTTACAGCACCCTCCCGGGTTACCCCCCCAAATTTTAAACACCTCCCCGGTGTTACCACCCCTTCACGTGTTTAAACACCCCCCCCAAGGTTTACAGCACCCTCCAGGGGGTTTACAGACCCCCAGGGGGTTACGACCCCCCAAAGACCCTCCCCCGGGGGTTACAGCACCCTCCCCGGGTTTTACAGCACCCCCCCAGGGGTTACAGACCTCCCCCGGGTTGGTTCCCCGGGACGCACCCTCCCCGGGTGTTTTCAGCCCCCCCCCAGGGGTTTAAGCCCCTCCCCCCGGGGTTACGCACCCTTCCCCGTTTAAACCCTTTCCCCGGTGTTTCAACACCCCACCAGCCCCCTCCCCCGGGTTTTCAGACCCCCCACGGTTTCACACCCTCCACGGTGTTTAAACCCCTCCCACGGTGTTACAAACCCTCCAGGGTGTTACGCCCCCCCCCAGGTGTTAAATCAAAACACCCTCCCCCGGGTTTACAGACCCTCCCCCGGTGTTACGCACCCCCCCACGGTGTTCACACCCCCCCAGGTGTTACAGCGCCTCCCAGGGGGTTACGCACCCCCAGGTGTTACACACCCCCCAGGTTTTTAAAAACCCTCCCACGGTGTTACGCCCCTCCCAGGGTGTTACAGCACCCTCCCAGGGGGTTACACACCCTCCGGGTGTTTAAAAGCACCTCCCAGGGTGTTACAGCACCCTCCAGGGTGTTAACACCCCCCCAGGGGTTTCCCCCCCCAGGGGCGCCCTCCAGGGTGTTTACGCACCCCCCAGGGGTTACAAACCCCCGGGGACCCTCCCCGGGGGTTACAGAACCCCAAACAGCACCCTCCCCGGGTGTTAAGCACCCCCCCAGGGGTTGCCCCCGGGGAAAACACCCCCCAGGGGTTACAGCACCCTCCCAGGGGGTTACGAAGGGGAAAACACCCCCGGGTGTTACAGCACCCTCCCAGGGGTTACACCCCCTCCCAGGGGTTCAAAAAAGCACCCTCCAGGGTGTTACACACCCCATTTTTAGCACCCCCCCAGGGAGTTACAACCCCCCCAACAGCACCCCCCAGGGTGTTACAGAACCCCCCGGGGGGACCACCCTCCCGGGTGTTACAGCACCCCCCCAGGGAGTTAATCACCCTCCCCGGGTGTACAGCACCCCCCAGGGGGTTACAGCACCCCGGGGTTACAGCCCCTCCCCGGGGGGTTACCACCCTCAGGGGTTACAGCACCCTCCCAGGGGTTTCAGCACCCTCCCAGGGGGTTACAAAGGGACAGCACCCTCCCAGGGTGTTACAGAAAGGGGACAACCCCCAAAAAGCCCCCTCCCCGGGGTTACCACCCTCCCCGGGGGTTACAGCACCCCCCCAGGGTGTTACAGACCCTTCCCCGGGTTACACACCCCCCCGGTGTTACAGCCCCTCCAGGGGGTTACACACCCTCCCCGGGTGTTACAGCACCCCCCAGGGTGTTTACAGCACCCCCCGGGGTTACGCACCCTCCCCCGGGGGGTTTTGCACCCTCCAGGGGCAGCACCCTTCCGGGGTTACACCCTCCCCCTGTTACAGCACCTCCCCGGGGTTACAACCCCGGGTTTTACAACCCCCCCCAGGGTGTTAAAAAAAAGCATCCCCGGGGTTTTCGCACCTCCCCGGGTGTTACGCACCCCCCAGGGGGTTACGCACCCTCCCAGGTGTTACAGCACCCTCCCCGGGTGTTACAGCACCCCCCCCAACAAGGGAAAGCAGGTACACAATTCAAAAAAAATTTTCATTTTTTTAAAAAAATGTTTACGAAAATTTTAAAGGGTGTTAAGAAAAATTTCAGGGGTGGTTTACCGGCAAAATTTAAAAGGGGTACAGAACCCCTCAAAAATTTTCGCATTAGGTGGTTTTCGGGGGAAAAAAAACACACACACACCTCCCATAAAAAAGCTTAGTGTTTATCGGTTTTTTTAAAGGCTGGGGACAAGCCCTATTTAAAAACTTTTTAGTGTTTTTGGGACTGGTTTTTTTAAAAAAAGGTTTTACAACGAAAACCCCGTTTAAAAAAGCATTAGGTGGTTTACGGGAAATTTAAAAGGTTTTACACAACATCCCTCATAAAAATTTTTGGGGAGGATGGTTTTCCGGTTTTTTTAAAAAAAAATTTAAAACCCATTAAAAGGGGAATGGATGTTTTACCGGGCTTTTAATATAAAAGGGGACCCCCGATACCCTAAACTTTGGTAGCGGTAGATGTGGTTTTACTCGGTCTTTGTTAAATTAAAGTTTGTGACACCGACACCTGACTCTAAAACTTTTGGGAGCAGTGTAGATGTGGTTTTTACTCGGTTTTGTTAAAATAAAGGTCTGTGGGGACACGACACCCCGATATAAAACTTTGGAGCAGGGATGTGGTTTACCGGGGCTTTGTTAAATATAAAAGGGCTGTACACACGCACCTCGACTAAAAACTTTGGTAGAGTGTAGATGTGGTTTTTTCGGTCTTTGTTAATTTAAAGTTTGTGACACACGACATCGACTATAAAAAATTTTGGGAGCAGTTAATGTGGTTTACCGGTTTTTTTAAATTAAAGGTCTGTGACACACGACACCTCGACTCATAAAATTTGGTAGAGGTTGATGTGGTTTACCCGGGCTTTGAAATTAAAGTTGTGACACCGCACCTCGACTCATAAAAATTTGGGGCAGGTAGATGTGGTTTACCCGGTTTTGTTTAAAATAAAGGGCTGTACACACGACACCTCGATCATAAAACTTTGGGAGCAGAGATGTGGGTTTTCCCGGGTTTTTTTTTAAATTAAAGGGCTTGACACAACACCTCGACCATAAAACTTTGGACAGTTTTTTTTGGTTGGGTTTTCCCGGGTTTTTTTTAATATAAAGGTCGTGACACAACACCTCGACTCATAAAAATTTGGTAGCGTGTAATGTGGTTTATCGGGCTTTGTTAAAATAAAGGGTTTTTACACACGACACCTGATCTAAAAATTTGGTAGCAGGTGTAGATTGGGTTTACCGGGCTTTGTTAAAAATAAAGGTCTGGAAAACACGACACCTCGATCAAAAAACTTTGGTGCAGTGAGATGTGGTTTACCCCCGGGCTTTTTTTAAATTAAAGGTCTGTGACAACGACACCTCGACCATAAAATTTGGTAGCAGTTTAGATGTGTTTACCGGGTTTTTTTAAATATAAAGGGTCTGTGACACACGACACCTTTGACTCATAAAACTTTTGGGAGCAGTGTAGATGTGGTTTACCCGGTCTTTGTTAAATATAAAGGTCTGTGACACACGACACCTCGACTCATAAAACTTTGGTAGCAGTGTAGATGTGGTTTACCCGGTCTTTGTTAAATATAAAGGTCTGTGACACACGACACCTCGACTCATAAAACTTTGGTAGCAGTGTAGATGTGGTTTACCCGGTCTTTGTTAAATATAAAGGTCTGTGACACACGACACCTCGACTCATAAAACTTTGGTTTGCAGTGTAGTGTGGTTTACCGGTCTTTGTTAAATATAAAGGTCTGTGACACACGACACCTCGACTCATAAAACTTTGGTAGCAGTGTAGGTGTGGTTTACCCGGTCTTTGTTAAATATAAAGGTCTGTGACACACGACACCTCGACTCATAAAACTTTGGTAGCAGTGTAGATGTGGTTTTCTCGGTCTTTGTATTTAAATTTTAAAAAACTGGGGACACAAGTTTTCCTCTTGATATTTTAAAACTTTGGTTTGCAGTGCGATGTGGTTTACTCGGTCTTTGTTAAATATAAAGGGTTTTTGACACACGAAACTTTTTGGTAGCAGTGTAGATGTGGGTTTTCCGTCTTTGTTAAATTAAAGGGTTTTGACACACCCCCCAAACTTTGGTAGCAGTTGAGATGTGGTTTACCGGTCTTTGTTAAATTAAAGTTGTGTAACACACGAAAAAAATTTGGTAGCAGTGAGATGTGGTTTACTCGGTCTTTGTTAAATATAAAGGGTTTTTGACACACGAAACTTCTTTGTAGCAGTGTAGATGTGGGTTTTCCCGGTCTTTGTTAAATATAAAGTTTGTGACAAAATCGAAAAACTTTGGTAGCAGTGTAGATGTGGTTTACCCGGTCTTTGTTAAATATAAGTTTGTGATGACACCCACCAAAAAATTTGGTAGCAAGTGTAGATGTGGTTTACCCGGTCTTTTTTAAATGTAAAGGGTTTTGACCACACCGATCACTTTGGTAGCAGGGGTAGTTTGGTTTTCCCGGTCTTTGTTAAATTAAAGTTGTGGACACCCCCCAAAAAATTTTGGGAGCAGTTGTAGATGTGGTTTACCCGGTTTTTTGTAAATTAAAGGGTTTTGAAAAACACCCCACACTTTGGTAGCAGTGTAGATGTGGTTTACCCGGTCTTTGTTAAAATAAAGTTGTGACGACACCCACCCAAAATTTGGTAGCAGTGTAGATGTGGTTTACCGGTCTTTGTTAAATGTAAAGTTTGTGACACACGACACCTCGACTCATAAAACTTTGGTAGCAGTGTAGATGTGGTTTACCCGGTCTTTGTTAAATTAAAGGTTTGTGACACACGACACCTCGACTCATAAAACTTTGGTAGCAGTGTAGATGTGGTTTACCCGGTCTTTGTTAAATGTAAAGTTTGTGACACACGACACCTCGACTCATAAAATTTGGTTTGCAGTGTAGATGTGGTTTACCCGGTCTTTGTTAAAAATTTAAAGTTTGTGACACCGACCTAAACTTTGGTAGCAGTGTAGATGTGGTTTACCCCGGGCTTTGTTAAATTAAGGTTGTGAAGACACACAAAAACTTTGGGCAGTGTAGATGTGGTTTACCCGGTCTTTGTTAAATGTAAAGTTTGTGACACACGACACTTTGGTAGCAGTGTAGATGTGGTTTACTCGGTCTTTGTTAAATGTAAAGTTTTTGACACACGACACTATAATTTTGGGAGCAGTGTAGATGTGGTTTTTCCCGGTCTTTGTTAATTAAAGTTTGTGAAAAACACGACCAAAATTTGGTAGCAGTTTTTGATGTGGTTTACCCGGTCTTTGTTAATTAAAGGGTTTTGACCCACACGATCAAAACTTTGGTAGAGTGTAGTGTGGTTTACCCGGTCTTTGTTAAATTAAGGGTTTTTGAACACGAACGACCTAAAATTTGGTAGCAGTGTAGATGTGGTTACCGGTCTTTGTTAAATTTAAAGTTTGTGACACCACCCCACCAAAAATTTGTAGCAGTGTAGATGTGGTTTAACCGGTCTTTGTTAAATTAAAGTTTGACCCACACGACCAAAAATTTGGTAGCGTGTAGATGTGGTTACCCGGTCTTTGTTAAATTAAAGTTGTGACACACGCAAAACTTTGGTTTGCAGTGTAGATGTGGTTTACCCGGTCTTTGTTAAAAATTTAAAGGTTGTGAACCACACGACACTTTGGTAGCCCGTGTAGATTTTGGTTTACCCGGTCTTTGTTAAATATAAAGGGTTTTTGAACACCCCCCGAAAAAACTTTGGTAGCAGTGTAGATGTGGTTTACCCGGTCTTTGTTAAATGTAAAGGTTGTGACACACGACACCTCGACTCATAAAACTTTGGTAGCAGTGTAGATGTGGTTTACCCGGTCTTTTTTAAATTAAAGGGTTTGTGACACACGAAAACTTTAAACCCGTAGCAGTGAGATGTGGTTTACCCGGTCTTTGTTAAATGTAAAGGTTGTGACACACGACACCTCGACTCATAAAACTTTGGTAGCAGTGTAGATGTGGTTTACCGGTTTTGTTAAATAAAGTTTGTGACACACGACACTGACCATAAAACTTTGGTAGCAGTGTAGAAGTGGTTTTACCCGGTCTTTGTTAAATGTAAAGGTTGTGACACAACGACCAAAAATTTGGTTTGCAGTGAGATGTGGTTTACCCGGTCTTTGTTAAATGTAAAGTTTGTGACACACGACACCTCGACTCATAAAACTTTGGTAGCAGTGTAGATGTGGTTTACCGGTCTTTGTTAAATATAAAGGTCTGTGACACACGACACCTCGACTCATAAAACTTTGGTAGCAGTGTAGATGTGGTTTACCCGGTCTTTGTTAAATGTAAAGTTTGTGACACACGACACCTCGACTCATAAAACTTTGGTAGCAGTGTAGATTTTGGTTACCGGTCTTTGTTAAATTAAAGGTCTGTGAACACGACACCTCGACTCATAAAACTTTGGTAGCAGTGTAGATGTGGTTTACTCGGTCTTTGTTAAATATAAAGGTCTGTGACACACGACACCTCGACTCATAAAACTTTGGTAGCAGTGTAGATGTGGTTTACTCGGTCTTTGTTAAATATAAAGGTCTGTGACACACGACACCTCGACTCATAAAACTTTGGTAGCAGTGTAGATGTGGTTTACTCGGTCTTTGTTAAATATAAAGGGTTTTGAAAACCCCCGAAACTTTGGAGCAGTGTAGATGTGGGTTTACCCGTCTTTGTTAAATATAAAGTTTGTGACACACGACACCTCGACTCATAAAACTTTGGTAGCAGTGTAGATGTGGTTTACTCGGTCTTTGTTAAATATAAAGGTCTGTGACACACGACACCTCGACTCATAAAACTTTGGTAGCAGTGTAGATGTGGTTTTACCGGTCTTTGGGTTTAAAAATAAAGGTCTGTGACACACGACACCTCGACTCATAAAACTTTGGTAGCAGTGTAGATGTGGTTTACTCGGTCTTTGTTAAATGTAAAGGTCTGTGACACACGACACCTCGACTCATAAAACTTTGGTAGCAGTGTAGATGTGGTTTACCGGTCTTTGTTAAATGTAAAGGTCTGTGACACACGACACCTCGACTCATAAAACTTTGGTAGCAGTGTAGATGTGGTTTACTCGGTCTTTGTTAAATATAAAGGTCTGTGACACACGACACCTCGACTCATAAAACTTTGGTAGCAGTGTAGATGTGGTTTACTCGGTCTTTGTTTAAAAATAAAGGTCTGTGACCCAACGACACCTCGACTCATAAAACTTTGGTAGCAGTGTAGATGTGGTTTACTCGGTCTTTGTTAAATATAAAGTTTGTGACACACGAAACTTTGGTAGCAGTGTAGATGTGGTTTACCGGTCTTTGTTAATAAAAAAAGTTGTGGACACCCCCCGAAACTTTGGTAGCAGTGAGATGTGGTTTACCCGGTCTTTGTTTTAAATATAAAGGGTTTTTGGAAAAACACCCCCCAAAAAATTTGGTAGCAGTGTAGATGTGGTTTACCCGTCTTTGTTAAAAGTAAAGGTTGTGAACACACTCGAAACTTTGGTAGCAGTGAGGTGTGGTTTACCGGTCTTTGTTAAATGTAAAGTTTGTGACACACGAAACTTTGGTAGCAGTGCAGATGTGGTTTACCGGTCTTTGTTAAATTAAAGGTTTGGACCACACCCCCCAAAAAATTTGGTAGCAGTGTAGATGTGGTTTAACCCCGGGCTTTGTTAAATTAAGGGTTTTTGACACACGAAACTTTGGTAGCAGTGTAGATGTGGTTTACCCGGGCTTTGTTAAATATAAAGGGTTTTTGGACACACCAAAAAATTTGGTTTGCAGTGTAGATGTGGTTTTACCGGTCTTTGTTAAATTAAAGGGTTTTTGACACACGAACACTTTGGTAGCAGTGTAGATGTGGTTTACCGGTCTTTGTTAAATTAAAGTTGTGACACACCCCATAACTTTGGTAGCAGTGTAGATGTGGTTTACCCGGTCTTTGTTAAATGTAAAGTTTGTGACACACGACACTTTGGTAGCAGTGTAGATGTGGTTTACCCGGTCTTTGTTAAATGTAAAGTTTGTGAAAACACCGGGCCAAAAAATTTTGGTAGCAGTGTAGATGTGGTTTACCCGTCTTGTTAATTAAAGGGTTTTTGACACACGACACTCGACTCATTTAAAAATTTGGTAGAAGTGTGATGTGGTTTACCCGGTCTTTGTTAAAAAATTTAAAGTTTGTTGGGCACACGACACCTCGACTCATAAAACTTTGGTAGCAGTGTAGATGTGGTTTACCCGGTCTTTGTTAAATGTAAAGTTTGTGACACACGACACCTCGACTCATAAAACTTTGGTAGCAGTGTAGATGTGGTTTACCGGTTTTTTGTTAAATTAAAGGTTTGTGATCACAACCCCACCACTTTGGTAGCAGTGTAGATGTGGTTTACCCGGTCTTTGTTAAATGTAAAGTTTGTGACACACGACACTTTGGTAGCAGTGTAGATGTGGTTTACCCGGTCTTTGTTAAATGTAAAGTTTGTGACACACGACACTTTGGTAGCAGTTTTAGATGTGGTTACCCGGTCTTTGTTAAATTAAAGTTTGTGACCACACCCCACCACTTTGGTAGCAGTGTAGATGTGGTTTACCCGGTCTTTGTTAAATTAAAGGGTTTGGGGGACACACTGACACTTTTGGTAGCAGTGTAGATGTGGTTTACCCGGTCTTTGTTAAATATAAAGTTTGTGACACACGAAACTTTGGTAGCAGTGTAGATGTGGTTTACCCGGTCTTTGTTAAATGTAAAGTTTGTGACACACGACACTTTGGTAGCAGTGTAGATGTGGTTTACCCGGTCTTTGTTAAATGTAAAGTTTGTGACAACACCCGACCAAAAATTTGGTAGCAGTGTAGATGTGGTTTACCCGGTCTTTGTTAAATTAAAGGGTTTGTGAAAAACACCCGACACTTTGGTAGCAGTGTAGATGTGGTTTACCCGGTCTTTGTTAAATGTAAAGTTTGTGACACACGAAACTTTGGTAGCAGTGTAGATGTGGTTTACCCGGTCTTTGTTAAATGTAAAGTTTGTGACACACGACAACTTTGGTAGCAGTTTTAGATGTGGTTTACCGGGCTTTGTTAAAAATTAAAGTTTGACACACGAAACTTTGGTAGCAGTGTAGATGTGGTTTACCCGGTCTTTGTTAAATGTAAAGTTTGTGACACACGACACCTCGACTCATAAAACTTTGGTAGCAGTGTAGATGTGGTTTACCCGGTCTTTGTTAAATTAAAGTTGTGAACACACGCAAAAAATTGGTTACAGTGAGATGTGGTTTACCCGGTCTTTGTTAAATAAAAGGTTTGTGACACACGACACCTCGACTCATAAAACTTTGGTAGCAGTGTAGATGTGGTTTACTCGGTCTTTGTTAAATATAAAGTTTGTGACACACGAAACTTTGGTAGCAGTGTAGATGTGGTTTACCCGGTCTTTGTTAAATATAAAGTTTGTGAAAAACACACGACACTTGGTTTGCAGTGTAGATGTGGTTTTTCCCGGTCTTTGTTAAATTAAAGGTCTGTGACACACGACACCTCGATCTTTAAAACTTTGGTTTGCAGTGTAGATGTGGTTTACTCGGTCTTTTTTAAATATAAAGGGTTTTTGACACACGACACCCCGACTCAAAAAACTTTGGTAGCAGTGTAGATGTGGTTTACCCGGTCTTTGTTAAATGTAAAGTTTGTGACACACGAAACTTTGGTAGCAGTGTAGATGTGGTTTACTCGGTCTTTGTTAAATATAAAGTTTGTGACACACGACACCTCGACTCATTAAAACTTTGGTAGCAGTGATAGATGTTGGTTTACTCGGTCTTTGTTAAAATAAAAGGTCTGTGATACACGACACCTCGACTCATAAAACTTTTGGGAGCAGTGTAGATGTGGTTTACTCGGTCTTTGTTAAATATAAAGGTCTTGACACACGCACTCGACTCATAAAACTTTGGTTTGCAGTGAGATGTGGTTTACCGGTCTTTGTTAAAAATTTAAAGTTGTGAAAAACAACGAAAAAATTTGGGAGGCAGTGTAGATGTGGTTTACTCGGTCTTTGTTAAATATAAAGTTTGTGACACACGACACCTCGACTCATAAAACTTTGGTAGCAGTGTAGATGTGGTTTACCGGTCTTTGTTAAATTAAAGGTTGTGAACACGACACCTCGACTCATAAAACTTTGGTAGCAGTGTAGATGTGGTTTACCCGGTCTTTGTTAAATATAAAGGTCTGTGACACACGACACCTCGACTCATAAAACTTTGGGGAGCAGTGTAGAATGGTTTACCCCGGTCTTTGTTAAATTAAAAGGGCTGTGACACACGACACCTCGACTCATAAAACTTTGGTAGCAGTGTAGATGTGGTTTACCCGGTCTTTGTTAAATGTAAAGGTCTGTGACACACGACACCTCGACTCATAAAACTTTGGTAGCAGTGCAGATGTGGTTTACCCGGTCTTTGTTAAATGTAAAGGTCTGTGACACACGACACCTCGACTCATAAAACTTTGGTAGCAGTGTAGATGTGGTTTACCCGGTCTTTGTTAAATGTAAAGGTTTGTGACACACGACACCTCGACTCATGATAACCCATAAAATAACGCCAAGAGATATAACAGGAAAATTAGGGAAAACGTACAGAGGAGGATGACAAAGATGATCCCATGTGTCAGAAATCTTACCTATGAGGATAGACTGAGGACCCTGAATCTGCACTCTCTAGAAAGGCGTAGAATTAGGGGGGATATGATTGAGGTGTATAAATGGAAAACAGGAATAAATAAAGGGGATGTAAATAGCGTGCTAAAAATATCTAGCCAAGACAGGACTCAAGTTGGAAAAATTCGGATTCAGGAAGGATATAGGAAAGCACTGGTTTGGTAATAGAGTTGTGGATGAGTGGAACAAACTCCCGAGTACAGTTATTCAGGCTAAAACGTTGTGTAGTTTTAAAAATAGGTTAGATAAATACATGAGTGGGTGTGGGTGGGTGTGAGTTGGACCTGACTAGCTTGTGCTGCTGGGTCTGGTGCAGTGCTCCTTCCTTGAGCGGAGATGATTAGACTGGGTGTGTCATTGGGCTAATCCGGGGTAGGGGGACATGGACCTGCTCCGCATGGGTCAGTAGGCCTGTTGCAGTGTTCCTTCTTTCTTATGTTCAAATTTCTCAGCAAGAGAAAACAAAAATGGTACTAAACAAAAAGTCCAGTCTGGAAAAAAGTAAAATGCTGAGTACTCCAAGGCACAGTATTAGCACCGCCGCTGTTTCTCATCCTCGTAGTACACCTGCTACAGCTTCGTATTATCCAATGCTGACGATATCAAAACAGGAATGGTGTCTCTGGGTGGTAGAAAATAGTATGATGTTCAGTAGTGGCAAATTTCCAGAAGTTAGGTATGGGAAGAACGGACACAGTAACAGAACGCTGGCAGAGCATCTCATACAACACACACAACTAGTACAACACCTGGGAAAATTGCCACATGATTTATCATTTAAAGAACACGATACACGAGTCATATGCAACATAGACTAAGATGATGACAGAATGAATTATGAGAACATCCTAAACAACACAATCAACGACTAATATTATTATTATTGTTGTGTGGTCACAGTGTCTTGTAAGGTAGGAGAGATGTATGGTCACAGTGTCTTGTAAGGTAGGAGAGATGTGTGGTCACAGTGTCTTGTAAGGTAGGAGAGATGTGTGGTCACAGTGTCTTGTAAGGTAGAGAGGATGTGTGGTCACAGTGTCTTGTAAGGTAGGAGAGATGTGGGTCACAGTGTCTTGTAAGGTAGAGAGATGTGTGGTCACTGTCTTGTAAGGTAGGAGAGATGTGAGGTCACAGTGTCTTGTAAGGTAGGAGAGATGTGTGGTCACAGTGTCTTGTAAGGTAGGAGAGATGTGTGGTCACAGTGTCTTGTAAGGTAGGAGAGATGTGAGGTCACAGTGTCTTGTAAGGTAGGTAGAGATGTGTGGTCACAGTGTCTTGTAAGGTAGGAGAGATGTGTGGTCACAGTGTCTTGTAAGGTAGGAGAGATGTGAGGTCACAGTGTCTTGTAAGGTAGGAGAGATGTGTGGTTCACAGTGTCTTGTAAGGTAGGAGAGATGTAGGTCACAGTGTCTTGTAAGGTAGGAGAGATGTGTGGTCACAGTGTCTTGTAGGTAGGAGAGATGTGAGGTCACAGTGTCTTGTAAGGTAGGAGAGATGTATGGTTACAGTGTCTTGTAAGGTAGGAGAGATGTGTGGTCACAGTGTCTTGTAAGGTAGGAGAGATGTATGGTCACAGTGTCTTGTAAGGTAGGAGAGATGTGTGGTCACAGTGTCTTGTAAGGTAGGAGAGATGTGAGGTCACAGTGTCTTGTAAGGTAGGAGAGATGTGGTCACAGTGTCTTGTAAGGTAGGAGAGATGTATGGTCACAGTGTCTTGTAAGGTAGGAGAGATGTGTGGTCACAGTGTCTTGTAAGGTAGGAGAGATGTGAGGTCACAGTGTCTTGTAAGGTAGGAGAGATGTATGGTCACAGTGTCTTGTAAGGTAGGAGAGATGTATGGTCACAGTGTCTTGTAAGGTAGGAGAGATGTGAGGTCACAGTGTCTTGTAAGGTAGGAGAGATGTATGGTCACAGTGTCTTGTAAGGTAGGAGAGATGTTGGTTCACAGTGTCTTGTAAGGTAGGAGAGATGTGAGGTCACAGTGTCTTGTAAGGTAGGAGAGATGTATGGTCACAGTGTCTTGTAAGGTAGGAGAGATGTGAGGTCACAGTGTCTTGTAAGGTAGGAGAGATGTGTGGTCACAGTGTCTTGTAAGGTAGGAGAGATGTATGGTCACAGTGTCTTGTAAGGTAGGAGAGATGTGTTGGTCACAGTGTCTTGTAAGGTAGGAGAGATGTGTGGTCACAGTGTCTTGTAAGGTAGGAGAGATGTATGGTCACAGTGTCTTGTAAGGTAGGAGAGATGTATGGTCACAGTGTCTTGCAAGGTAGGAGAGATGTGAGGTCACAGTGTCTTGTAAGGTAGGAGAGTGTATGGTCACAGTGTCTTGTAAGGTAGGAGAGATGTATGGTCACAGTGTCTTGTAAGGTAGGAGAGATGTGTGGTCACAGTGTCTTGTAAGGTAGGAGAGATGTATGGTCACAGTGTCTTGTAAGGTAGGAGAGATGTATGGTCACAGTGTCTTGTAAGGTAGGAGAGATGTTGGTCACAGTGTCTTGTAAGGTAGGAGAGATGTATGGTCACAGTGTCTTGTAAGGTAGGAGAGATGTTGGTCACAGTGTCTTGTAAGGTAGGAGAGATGTATGGTCACAGTGTCTTGTAAGGTAGGAGATGTATGGTCACAGTGTCTTGTAAGGTAGAGAGATGTGTGGTCACAGTGTCTTGTAAGGTAGGAGAGATGTATGGTCACAGTGTCTTGTAAGGTAGGAGAGATGTATGGTCACAGTGTCTTGTAAGGTAGGAGAGATGTGTGGTCACAGTGTCTTGTAAGGTAGGAGAGATGTATGGTCACAGTGTCTTGTAAGGTAGGAGAGATGTATGGTCACAGTGTCTTGTAAGGTAGGAGAGATGTGTGGTCACAGTGTCTTGTAAGGTAGAGAGAATGTATGGTCACAGTGTCTTGTAAGGTAGGAGAGATGTATGTCACAGTGTCTTGATAAGGTAGGAGAGATGTGTGGTCACAGTGTCTTGTAAGGTAGGAGAGATGTATGGTCACAGTGTCTTGTAAGGTAGGAGAGATGTAGGTCACAGTGTCTTGTAAGGTAGGAGAGATGTGATGGTCACAGTGTCTTGTAAGGTAGGAGAGATGTATGGTCACAGTGTCTTGTAAGGTAGGAGAGATTTTGTAGATGTGTCACAGTTGTCTTGTAAGGTAGGAGAGATGTGTGGTCACAGTGTCTTGTAAGGTAGGAGAGATGTATGGTCACAGTGTCTTGTAAGGTAGGAGAGATGTATGGTCACAGTGTCTTGATAGGTAGGAGAGATGTGTGGTCACAGTGTCTTGTAAGGTAGGAGAGATGTATGGTCACAGTGTCTTGTAAGGTAGGAGAGATGTATGGTCACAGTGTCTTGTAAGGTAGGAGAGATGTATGGTCACAGTGTCTTGAAGGTAGGAGAGATGTGATGGTCACAGTGTCTTGTAAGGTAGGAGAGATGTATGGTCACAGTGTCTTGTAAGGTAGGAGAGATGTGTGGTCACAGTGTCTTGTAAGGTAGGAGAGATGTATGGTCACAGTGTCTTGTAAGGTAGGAGAGATGTGAGGTCACAGTGTCTTGTAAGGTAGTAGAGATGTATGGTCACAGTGTCTTGCAAGGTAGGAGAGATGTGAGGTCACAGTGTCTTGTAAGGTAGGAGAGATGTATGGTCACAGTGTCTTGCAAGGTAGGAGAGATGTGAGGTCACAGTGTCTTGTAAGGTAGGAGAGATGTATGGTCACAGTGTCTTGCAAGGTAGGAGAGATGTGAGGTCACAGTGTCTTGTAAGGTAGGAGAGATGTATGGTCACAGTGTCTTGCAAGGTAGGAGAGATGTGAGGTCACAGTGTCTTGCAAGGTAGGAGAGATGTGAGGTCACAGTGTCTTGCAAGGTAGGAGAGATGTGTGGTCACAGTGTCTTGTCAAGGTAGGAGAGATGTGAGGTCACAGTGTCTTGCAAGGTAGGAGGATGTGTGGTACAAGTGTCTTGTAAGGTAGGAGAGATGTATGGTCACAGTGTCTTGTAAGGTAGGAGAGATGTGAGGTCACAGTGTCTTGCAAGGTAGGAGAGATGTGAGGTCACAGTGTCTTGCAAGGTAGGAGAGATGTGAGGTCACAGTGTCTTGTAAGGTAGGAGAGATGTGTGGTCACAGTGTCTTGCAAGGTAGGAGAGATGTATGGTCACAGTGTCTTGTAAGGTAGGAGAGAATGTATGGTCACAGTGTCTTGTAAGGTAGGAGAGATGTATGGTCACAGTGTCTTGCAAGGTAGGAGAGATGTATGGTCACAGTGTCTTGTAAGGTAGGAGAGATGTGTGGTCACAGTGTCTTGTAAGGTAGGAGAGATGTAGTCACAGTGTCTTGAAGGTAGGAGAGATGTATGGTCACAGTGTCTTGTAAGGTAGGAGAGATGTGTGGTCACAGTGTCTTGCAAGGTAGGAGAGATGTGTGGTCACAGTGTCTTGTAAGGTAGGAGAGATGTATGGTCACAGTGTCTTGCAAGGTAGGAGAGATGTATGGTCACAGTGTCTTGTAAGGTAGGAGAGATGTGTGGTCACAGTGTCTTGTAAGGTAGGAGAGATGTGAGGTCACAGTGTCTTGTAAGGTAGGAGAGATGTATGGTCACAGTGTCTTGCAAGGTAGGAGAGATGTGTGGTCACAGTGTCTTGTAAGGTAGGAGAGATGTATGGTCACAGTGTCTTGTAAGGTAGGAGAGATGTATGGTTACAGTGTCTTGTAAGGTAGGAGAGATGTATGGTCACAGTGTCTTGCAAGGTAGGAGAGATGTATGGTCACAGTGTCTTGCAAGGTAGGAGAGATGTGTGGTCACAGTGTCTTGTAAGGTAGGAGAGATGGTGGTCACAGTGTCTTGTAAGGTAGGAGAGATGTTGGTCACAGTGTCTTGAAGGTAGGAGAGATGTGTGGTCACAGTGTCTTGTAAGGTAGGAGAGATGTATGGTCACAGTGTCTTGTAAGGTAGGAGAGATGTATGGTCACAGTGTCTTGCAAGGTAGGAGAGATGTATGGTCACAGTGTCTTGTAAGGTAGGAGAGATGTGTGGTCACAGTGTCTTGCAAGGTAGGAGAGATGTGTGGTCACAGTGTCTTGCAAGGTAGGAGAGTGGGTCACAGTGTCTTAGTAGGAAGATGTTGTCACAGTGTCTTGCAAGGTAGGAGAGATGTGTGGTCACAGTGTCTTGTAAGGTAGGAGAGATGTGTGGTCACAGTGTCTTGTAAGGTAGGAGAGATGTGTGTGGTCACAGTGTCTTGAAGGTAGGAGAGATGTGTGGTCACAGTGTCTTGTAAGGTAGGAGAGATGTGTGGTCACAGTGTCTTGTAAGGTAGGAGAGATGTGTGGTCACAGTGTCTTGAAGGTAGGAGAGATGTGTGGTCACAGTGTCTTGTAAGGTAGGAGAGATGTGTGGTCACAGTGTCTTGTAAGGTAGGAGAGATGTGTGGTCACAGTGTCTTGTAAGGTAGGAGAGATGTGTGGTCACAGTGTCTTGCAAGGTAGGAGAGATGTGTGGTCACAGTGTCTTGTAGGTAGGAGAGATGTGTGGTCACAGTGTCTTGCTAAGAAGGTAGGAGAGGGTGTAGTGGTCACAGTGTCTTGTAAGGTAGGAGAGATGTGTGGTCACAGTGTCTTGTAAGGTAGGAGAGATGTGTGGTCACAGTGTCTTGTAAGGTAGGAGAGATGTGTGGTCACAGTGTCTTGTAAGGTAGGAGAGATGTGTGGTCACAGTGTCTTGTAAGGTAGAGAGATGTGTGGTCACAGTGTCTTGTAAGGTAGGAGAGATGTGTGGTCACAGTGTCTTGCTGCAAGATAATGGAAGGAGATGTGTGGTCACAGTGTCTTGCAAGGTAGAGAGATGTGTGGTCACAGTGTCTTGTAAGGTAGGAGAGATGTGTGGTCACAGTGTCTTGCAAGGTAGGAGAGATGTATGGTCACAGTGTCTTGTAAGGTAGGAGAGATGTGTGGTCACAGTGTCTTGCAAGGTAGGAGAGATGTGTGGTCACAGTGTCTTGTAAGGTAGGAGAGATGTATGGTCACAGTGTCTTGTAAGGTAGGAGAGATGTGTGTGGTCACAGTGTCTTGCAAGGTAGGAGAGATGTGTGGTCACAGTGTCTTGTAAGGTAGGAGAGATGTGTGGTCACAGTGTCTTGCAAGGTAGGAGAGATGTATGGTCACAGTGTCTGAAGGTAGGGAGATGTGTGGTCACAGTGTCTTGCAAGGTAGGAGAGATGTGTGGTCACAGTGTCTTGTAAGGTTAGAGAGATGTAGGTCACAGTGTCTTGCAAGGAGGAGGGATGTGTGGTCACAGTGTCTTGCAAGGTAGGAGAGATGTGTGGTCACAGTGTCTTGCAAGGTAGGAGAGATGTGTGGTCACAGTGTCTTGCAAGGTAGGAGAGATGTGTGGTCACAGTGTCTTGCAAGGTAGGAGAGATGTGTGGTCACAGTGTCTTGCAAGGTAGGAGAGATGTGTGGTCACAGTGTCTTGCAAGGTAGGAGAGATAATGTGTGGTCACAGTGTCTTGCAAGGTAGGAGAGATATTGTTGTATGGTCACAGTGTCTTGCAAGGTAGGAGTGATGTGTGGTCACAGTGTCTTGCAAGGTAGGAGTGATGTGTGGTCACAGTGTCTTGCAAGGTAGGAGTGATGTGTGGTCACAGTGTCTTGTAAGGTAGGAGAGATGTGTGGTCACAGTGTCTTGCAAGGTAGGAGAGATGTGTGGTCACAGTGTCTTGCAAGGTAGGAGAAATGTGTGGTCACAGGTCTTGCAAGGTAGGAGAGTATGTGGTCACAGTGTCTTGCAAGGTAGGAGAGATGTGTGGTCACAGTGTCTTGCAAGGTAGGAGAGATATGTGGTCACAGTGTCTTGCAAGGTAGGAGAGATGTGTGGTCACAGTGTCTTGTAAGGTAGGAGAGATGTGTGGTCACAGTGTCTTGTAAGGTAGGAGAGATGTGTGGTCACAGTGTTTTGTAAGGTAGGAGAGATGTGTGGCCACAGTGTCTTGCTAAGGTAGGAGAGATTGTGGTCACAGTGTCTTGTAAGGTAGGAGAGATGTGTGGTCACAGTGTCTTGTAAGGTAGGAGAGATGTGTGGTCACAGTTTCTTGTAAGGTAGGAGAGATGTGTGGTCATAATGTCTTGTAAGGTAGGACAGATGTGTGGTCACAGTGTCTTGTAAGGTAGGAGAGATGTGTGGTCACAGTGTCTTGTAAGGTAGGAGAGATGTGTGGTCACAGTGTCTTGTAAGGTAGGAGAGATGTGTGGTCACAGTTCTTGTAAGGTAGGAGAGATGTGTGGTCAGTGTCTTGTAAGGTATGGAAGATGTGTGGTCACAGTGTCTTGTAAGGTAGGAGAGATGTGTGGTCACAGTGTCTTGTAAGGTAGGAGAGATGTGTGGTCACAGTGTCTTGTAAGGTAGGAGAGATGTGTGGTCACAGTGTCTTGTAAGGTAGGAGAGATGTGTGGTCACAGTGTCTTGTAAGGTAGGAGAGATGTGTGGTAAGTTGTCATATAGATTAATGGTATTAGATGTGTCGGTCACATGATGTCTTGATAAGGTGAGGAGAGATGATGTGGTCACAGGACTTGTAAGGTAGAGAGAGATGTTGGTCACTCTTAATTGGTCACTTGTAACATTAGGAGTGCAGACATTGGTCGAAGTGTCTTGTAGTAAGGAGTGGTAGGATCTCACTTTAAGAGAGAGATGTTCAAAGGCACAGATTGTCTTGTAACACTGATAGGAGAGTATGGTGTGGGTACAGTGTCTGTAAGGTATTGGAGAGATTGTGGTACATCTGTCATCCTTATCCTGAGGTAAACGTAATTAGGAATGCTTCAGACACTTGATGTTCTTTAGCAACAAGGGAGTTGTGTTTAATTTGTGCTGGAGCGGAGCTTGGGTACTCTGAGGCACCAGATGTGGTAACATCTTATGGACGATCCAAGCTGGGAGAGAGAACGTGGACATTACACAGCTCTTAAACAAGTAGTCCGGCCTTTTGCACTTTTGCAGAATGGACGAGATCCGTTTTTATGCAGAGGCACTTGGATGGTGTGTGCATTAGGCCACCTATGATAAGCCAGATGGATGTGTGGGCTGAGGTCGTGAGCAGGTTATGGTGGCAGGGCAGTGAGTACATCCTGTCACCTTACTGAGCTTAGAGCGTCACTGGATCGCTCATCATCTGAACCGTATCGTAGTCACAAGCGGATGTGTGTTTGTGTTGTGTGTTGTGGCACATTTCTTGCTACTTGGTGTGTTAAACACACACATGATAACCTGGTTGATCCTGACACCTTGTTCACTCCAGTGGAGTGAACGTTGTTGTCCTGGGACTGTGTTCATTCCAGTGGAGTTAGGTCAGTAGCCACAACTGTTCAGTATTATATACCAGGTTGTCACATTATTCTCGCAACTTGTCGTAATTGTATGTAATGTTGAAGGCTTGATCCTCCTCCCGCTAATCGCCAAACACGCTACTTGACTACTGAATTGGTAATATAGCTCCTGGTCTTCCTGATGAATGTTTCTAAAGAGACTAGTGTTATGTGGTGAGCTTAGTTGTATAGTTGTGGTGAGCTCAGTTGTATAGTTGTGGTGAGCTCAGTTGTATAGTTGTAGTGAGCTCAGTTGTATAGTTGTGGTGAGCTCAGTTGTATAGTTGTGGTGAGCTCAGTTATATAGTTGTGGTGAGCTCAGTTGTATAGTTGTGGTGAGCTCAGTTGTATAGTTGTGGTGAGCTCAGTTGTAGAGTTGTGGTGAGCTCAGTTGTAGAGTTGTGGTGAGCTCAGTTGTAGAGTTGTGGTGAGCTCAGTTGTAGAGTTGTGGTGAGCTCAGTTGTAGAGTTGTGGTGAGCTCAGTTGTAGAGTTGTGGTGAGCTCAGTTGTAGAGTTGTGGTGAGCTCAGTTGTATTGTGGTGAGTTCAGTTGTATAGTTGTGAGCTCAGTTGTAGAGTTGTGGTGAGCTCAGTTTTATAGTTGTGAGCTCGGTTGTATTGTGGTGAGCTCAGTTGTATAGTTGTGGTGAGCTCAGTTGTAGTTGTGAGCTCAGTTGTATAGTTGTGGTGAGCTCTGTTGTGTGCTCAGTTGTATAGTTTTGGTGAGCTCAGTTGTAGTTGTGGTAAGCTCAGTTGTATAGTTGTGGTGAGCTCAGTTGTATAGTTGTGGTGAGCTCAGTTGTATAGTTGTGGTGAGCTCAGTTGTATAGTTGTGAGCTCAGTTGTATAGTTGTGGTGAGCTCAGTTGTAGAGTTGTGGTGAGCTCAGTTGTATAGTTGTGGTGAGCTCAGTTGTATAGTTGTGGTGAGCTCAGTTGTATAGTTGTGAGCTCAGTTGTATAGTTGTGGTGAGCTCAGTTGTAGAGTTGTGGTGAGCTCAGTTGTTGAGTTGTGGTGAGCTCAGTTGTAGAGTTGTGGTGAGCTCAGTTGTATAGTTGTGGTGAGCTCAGTTGTATAGTTGTGGTGAGCTAAGTTGTAGAGTTGTGGTGAGCTCGGTTGCATTGTGGTGAGCTCAGTTGTATAGTTGTGGTGAGCTCAGTTGTATAGTTGTGGTGAGCTCAGTTGTATAGTTGTGAGCTCAGTTGTAGTTGTGAGCTCAGTTGTAGTTGTGAGCTCAGTTGTAGAGTTGTGGTGAGCTCAGTTGTAGTTGTGAGCTCAGTTGTATAGTTGTGGTGAGCTCAGTTGTATAGTTTTGGTGAGCTCAGTTGTAGTGGTGAGCTCAGTTGTATAGTTGTGGTGAAATCAGTTGTATAGTTCTGGTGATCTCAGTCGTATAGTTGTGGTGAGCCCAGTTGCATAGTTGTGGTGAGCTCAGTTGTATAGTTGTGAGCTCAGTTGTATAGTTGTGGTGAGCTCAGTTGTATAGTTGTGGTGAGCTCAGTTGTATAGTTGTGGTGAGCTCAGTTGTATAGTTGTGGTGAGCTCAGTTGTATAGTTGTGGTGAGCTCAGTTGTATAGTTATGATTTCATTTGTATAGTTATGTTGACCTCAGTTGTAGCGAGCTCTGTATAGTTATATGGTGAGTGAGCCCAATTGTATAGTTGTGGTGAGCTCATTTTTATAGTTATACTGTGAGCCAGGTAGTATTGTTAGATGGTGAGCCCAGTTCAGCTATGTTGTGAGCCCAGTCGTGCAGCTACGTGGTGAACTCCGTTGTATAGTATACAGCGTTATGTGAGCCCAACTGTACAGCTAATTGGCGAGTCCAGTTGTATAGTGTTTTGTGCAGCTACGTTTTGTATAGTGTTAGGTGAGCTCAATTGTACAGCTAAGTAGTGAGCCTAGTTTAGTGTTGTGGGGAGCCCAGCTGTACAGCAAAGTGGTGAGCCCAGTTGTAGTGTTACGTGGGGAACCCAGTTGTTTATTATGTAGTGATCCCAGTTGTTTAGTGTTATGTAGTGATCCCAGTTGTTTAGTCTTATTTAGTGAGCCCAGTTGTTTAGTGTTATGGAGTGATACCAGTTGTTTAGTGTTATGTAGTGATCCCAGTTGTTTAGTGTTATGTAGTGATCCCAGTTGCTTAGTGTTATGTAGTGATCCCAGTTTAGTGTTATGTAGTGATCCCAGTTTAGTGTTATGTAGTGAGCCCAGTTGTTTAGTGTTATGTAGTGAGCCCAGTTGTTTAGTGTTATGTAATGAACCCAGTTTTTAGTGTTATGTAGTGATCCCAGTTGTTTAGTGTTATGTAGTGATCCCAGTTTAGTGTTATGTAGTGAACCCAGTTGTTTAGTGTTACGTAGTGAGCCCAGTTGTTTAGTGTTACGTAGTGAGCCCAGTTTAGTGTTATGTAGTGAGCCCAGTTTAGTGTTATGTAGTGAGCCCAGTTTATTGTTAGGTAGTGAGCCCAGTTTAGTGTTATGTAGTGAGCTCAGTTTAGTGTTATGTAGTGAGCTCAGTTTAGTTACGTAGTGAGCCCAGTTTAGTGTTTTAGGGAGCTCAGTTTAGTGTTATGTAGTGAACCCAGTTTAGTGTTATGTAGTGAGCTCAGTTTAGTTATGTAGTGAGCCCAGTTTAGTGTTGTAGTGAGCTCAGTTTAGTGTTATGTAGTGAGCTTAGTGTTATGTAATAAACCCAGTTTAGTGTTATGTAGTGAGCTCAGTTTAGTTATGTAGTGAGCCCAGTTTAGTGTTATGTAGTGAGCTTAGTGTTATGTAATGAACCCAGTTTGGTGATATGTAGTGAGCTCAGTTTAGTTATGTAGTGAGGTCAGTTTAGTGTTATGTAGTGAGCTTAGTGTTATGTAATGAACCCAGTTTGGTGATATGTAGTGAGCTCAGTTTAGTTATGTAGTGAGCCCAGTTTAGTGTTATGTAGTGAGCTCAGTTTAGTGTTATGTAGTGAGCCCAGTTTAGTGTTATGTAGTGAGCCCAGTTTAGTGTTATGTAGTGAGCTCAGTTTAGTGTTATGTAGTGAGCTCAGTTTAGTGTTATGTAGTGAGCCCAGTTTAGTGTTATGTAGTGAGCTCAGTTTAGTGTTATGTAGTGAGCTCAGTTTTAGTGTTATGTAGTGAGCCCAGTTTAGTGTTATGTAGTGAGCCCAGTTTAGTGTTATGTAGTGAGCTCAGTTTAGTGTTATGTAGTGAGCCCAGTTTAGTGTTATGTAGTGGGGCCCAGTTTAGTGTTATGTAGTGAGCCCAGTTTAGTATTATGTAGTGAGCCCAGTTTAGTGTTATGTAGTGAGCCCAGTTTAGTATTATGTAGTGAGCCCAGTTTAGTGTTATGTAGTGAGCCCAGTTTAGTGTTATGTAGTGAGCTCAGTTTAGTGTTATGTAGTGAGCCCAGTTTAGTGTTATGTAGTGAGCCCAGTTTAGTGTTATGTAGTGAGCCCAGTTTAGTGTTATGTAGTGAGCTCAGTTTAGTGTTATGTAGTGAGCTCAGTTTAGTGTTATGTAGTGAGCTCAGTTTAGTGTTATGTAGTGAGCCCAGTTTAGTGTTATGTAGTGAGCCCAGTTTAGTGTTATGTAGTGAGCTCAGTTTAGTGTTATGTAGTGAGCTCAGTTTAGTGTTATGTAGTGAGCTCAGTTTAGTGTTTTTGTAGTGAGCTCAGTTTAGTGTTATGTAGTGAGCTCAGTTTAGTGTTATGTAGTGAGCCCAGTTTAGTGTTATGTAGTGAGCCCAGTTAGTGTTATGTAGTGAGCCCAGTTTAGTGTATGTAGTGAGCTCAGTTTAGTGTTATGTAGTGAAGCTCAGTTTAGTGTTATGTTAGTGAGACTCAGTTTAGTGTTATGTAGTGAGCTCAGTTTAGTGTTATGTAGTGAGCTCAGTTTAGTGTTATGTAGTGAGCCCAGTTTAGTGTTATGTAGTGAGCCCAGTTTAGTGTTATGTAGTGAGCTCAGTTGTGAACTGCATCAGTCATCAGTGGTTGATGTATCGTGTCAATTTAATGGAAAATTTCATTGGTTTAGGGTTTGTAGGTGCAACTTTTTTATTCTTTACAGTGAGAGGAAAATATATATTGTAGTCAGCTTGAAACTGTGTGTTGCTGTGTTATAAACTTTGTGTTGCTGTGTTATAAACTTGTGTTGCTGTGTTATAAACTTCGTGTTTCTGTGTTATAAACTTTGTGTTGCTGTGTTATAAACTTTGTGTTGCTGTGTTATAAACTTGTGTTGCTGTGTTATAAACTTTGTGTTTCTGTGTTATAAACTTTGTGTTGCTGTGTTATAAACTTTGTGTTGCTGTGTTATAAACTTTGTGCTGCTGTGTTATAAACTTTGTGCTGCTGTGTTATAAACTTTGTGCTGCTGTGTTATAAACTTTGTGCTGCTGTGTTATAAACTTTGTGTTGCTGTGTTATAAACTTTGTGCTGCTGTGTTATAAACTTTGTGTTGCTGTGTTATAAACTTTGTGTTGCTGTGTTATAAACTTTGTGTTTCTGTGTTATAAACTTTGTGTTGCTGTGTTATAAACTTTGTGTTTCTGTGTTATAAACTTTGTGTTTCTGTGTTATAAACTTTGTGTTGCTGTGTTTAAACTTTGGTGTTTCTGTGTTATAAACTTTGTGCTGCTGTGTTTTTTAAACTTTGTGTTTCTGTGTTTATAAACTTTGTGTTTCTGTGTTATAACTTTGTGTTTCTGTGTTATAAACTTTGTGTTGCTGTGTTATAAACTTTGTGTTTCTGTGTTATAAACTTTGTGCTGCGTGTTTTATAAACTTTGTGTTTCTGTGTTATAAACTTTGTGTTGCTGTGTTATAAACTTTGTGTTGCTGTGTTATAAACTTTGTGCTGCTGTGTTATAAACTTTGTGTTTCTGTGTTATAAACTTTGTGCTGCTGTGTTATAAACTTTGTGTTTCTGTGTTATAAACTTTGTGTTGCTGTGTTATAAACTTTGTGTTGCTGTGTTATAAACTTTGTGCTGCTGTGTTTATAAACTTTGTGTTTTCTGTGTTTTTAAACTTTGTGTTGCTGTGTTATAAACTTTGTGTTGCTGTGTTTTTAAACTTTGTGTTGCTGTGTTATAAACTTTGTGTTGCTGTGTTATAAACTTTGTGCTGCTGTGTTATAACTTTGTGTTTCTGTGTTATAAACTTTGTGTTTCTGTGTTATAAACTTTGTGTTTCTGTGTTTATAACTTTGTGCTGGGTGTGTTATAAACTTTGTGTTTCTGCGTTATAAACTTTGTGCTGCTGTGTTATAAACTTTGTGTTTCTGTGTTATAAACTTTGTGCTGCTGTGTTATAAACTTTGTGTTTCTGTGTTATAAACTTTGTGCTGCTGTGTTATAAACTTTGTTTGCTGTGTTATAAACTTTGTGCTGCTGTTTATAAACTTTGTGTTTCTGTGTTATAAACTTTGTGTTGCTGTGTTATAAACTTTGTGTTGCTGTGTTATAAACTTTGTGCTGCTGTGTTATAAACTTTGTGTTTCTGTGTTATAAACTTTGTGTTGCTGTGTTATAAACTTTGTGTTGCTGTGTTATAAACTTTGTGTTGCTGTGTTATAAACTTTGTGTTGCTGTTTTTATAACTTTGTGCTGCTGTGTGTTATAAACTTTGTGTTTCTGTGTTTATAAACTTTGTGTTTTTTTGTGTTATAAACTTTGTGTTTCTGTGTTATAAACTTTGTGCTGCTGTGTTATAAACTTTGTGTTTCTGCGTTATAAACTTTGTGCTGCTGTGTTATAAACTTTGTGTTTCTGTGTTATAAACTTTTGTGCTCTGTGTTATAAACTTTGTGTTTCTGTGTTATAAACTTTGTGCTGCTGTGTTATAAACTTTGTGTTGCTGTGTTATAAACTTTGTGCTGCTGTGTTATAAACTTTGTGTTTCTGTGTTATAAACTTTGTGTTTCTGTGTTATAAACTTTGTGTTGCTGTGTTATAAACTTTGTGCTGCTGTGTTATAAACTTTGTGCTGCTGTGTTATAAATTTTGTGTTGCTGTGTTATAAACTTTGTGCTGCTGTGTTATAAACTTTGTGTTGCTGTGTTATAAATTTTGTGTTGCTGTGTTATAAATTTTGTTTTGCTGTGTTATAAACTTTGTGTTGCTGTTATATACTTTGTGTTTCTGTGTTATAAACTTTGTTTTGCTGTGTTATAAACTTTGTGTTGCTGTGTTATAAACTTTGTGTTGCTGTGTTATAAATTTTGTGCTGCTGTGTTATAAATTTTGTTTTGCTGTGTTATAAACTTTGTTTTGCTGTTTATAAAACTTTGTGTTGCTGTGTTATAAACTTTGTGTTGCTGTGTTATAAATTTGTTTTGCTGTGTTATAAACTTTGTGTTGCTGTGTTATAAACTTTGTGTTGCTGTGTTATATTTGTGTTGCTGTGTTATAAACTTTGTGTTGCTGTGTTATAAACTTTGTGTTGCTGTGTTATAAACTTTGTGTTGCTGTGTTATAAACTTTTTGTTGCTGTGTTATAAACTTTGTGTTGCTGTGTTATAAACTTTGTGTTGCTGTGTTATAAACTTTGTGTTGCTGTGTTATAAACTTTGTGTTGCTGTGTTATAAAATTTTTGTTGCTGTTATAAACTTTTTGTTGCTGTGTTATAAACTTTGTGTTGCTGTGTTATATTTGTGTTGCTGTGTTATAAACTTTGTGTTGCTGTGTTATATTTGTGTTGCTGTGTTATAAACTTTGTGTTGCCGTGTTATATTTGTGTTGCTGTGTTATAAACTTTGTGCTGCTGTGTTATATTTGTGTTGCTGTGTTATCCTCAAGGAAAAAACTGTCTTGGTGTAACTTGTGTACGTTATCAGTGTTAAAAAATATTGAAATTAAAAACCCTACCCCTGGTGGGGTTTTGAACCCGCGATCAGAGAGTCACAAACTCCAGACCCCGGTTAGCCCTTTACCAACGGCTACAATAAGAATTTATCCCAAAATAGATTTTTTACACCATAAAGGTTAGCATAGGCACAGGGGGGCCTATGCTACTTTACTATGGTTTGTTTGCAATCGGTCATTACGATTTGGGGACTTAAAACAAATTTTAATTTTTATGAAATAATAGGGGGATTTTTTCTTTTCTGATCAGAAAAAGTCATTGATTTACTTTTTTTTGGGTTTTCCTAGTTGAAATTTAATTAAGTTGTTTTATGTGCATTAACGCTATGTCCCTCAAGACCATTTTTAAATATTTGTTAGTTATGTACTCTAGCTTAAATAAAACTTATTCTACTGGGTAGTTTATCTTGGCAAAAACTTTTATTGATTTTCACATGTGTAGGCGCGACTTTTTTTTTTTTTTTAAAAAGATTTAAAAATTGCAATATTGCTTTTCAAACGAGGTTTCTGTGTTGCATGTTTTACTTCAAAATTCCATGCGATAACTCATATTGACACTTCAAGCTTTAAAGTGCTTGTTATTTAGAATATTGGTTTTATTGGTACCTCCCCAAAGATTGAAATTAGTTTTTGTCTGTGTTGTTAATTTAACCATTTTTATAGAGAAATGTGGATGTTAGTGTCCCCGTGTGACTCGGAATGTCTCTGATTCTGTTTACATCGTCAACACTAATATTTAAGTGATTAACAACTTCTGTCGCCTCTGCACTATTAGTCGCTTGCAGTGAGGAAGGGGGGGGGGGGTTAGCAATACAGGAAAACCTTCCCCGGGGTCGCCAGCGACCGAAATAATAATTTTTTTGATGTTACTCCTGGTCACCTTTACGAAGTAAAATTTCACAGATTTACATAAGTCTGTTGAAATTTGTGATGACATTTTTTTTTTGGGGGGGTTCAGTACCCACAACATCTGAGTATCATTTGGTGGTATTCAGTACCCCACAAAATCCCGAGTATCATGTTTTGGGGGTTTCAGTACCCACAACATCGAGATTGTTGGTGGTTTCAGTACCGACAACATCTGAGATCAGTGGTGGTTTTTATACCGACAACCTTTAGTATCATGTTTGGGGGTATTCAGTCCGACAAAATCTGAGTATCATGTTGGTGGTATTTATACCCACAACATCTGGTATCAGTTTGGGGTATTCATACCGACAACATCTGATACAGTTGGTGGTATTCAGTACCCACAACATCTGAGTATCCCGTTGGTGGTTTTTCAGACCGACAACATCTGAGTTTATGTTGGTGGGATTCAGTCCGACAACCTGAGTATCTTTTGGGGTATTTTATACCGACAAATTGAGAAACATGTTTGGGGTATTTAACCCACAACATCTGAGTAAAAATTTGGTGGTATTCAGTACCCAAACATCTGAGTATCATGTTGGTGGTATTTGTACCGCAACATTGAGTATCTGTTTGGGGTATTCATACCGACAACACGAGTATCAGTGGTGGTATTCTACCGACAACATCGAGTATCATGTTGGTGGTATTCGTACCCACAACATCTGAGTATCATGGGTGGGTTTTGTACCGACAACATCTGATATCATTGGGGTATTCAGTACGACAACATCTGAGTATCAGTTGTGGGGTTCAGTACCCACAAATCTGGTATTTTGTTGGTGGATTCAGTACCGACAACTCTGAGTATCATTTGGTGGGATTCAGTACCGACAAAACTGATACATGTGGTGGTATTTTATACCGACAACTCTGAGTACATGTTGGTGGTATTCATACCGACAACATCTGAATCATTTGGGGGGTACAGTAACCCACAACATCTGATTTTCAGTTGGTGGATTTGTACCGACAACACTGATATCAAGTTGGGGTATTTTAGTAACCCCAAACATCTGAGTATCAGTTTGGGGGTATTTCAGTACCGGGCAACATCTGAGTATCTGTAAGTTTCTCCACCAGTGCCTTATTAAACAGAACGTAGATTTACTTCCTACGCCCTTCCTCTACCCCTACTACTAAAACAACCACCTTACCTCTCCACTACATCACTCTAGCCTTTCCTCTACCCCTACTAAACACTACCCCTTTTCTTACCACACTACTATCACTGCCTTACCTACCAAATACTACTATCCTACACCTCCTTTTTCCACACTATCACTACTAGCCTTACCTCTACCACTACTATCACTACTAGCCTTACCTCTACCACTACTATCCTATCCTTTCCTCTACCCCCTGCTATCCTACTAGCCCTTTCCTCTACACTATATCCTACCCCTTTCCCCACTACTATCATAAATGCCCTTACCTCTACCACTACTATCACACCAGCCTTATCTCTACACTACTTTAAAAAACTACTACCTTTTTTTACCAACCTTTTTACATCACTACTAGCCTTTACCTCAACCCCTACTATCACCTACCTTTCCTCTACCAACTAAACACTATAGCCTTACCTCTACCACTACTATCACACTTGCCTTAAACCCCCACACTACTACACTACTACCTTACCTCACCCCTACATCACTAAAACCAGCCTTACCCCCACCACTACTACACTACTAGCCCTTTCCTCTACCACACTATCCACACCCCTTTCCTTACCCAATCAACCCTTTTCCCCACCCCTACTAACCTACCGTTACCTACCCTACTACATATACTGCCTTATCTCTACCACTACTACTATCACTCAGTTTCCTCTAACCTTTTAAATCCCCACCCTACCCCACTACAAATACTACCCCTTTCCTCTACCACACTATCAATCCTTTCCCCCCCATCTATCCACCACCTACCCTACCCTTTTAACTTCCCACCCCTACCCTAAATTTAAACACTCTACCTTTTCCTCTCCACTACTTCACTACCAGCCTTTTTCCTCTACCACTACTACTAATCACCTACCTTCCCCAACCAAACCCCTTACCTTACCCCTACTATCACTAAATTTAAACCTTACCTCTACCACTACATCACAAAAGCCTTACCCCCTACCCCTACTTTCATACCCGCCTTCCTCTCCACTTTCTAAACCAGCCTTAAAATCTACCAAAAAACTAACACTACAAAACCTTTCTCTACCACTTCCACAATCCACCCCCCAAACTAGCCTTACCTCACCACTACTATCAAATACCACCCACCCTAATCCTCTAGCCACCTACCCTTCATCACTCTACCCCTTTTCCTTACCACTCTTACTAGCCATATCACCACTATCTATTACCCCTTTCCCACCCTATATCACTACGGGTTTTCCTCTACCACTACTACCTTCCTTATTACCACTCATCCTACTAGCCTTACCCTACCACACTACATACTAGCCTTTCCCTCCCTTACCACTAACATACCCCCCAAACCCCTACTCCTTACCCAAAATCTACCACTACTAAACACTACACCCCTACCTCTACCACTACAAAATTTACAGTTATTAAACCCAACACAACACCCTTTCCTTACCACTTTTCTATCACTACTAGCCTTACCTCAACACTATATCATACCACCTTACCTCTCCACTACTATCACAACCCACCCTTACCTCTAAACCAAATACATCCTACTAGCCTTACCTCACCCCCTACTTTCACCAGCCCCCTACCACTACATCCTACAAGGGCCTTTTCCCTACCACTACACAACACAACAAACCAAAACCCCTAAACCCCTACTATCACACAGCCTACCCTCCACAACTACTATCACTACACATTTCCTTCTACCACTACTATCCAAATAGCCTTTTTAAAACCACTACACTACACTATCACCAAACCCATCCCCCCTTACCATCTACCACCCTTTTCTAATATTACTACCAAAACCCTAAAATCCCCAACCTACTACCACCCCCCAACTACATCTCAAAATGATTAATCTAACCCGTCCAAACACTACAAACTGCCTACCTCTCCATACTATCATACCAGCCTTTCCTCTACCACTCTACTATCACAAAGCCTTACCTCTACCACTATAAAAACTAAAAGCCTACCTCTACCATACTATTCACACCCCCTTCCTCTCCCTACTACATTTCCCCGCCTTACCTCTACCACTACATCACTAACCTTTCCCTCTACCACTACTATCACACTAGCCTTCACCCTACCAACGGGGAAATCAAACTTACTAGCCTTTTTAACCCTCTCAATACACAACCACCAACTCACAAAAACCCTTCCTTACCCTACCACAACTATCACCAGCCTTCCCCTACCAACCACTACAAACTAACCCCTACTACCTTAACCTCTACCCCCACTAATCCTACCGCCTTCCTCACCACTACTATCACTACTAGCCCTTTCACCACTCTACAACATACCCTTTTAACTACTTTCCACTCCACACCCTACTATCACTACAGCCTTACCCCACCACTCACATCACTACACCTTCCTCACCACTACATCACTACACCTTAACCCAAACCCCTACCACCCTTTCCCCCAATACTTTCTCCTTACCTTCTCTACCACTTACAAAATAACCCACCTTACCTCTAACTACTACTCACTACAGCCCTTTCCTCACCCCTACTACACACTAGCCTTTCCCCTACCATACTACTATCCCCCTTTCCCCACCCATAACCCCCATTCCCTTTCCCACTAAATTTACACAAACCTTACCTCTACCCTAATCACACCAGCCTTACCTCTCCATACTACTATCATACTACCTTACCTCACCCTACTTCCAGCCTTACCTCACCACTACTACATCACTACTAGCCTTACCTCTACCACTACTATCACTACTTTGCCCCTTACCCACTTTTTAACCACCCCACCCCAATCACTACACCTTTTTCCCCAACCACTAGCTACTACCAAATATACTAAGCCTTACCCCTTACCACAATCACTACTATTAATCAACTACATATATAGCCTTACCCCACCCCTCTATCACTACCAGCCTTACCCCTACCACTACATCACTAAAAAAGCCTACCTCACCACTACTTCACTACCCTTACCTCTACCAACTACTATCACTACTAGCCTTACTCTACCACTATCACAACTACCTTACCACCCCTACTACTATCACACAGCCTACCCTACCACTCTATCACACCAGCCTTACCTCTACCCCAATACTATCACTACAGCCTTCCTCACCACTTAAACCACCTTTTCCCCACCCCTACCCCAGCCTTACCCTACCACTACTAATATCATACTAGCCTTACCTCTACCACACTACTATCACTACACCCTTACCTCTACCACTACTACTATCACAAACTAGCCTTCCCTTACCCTACTATCATACTAGCCTTACCTCTACCACTTACTATCACTACTAGCCTTACCTCTACCACTACTACTATCACTACTAGCCTTACCTCTACCACTACTATCACTACTAGCCTTACCTCTACCACTACTACTATCACTACTAGCCTTACCTCTACCACTACTACTATCACTACTAGCCTTATCTCTATCACCACTATTACTACTACTGTTACTACATCCCTTACCTACCACTACTACTACATCCCTTACCTCTACCACCACTACTACTACTACTATCACTACTAGCCTTTCCTTTACCACTATCACTACTAGCCTTACCTCTACCACTACTACTATCACTACCAGCCTTACCTCTACCACCACCACTACTACTACCACCACTACTACTGCTCTTGTCCCGTCCCTGCCAGCTGGCCTATATATACTGCCTCCTTTCCTTTCTGTTATGACCGGTAAGCCAACAGAAGGCCTCGGTCAGATGACCAAAAGCTCCAACGGCAATCAACATATGACTAAGACCCACGTCAGGAACACTTGTCCTGTTTCTTGACAAACTTTACCGTAATCTAACCTCGTTTCGGTTAGTGTGACTTTGTAAATGATCCAAGTCGGACCGAAACATCGTCGTAAGGTCCTGTGTGTGCGGGATATTTGTGTATAATAGAAGTATATAGAGCAAATATTGGAAGATAAGGTAATGAGTCGATGAGTCTAGGAGCAGGTGATGAGCACTGTAGTCCTGAAGAATGTGATGCACAGGCAGGAACATTGATGCTTCATATTCTTCAAGACTGTGCTCCAGCTCCTGGGCTACACTGAATTACCCCATCCTCCACTGTTTTCTGTCCATAGTTTATTATGTCCATGTTTGATAGAGCCACTGGTATACCTGGAGTGTGTCGCGGGGGTTAACGCCCACGCAGCCCAGACCATGACTGATCAACCAGGCTGTTACTGCTGGCCGCACACAAACTGACGTACGAACCACAGCCCGGCTTGTCAGGTACTGACTTTAGGTGCCTGTCCGGTTCCCTCTTGAAGACATTTTGCAATATAACTTGGTAAGTACAGCGTTATTTTAAATTATATACCAAACAATTTACAAATATTCTTTAAAATATGATTATATAGAGGCAGCATCACACGTTTATAGAGGCAGCATCACACGTTTATAGAGGCAGCATCACACGTTTATAGAGGCAGCATCACACGTTTATAGAGGCAGCATCACACGTTCACCCGACCCAGCAAAGTTATGCTTCACCTGAGTTGTGGCTCATAATTATTACTGTCCAGTTATCAATGTGGTGTGTTGTGTGTGTGTTTGTGTGTGTGTGTGTGTGGTTGGGGTGGTTGGTGTGTGTTGTTTGTGTGTGTGTTTGTGTGTTTTTGTGGGGTGTTTGTGTTTGTGTGTGTGTTTTGTGTGTGGGTTTGGGGTGTGTGTTTGTGTGTGGTGTTTTGTGTGTGTGTTTGTGTTTGTGTGGTTTGTGTTTGTTGTGTTTGTGTGTGTGTGTTGTGTGTGTGTGTGTGTGTGTGTGTGTGTGTGTGTTTTGGGTGTGTGTGTCCACCTATTAAAAATATTTTTGTTTTAGAATTTGAGGTTAATATCCGGAAGGTAAGTAATTTGTGTGCATTTTAAATATGGTTTTACATGGATACCCCAAAGTCCCTTTCAGTTAATTTTATCAACCATTCACCATCATTGTTACAAGCACATTAATTCATTGATGAAAATAGTTTGTTGCTCGTTTTGTTTACTTTTGAGTTGCCTGACATCATAGCGGCACACCACACAAAGGTGAACAACTCTTTTCTTCCCATGTGCATACACAACTGCATTGTAATATCAACTAGATGTAACTAGAAGTAGCAGGAAACACAGGTTATCTTACGTATTTATGAGACGAAAAGTTCCAGCAATCTGCTATTATGTAAAACAATTACAGCCTCCTGTTTCACATTCATTCGGCGTGACGGTAGTATTTTCCCTGGGTAGTTGCCGGGGTGTTGAGGTAGTCTGGATATTTGGAAAAATCATGGAGAAAAATAATTCAACAGGATATGTAAATATGGGGAGGAGGGGTTAGGGATCATCCTAGGAATAGTTAGGGGGGGGGATACAGGAGTGTTATGCGTGCTAGCACTTGGGGCCAACAGGCTTGTGTGAGTAAACTTTGATAGTACAGGCAAGTGATTTTTGTTATTGAAGCGCTTGTGGAGTGTGAGCAAGGTGACATTTATCAAGGGAAATTTAGGGGAAGCCAGTTATTGGAGGTGGGGAGGAGAGTGCCTGCACTCTGGAGGAGTGGTGGGAAGTACAGTGCCTGCCCCTCTGAGGAGTGGTGGGAAGTACAGTGCCTGCACTCTGAAGGAGTGGTGGGGAGTACAGTGCCTGCACTCTGGAGGAGTGGTGGGAAGTACGGTGCCTGCACTCTGGAGGAGTGGTGGGAAGTACGGTGCCTGCACTCTGGAGGAGTGGTGGGGAGTACAGTGCCTGCACTCTGAAGGAGTGGTGGGGATACGTGCCTGCACTCTGAAGGAGTGGTGGGAAGTCCAGTGCCTGCACTCTGAAAGGGGTGGTGGGAAGTACAGTGCCTGCACTCTGAAGGAGTTGTGGGGAGTACAGTGCCTGCACTCTGGAGGAGTGGTGGGAAGTACAGTGCCTGCACTCTGAAGGAGTGGTGGGAAGTACGGTGCCTGCACTCTGGAGGAGTGGTGGGAAGTACGGTGCCTGCACTCTGGAGGAGTGGTGGGGGGGTACAGTGCCTGCCCCTCTGAAGGAGTGGTGGGGAGTACAGTGCTGCACTCTGAAGGGGTGGTGGGGAAATACAGTGCCCGCACTCTGGAGGAGTGGTGGGAAGTACGGTGCCTGCACTCTGGAGGAGTGGAGGGAAGTACAGTGCCTGCACTCTGAAGGAGTGGTGGGGAGTACAGTGCCTGCACTCTGGAGGAGTGGTGGGAAGTTCAGTGCCTGCACTCTGAAGGAGTGGTGGGAAGTACAGTGCCTGCACTCTGAAGGAGTTGTGGGGAGTACAGTGCCTGCACTCTGGAGGAGTGGTGGGAAGTACAGTGCCTGCACTCTGAATGAGTGGTGGGAAGTACAGTGCCTGCACTCTGAAGGAGTGGTGGGGAGTTCAGTGCCTACACTCTGAAGGAGTGGTGGGGAGGACAGTACCTGCACTCTGGAGGAGTGGTGGGAAGTACGGTGCCTGCACTCTGGAGGAGTGGTGGGAAGTACAGTGCCTGCACTCTGGAGGAGTGGTGGGAAGTACAGTGCCTGCACTCTGAAGGAGTGGTGGGGAGTACAGTGCCTACACTCTGAAGGAGTGGTGGGGAGGAAAGTACCTGCACTCTGGAGGAGCGGTGGGAAGTACAGTGCCTGCACTCTGAAGGAGTGGTGGGGAGGACAGTACCTGCACTCTGGAGGAGTGGTGGGGAGTACAGTGCCTGCACTCTGGAGGAGTGGTGGGGAGGACAGTACCTGCACTCTGGAGGAGTGGTGGGGAGTACAGTGCCTGCACTCTGGAGGAGTGGTGGGGAGTACAGTGCCTGCACTCTGGAGGAGTGGTGGGAGTACAGTGCCTACACTCTGAAGGAGTGGTGGGGAGGACAGTACCTGCACTCTGGAGGAGCGGTGGGAAGTACAGTGCCTGCACTCTGGAGGAGTGGTGGGGAGGACAGTACCTGCACTCTGGAGGAGTGGTGGGGAGTACAGTGCCTGCACTCTGGAGGAGTGGTGGGGAGTACAGTGCCTGCACTCTGGAGGAGTGGTGGGGAGTACAGTGCCTGCACTCTGGAGGGAGTGGTGGAGTAACAGTGCCTACCTTTTGAAGGAGTGGTGGGGGAGGACAGTACCTGCACTCTGGAGGAGTGGTGGGAGTACAGTGCCTGCACCCCTGGAGGGGTTGTGGGTAGACAGTACCTGCACTCTGGAGGAGTGGTGGGGAGTACAGTGCCCCCACACTCTGAAGGAGTGGGGGGGAGTACAGTGCCTGCACTCTGGAGGAGTGGTGGGAAGTACGGTGCCTGCACTTGGAGGAGTGGTGGGAAGTTTCGGTGCCTGCACTCTGAAGGAGTGGTGGGGAGTACGGTGCCTGCACTCTGGAGGAGTGGTGGGGAGTACAGTGCCTGCACTCTGGAGGAGTGGTGGGTAGTACAGTGCCTGCACTCTGGAGGAGTGGTGGGAAGTACGGTGCCTGCACTCTGGAGGAGTGGTGGGAAGTACAGTGCCTGCACTCTGGAGGAGTGGTGGGAAGTACGGTGCCTGCACTCTGGAGGAGTGGTGGGTAGTACAGTGCCTGCACTCTGGAGGAGTGGTGGGAAGTACGGTGCCTGCACTCTGGAGGAGTGGTGGGAAGTACAGTGCCTGCACTCTGGAGGAGTGGTGGGAAGTACGGTGGCCCCGCACTCTGGAGGAGTGGTGGAAAGTACAGTGCCTGCACTCTGGAGGAGTGGTGGGTAGTACAGTACCTGCACTCTGGAGGAGTGGTGGGGATGAAACGTCAACAAGCTACGTAGATGTTTCTCATGTGTCTAATGCATCAGAGTAACATTTTGAGTTTGTACACGTAGTATTGAGTACTTGCAGTGCCATATTACTAACAGTGCCCAGAGATAGAGGCCAACTGCTGTGAACCTCAGGTTGTCCTGGATTTATTTCAAATATTTTGACAGTATATGGTGTTTGTGCTTTTGATTTATAGTTTTATGATTTGTCACACTTTGTAAAGTTTATCACCGGGTTTTGAGGTTTTTTTGTGTTCCGTCGCCCCTGGTCGTGGGCCGCGGCCTGGGTCGTGGACCGGCCTGACGTGGACTGTGGCCTGGTTTGTGACTGTGGCCTGGTCGTGGACTGGGCCTGGGTGTGGGACTGTTGGCCCCGGTCGTGGACTGTGGCCTGGTCGTGGACCGCGGCCTGATCGTGGACTGTGGCCTGGTCGTGGACTGTGGCCTGGTCGTGGACTGTGGCCTGGTCGTGGACTGTGGCCTGGTCGTGGACTGTGGCTGTCGTGGACTGTGGGGCCTTGGTCGTGGATGTGGCCTGGTCGTGGACTGTGGCCTGGTCGTGGACTGTGGCCTGGTCGTGGACTGTGGCCTGGTCGTGGACTGTGGCCTGGTCGTGGACTGTGGCCTGGTCGTGGACTGTGGCCTGGTCGTGGACCGCGGCCTGGTCGTTGGACTGTGGGCCCGGTCGTGGACGCGGCCTGGTCGTGGACTGTGGCCTGGTCGTGGACTGTGGCCTGGTTCGTGGACTGTGGCCTGGTGTGGACTGTGACCTGGTCGTGGACTGTGGCCTGGTCGTGGACCGCGGCCTGGTCGTGGACTGTGGCCTGGTCGTGGACTGTGGCCTGGTCGTGGACTGTGGCCTGGTCGTGGACTGCGGCCTGGTCGTGGACTGTGGCCTGGTCGTGGACTGTGGCCTGGTCGTGGACCGGGGCCTGGTCGTGGACTGTGGCCTGGTCGTGGACCGTGGCCTGGTCGTGGACTGTGGCCTGGTCGTGAACCGCGGCCTGGTCGTGGACTGTGGCTAGTCGTGGACCGGGGCCTCGGGGGCATTGCCCCATCCGAACTCCCTCCAGGTACACTGTTTATATAATACTTGATAAACACGCTGGATAACGGGTATATCTTGCTACTTCTACTTACACTTAGGTCACACTACACAGACATGCACATGCATATATATACATACATTTAGGTTTTCTTCTTTTTTTTTAGTAGTTTTTTATTTTCTCTATTCTCCATGGGAAAGTGGAAGAGAATCTTTCCTCTGTAAGTCATGTGTGTCGTATGAGGCGAGTAAAATGCCGGGAGCAAGGGGCTAGTAACCCCTTCTCCTGTATATATTACTAAAAAAGTGAAGAATAAAAACTTTTTAAAACTGGGATGCTTGAATGTGCGTGGATGTAGTATGGATAAGAAAGAGATGATTGCTAATGTTGTGAATGAAAAGAAGTTGGAAGTCCTAGCTCTAAGTGAAACGAAGTTGATGGGGGGGGGGGGGTGTAGGTGAGTTTCAGTGGGGAGAAATAAATGGGATTAAGTCAGGAGTATCTGAGAGAGAGCTAAGGAAGGGGTAGCAATATTTGAAGGATCAGTTAAGGAGAGAGAAGAGGGAATATAAATGTAGAAATTCAAGGATTGTGTGGATTAAAATAAGGGTTGGATGCAAAAAGGTCATAATAAGTGTGTGTGGATCTGGAGAATAGATGAGTGTAGAGGAGAGAGATGCTTGGAGATGTTAAGCGACTGTGTAGGAACTTTTGTACCAAGTGAGAGAGTAATTGTAGTTGGGGACCTAAATGTTAAAGTAGAAACATTTAAAGAGGGTGTGGTAGGTAAGTTTGGTGTGCCAGGTGTAAATGATAATTGGAGCCCTTTGATTGGTTGTAAGTAATACATATTTAAAAAAAAAAGGATAAGTATACAAGATATGATGCAGGGTGTAATGACAGTAGTTTGTTGGACTACATATTGGTAGGTAAAAGACTGTTGGGTAGACTTGAAGATGTACATGTTTATAGACGGGCCACAAATATATCAGATCACTTTTACTCTCACTGTAGCTACAACTAAAAAGGTAGATGGGATACAAGGAAAATGGAAGTAGCAAGTAAGAGAGAGATGAAGGTTATAAGCTAAAAAAGGAGGCAGTTAGGGTAAGATATAAACTATTGGAGGATAGATGAGCTAGTGAGAATACAAGCAATGGGGTTGAAGATGTATGGGGTAAGTTTAAGAATGTAGTATTAGAGTGTTCAGCAGAAGTTTGTGGTTACAGGAAAGTGGGTGTGGGAGGTAAGAAGAGCGATTAGTGGAATGATGTATAGAGAATAGTAACAGAAAAAGTTAGCATATGAGAGGTTTTTACAAAGTAGAATTGATGCAAGGAGGGAATAATATGTGGAGAGAAAAAGAGAGGTTAAGAGAGTAGTGAAGCAGTGTGAAGTAGAGAGCAAATGAAAGAGTGGATAAGATGTTATCAACAAATTTTGTTGAAAATAAAAAAAGTTTTGGAATGAGATTAATAAGTTGGGAAGCCTAGAGAACAAATCGATTTGGTTGTTAAAAATAGAAGTAGAGGGTTATTAAATGGAGAGTTAGAGGTATCAAGAAGATGGAGGGATTATTTTGAGGAATTGTTAAATGTTGATGAAGATAGGGAAGCTGTGATTTTTTGTATTCGGGAAGGAGGAATAAGATCTTGTAGGAGTGAGGAAGAGCTAGATGTGAGTGTGGGGGAAGTTCGTGAGGCAGTGAGTAGAATGAAAGGGGGTAAAGCAGCTGGGATTGATGGGATAAAGATAGAAATGTCAAAAGCAGTTGGGGATATAGTTTTAGAGTGGTTGGTGCTTTTATTTAATAAATGTATGGAAGAGGGTAAGGTACCTAGGGATTGGCAGAGAGCATGCATAGTTCCTTTGTATAAATGCAAAGGGGACAAAAGATAATGCAAAAATTATTGGGGAATAAGTTTGTTGAGTATACCTGATAGTGTTTGGGAGAGTTATTATTGAAAGAATTAAGAGAAAGATGGAGAGTAGGATAGATGAACAAGGAGGCTTTAGGAAAGGTAGGGAGTGTGTAGACCAAGTGTTTACAGTGAAACATAAAGGTGAACAATATGTAGATAAGGGTAAAGAGGTTTTTATGGCATTTGTGGATTTGGAAAAGACGTATGATAGGGTGGATAGGGAGGGGCAGTGTGGCAGATGTTGCAAATGTATGGAATAGGACGTAGGTTATTCAAAGTAGTGAAAAGTTTTTACGAGGATAATGAGGCTCAGGTTAGAGTATGTAGGCGAGAGGGATATTATTTCTCAGTAAAAGTAGGCCTTAGACAAGGATGTGTGATGTCACCATGGGATTGTAAGAGAAGTGAATGCTCGGGTTTTGGCAAGAGGTTTGGGGTTAAAAGATAAAGATTCTAACATAAAGTGGGAGTTGTCACAGTTGCTCTTTGCTGATGACACTGTGCTTTTGGGAGATTCTGAAGAGAAGTTGCAGAGACTGATGAGTTCGGTAGGTAATGTGAAAGAAAATTGAAAGTGAATATTGGAAAGAGTAAGGTGATGAGGATAAAAAATTAGGTAACGAAAGTTTGAACATCAGGTTGGAGGGATTGAGTATGGAGGAGGTGAATGTTTTCAGATATTTAGGAGTGGACATGTCAGCAGATGGGTCTATAAAAGATGAGGTGAATCATAGAATTCATGAGGGAAAAAAGGTGAGCGGTGCATTGAGGAGTCTGTGGAGACAAAGAACTTTGTCCATGGAAGCAAAGAGTGGAATGTATGAGAGTATAGTTATACCAATGCTCTTGTATGGTTGTGAAGCATGGGTGGGGAATGTTCCAACAAGGAGAACGCTGGAGGCAGTAAAGATGTGTCTGAGGGAAATGTGTGGTGTGAATATAATTCGGAGAATTCATAGTTTAGAAACTAGGAGGAGGTGCGGGATTGCCAAAACTATTATCCAGAGGGCTGAGGAAGGGTTGTTGAATTGCTTTGGACATGTAGAGAGGAAGGAACAAAATAGAATGACTTAGAGGGTGTATAAATCTGTAGTGGAGGGAAGGCGGGGTAACGGTCGACCTAGGAAAGATCGTAGGGAGGGGGTAAAGGAGGTTTTGTGTGGGAGGGGTTTTGACTTTCAGCAAGCATGCTTGAGTGTGTTAGATAGGAGTGAATGGAGACGAATGGTTTTTAGGGTTTTGATGTGCTGTTGGAGTGTGAGCAGGGTAATGTTTATGAAGAGATTCATGGAAACCGTCAGGCTGGACTTGGTTCCTGGAGATGGGAAGCACAGCGCCTGCGCTCTGAAGGAGGGGGTGTTAATGTTTTATAACTGTAGTGTAAGTGCACCTCTGGCTAAACAGTGATGAAGTGTGTGTCTATTTCGAGAGGTACTATGATGCATGTTATGATCCTCCATCTTCATGATGTCTGAGAAATTAACTGCACAACTGTATTGGCCACAAATATTGCAACAGAGTAATTGAAATCTCCACTCAAAACAAAGGAACATGTTTACAAACTCAGGGATTGAGACGTAATAGAGGTACACACACCGAGCTGCCCAAGACTATAGTAGGCTCCCATGGCCGGTAGAGCTCCATGATCATAACAGTCCTGTCAAAAACCTTGTATATTACCAAACGTGCAATCTTAATTTTTAAAGGGGTGGAAGGCCTCGGTCAGATAACCAAAAGCTCAAGTGGCTTCCCTATTTCCTACTTCTGGCCATCTAATACTTTGTTGAAACTGGCTGCTATTATGGAGAGATCTTATGTTAGTGCATAGCCACCCTGTAAACAAGTCCTCTAGGAGTATCTACCTCGTAGCCTTTACCGACGCAGTCCTTTTGACTCGTCTCTTATAATTAGGCATATTCAAGTAAAAGTTACCTCGGGAAAAGGCTTTATATGCAAATTAGCCTACGTTACGGCTTCACAGCTCTTCACTCTAAGAGCGTTATAAGAAGAATTTACAGGAAGAGGCTAAAAGAGCAGAAGCTGCGAGACTCCGACGAGTGAACCAGAATTTCTCTCTCTCTCTCTCTCTCTCTCTCTCTCTCTCTCTCTCTCTTCTCTCTCTCTCTCTCTCTCTCTCTCTCTCTCTCTCTCTCTCTCCCATTGTAATGTATCTGGTTTCACCTGTCGCGTCTTCTTGATACTTGTTGACATAAATGTTACTGCCGCTCTCATATTTCAGTAAGGTATACCAGCCTGTTACCTCCCTCTCTCTTGATAGCTTCTTGGGGTTAACGCTGCGCTGCCCAGTTCAACACCAGGCTTCATAGTTAATGGTCTGATCAGTTATGTTGTTGGTGGTCCAGAATAACCTCCATAGCTCGACTGATTAGGAACTTCTGGAAGGAAGTTAAGTTCCTTCTTGAAGACAGGGACACATGTCTCACGAAATCGTAATGACACGATTGCAAACAAACCATACCACGGGCGGGGATAGAACCCGCGATCAGAGAGTCTCAAAACTCCAGACCGTCGCGTTAGTCCCTAAAGTCTTGCCTGTTGCAAAGTCTTAGCCCTTCACTCATATTCTCCTGGTTTCATCCCTGCTTTACATTGGGTGGACTTTGCATCGTCTTGGTCTCGTAGAGATTAATGTCAGTGTGCAGATTTTAACTAAGCTGCATTTCAGGGAGTACAGTTTTAGGGTTTTAATACATTCCAGATAATTTAAGTATGTTAAGGATTTCTGCCTTAATTGGGGCTACTAGTTTTGCACTGGAGGATTGCTGACTTTCCCTGTCTCATAAACATATAGAATGATGGGTAAATGGTGTCAGCATTTTATGGATGAATCTCACACGGTCATGTCTGTGATAAGATCAAAGCTGCGCTCAATGTTGATGCCGGATTAGTCTACCAACACGTGTATTAGTGGTGACAGTAGCTCCCCATGGTAACCTTCCACCGAGGTTGAAATATATCTAGTTGAGTCACGTTAGACCAGCAAGCACACTAGTTATAACGCTGCTTTATCAGATTTAGCGAGTCTCTCTCCTTATATGTGTACACAATGTAATCAATATTTCTTAAAAGTTAGTAGAACTCTACCATTTCCTAATTCATGAGGATATTGTTAAGTGGTGGTTGGCGGGAGTGATCATTCCTGCAACTATCAACATATAACTGATAGAGACTACAAGTGATAAGAATATTATGAGTGCTGGCTTAGTATCTCCTTTTGAAGCTTCATTTATCTCGACTCATCCTCGCAAATTGTGCAGGAATTTCCTCGCATGCACTTTACATAAAATTTCTCTATTTACGTTATTTAGGTTTGCTTGGGCTAAGATTAATAACCAGTAAATGTAATTTTGAAAGCCAATAAATACAATCGATGTATAGTCAGTACGTGGTTTCTCTTCCCTCTTTAATTTGTTTCTGCATTACATTGTGCTCTCCTATACATCTTATTTTTCTTATTTTCTTAATTTTGATTTGATTGATAATCCAACTAAACTTCAAGCTGAAAGTTACTGTTTACCTTTCATTTACCTTAGGGCGATTCGATCCCAGATCAGGCCTAATGGTAGGTGGCCTGATCGATCAGGCTGTTGATGTTGGCTGCAAGTAATTCAACAGTATGCGACGCAGCTCGGAGGATTAGGAACTGACTTCAGCCTATGAAATTTCCTCTTGAAGTCAGCCAGATGTTTGTTGGAAATTCTCATTAAGTATAAAGTAAGGTGGTTGAAAAGTCGAGGACCTCTGACACTCATAGTTGTGTTTTAGTGTACTTATCGCACCTCTGCCATGAGTACACTAAGAGATTTAGCAAAGTCTGCCAAGTGTCTTACTTTCATGTGGGATGATTACAGTGTGTTGGTTTAGTGTCATTCCTCATTGTCCAGGTGTTAATTATCATGTACCTTTCTCACCTGCATCCCTGCTTCTCCAGAATACCTGCCATATAACAGTGCATGTCAGCAATACCTGTCATATAACAGTGCATGTCAGCAATACCTGTCATATAACAGTGCATGTCAGCAATACCTGCCATATAACAGTGCATGTCAGCATACCTGCCATATAACAGTGCATGTCAGCAATACCTGTCATATAACAGTGCATGTCAGCAGTACCTGCCATATAACAGTGCATGTCAGCAAACTGCATATAACGTGCATGTCAGCATACCTGTCATAACAGTGCATGTCAGCAGTACCTGCCATATAACCCGTGCATGTCAGCAGTACCTGCCATATAACAGTGCAGTCAGCAATTGTCATATCAGTGCATTCAGAGTACCTGCCATATAACAGTGCATGTCAGCAGTACCTGCCATATAACAGTGCATGTCAGCAGTAACTGCCATATAACCATGCTTGTCAGCAGTACCTGCCATATAACCATGCTTGTCAGCAGTACCTGCCATATAACCATGCATGTCAGCAATACCTGCCATATAACCATGCTTGTCAGCAGTACCTGCCATATAACCATGCATGTCAGCAGTACCTGCCATATAACCATGCATGTCAGCAGTACCTGCCATATAACCTTGCATGTCAGCAGTACCTGTCATAAACCATGCTGTCAGCAGTACCTGCATATAACCATGCTTGTCAGCAGTACCTGTCATATAACCATGCTTGTCAGCAGTACCTGCCATATAACCATGCTTGTCAGCAGTACCTGCCATATAACCATGCTTGTCAGCAGTACCTGCCATACAACCATGCTTGTCAGCAGTACCTGCCATATAACCATGCTTGTCAGCAGTACCTGTCATACAACCATGCTTGTCAGCAGTACCTGCCATACAACCATGCATGTTATCAGTACCTGTCATATAACCATGCTTGTCAGCAGTCCCTTTGCCATATAACCATGCTTGTCAGCAGTACCTGCCCATACAACCATGCTTGTCAGCAGTACCTGCCATACAACCATGCATGTTATCAGTACCTGTCATATAACCATGCTTGTCAGCAGTACCTGTCATGTAACCATGCTTGTCAGCAGTACCTGTCATATAACCATGCATGTCAGCAGTACCTGTCATATAACCATGCATGTCAGCAGTACCTGTCATATAACCATGCTTGTCAGCAGTACCTGTCATATAACCATGCATGTCAGCAGTACCTGTCATATAACCATGCTTGTCAGCAGTACCTGTCATATAACCATGCATGTCAGCAGTACCTGCCATATAACCATGCTTGTCAGCAGTACCTGCCATATAACCATGCATGTTAGCAGTACCTGTCATGTAACCATGCTTGTCAGCAGTACCTGTCATGTAACCATGCTTGTCAGCAGTATCTGTCATATAACCACGCTTGTCAGCAGTACCTGCCATATAACCATGCATGTCAGCAGTACCTGTCATATAACCATGCTTGTCAGCAGTACCTGTCATATAACTATGCATGTCAGCAGTACCTGTCATATAACCATGCATGTCAGCAGTACCTGTCATATAAACCATGCTTGTCAGCAGTACCTGCCTTTATAACCTGCATGTCAGCAGTACCTGCCATATAACCATGCTTTGTCAGAAAGGTACCTGCCCATATAACCATGCATGTCAGCAGTACCTGTCATATAACTATGCTTGTCAGCAGTACCTGCCATATAACCATGCTTGTCAGCAGTACCTGTCATATAACCATGCTTGTCAGCAGTACCTGTCACATAACCATGCATGTCAGCAGTACCTGTCACATAACCATGCTTGTCAGCAGTACCTGTCATATAACCATGCATGTCAGCAGTACCTGTCATATAACCATGCTTGTCAGCAGTACTGTCATATAACCATGCTTGTCAGCAGTACCTGTGCATATAACCATGCATGTCAGCAGTACCTGTCATATAACCATGCTTGTCAGCAGTACCTGTCATATAACTATGCTTGTCAGCAGTACCTGCCATATAACCATGCTTGTCAGCAGTACCTGTCATATAACCATGCTTGTCAGCAGTACCTGTCACATAACCATGCATGTCAGCAGTACCTGTCACATAACCATGCTTGTCAGCAGTACCTGTCATATAACCATGCATGTCAGCAGTACCTGTCATATAACCATGCTTGTCAGCAGTACCTGTCATATAACCATGCTTGTCAGCAGTACCTGTCATACAACCATAGAGAAGGTCTCTCCTGCTTCTCACAACTACATGGTCTTGGACACATTGGAGGACAAACAGAATGTAGATGTAGTATACACAGACTGTGTGAAAGCCCTTAACATTTGCGATCGTGGTGTAATAGCACACAAAATGGATGGAAAAGTGGATAAAACACAGTAATAGTAAACAAAGTTAAGTCCGAGGCAGCTGCAGTGAAAAGCTCTGTTCCACAAGGTACAGTACTCGCTCCCGGGAATCATTTTTTATGCCCATATCTGACAGAGATGTAAATCATAACATTGTCTTCCTTTGCTGACGATGCTAGAATTGAGGAGTGCAAATATCCAAGCGGATATAAACCAAGCCTTCCAGTGGACCACAGACAAATTTCAATTACTCCTCTATGAAAAACTTGAGGAAATTAAAGCTAAATAGGACTGTAAAACAAATTCTTACCACACAATAGTGCGGAAAACTAATGTGAAGGACTTAGTGATAATATCAGAGGATCTCACTTTCAAAGACCACAACAAATATGCTGGATAATGTGAACTTCAAAGCAAGGGATGCCAAGCCAGCGATGATCCTTTTTAATTCACTTGTTCTCTCCAAGCTGGAATACTGCTGTACAATAGCGGCCCATTTCAAGGCTGGCGAAATTGCAGAATATACAGAGAACCTTCACTGCACATGTACGTACAGCCAAGCACCTCAATTACTGGAACTGTTTGTAAGCACTAGACTTTTACTCCTTGGAATGCAGGCGAGCAAGATGCATCATAATTAACTGGAAAATCCTAGAAGGACTCATCTCAAACCTGCACACAGAAATCACTCGCTTCGAAAGCAAAATACTCAGCAGGAGATGCAGCATCCCCCCAGTGCCAAGCAGGGACGCCGTGAGTACACTAAGAGATAACGCAGTAAGTGTCAGGAACCCATGATTGTTCAACTGCCTCTCAGCATACATAAGGGGAGTTACCAATAGACCCCTGGCTGTCTTTAAGACCCCTGGCTGTCTTCAAGACTCCTGGCTGTCTTCAAGACCCCTGGCTGTCTTCAAGACCCCTGGCTGTCTTCAAGACCCCTGGCTGTCTTCAAGACCCCTGGCTGTCTTCAAGACCCCTGGCTGCTTTCAAGACTCCTGGCTGTCTTCAAGACCCTGGCTGTCTTCAAGACCCTGGCTGTCTTCAAGACCCCTGGCTGTCTTCAAGACCCCTGGCTGTCTTCAAGACTCCTGGCTGTCTTCAAGACCCCTGGCTGTCTTCAAGACCCCTGGCTGTCTTCAAGACCCCTGGCTGTCTTCAAGACTCCTGGCAGTCTTCAAGACCCCTGGCTGTCTTCAAGACCCCTGGCTGTCTTCAAGACCCCTGGCTGTCTTCAAGACCCCTGGCTGTCTTCAAGACCCCTGGCTGTCTTCAAGACCCCTGGCTGTCTTCAAGACTCCTGGCTGTCTTCAAGACTACTGGCTGTCTTCAAGACCCCTGGCTGTCTTCAAGACCCCTGGCTGTCTTCAAGACCCCTGGCTGTCTTCAAGACCCCTGGCTGTCTTCAAGACCCCTGGCTGTCTTCAAGACCCTTGGCTGTCTTCAAGACCCCTGTCTGTTTTCAAGACCCCTGGCTGCTTTCAAGACTCCTGGCTGTCTTCAAGACCCCTGGCTGTCTTCAAGACCCCTGGCTGTCTTCAAGACCCTGGCTGTCTTCAAGACCCCTGGCTGTCTTCAAGACTCCTGGCTGTCTTCAAGACCCCTGGCTGTCTTCAAGACCCCTGGCTGTCTTCAAGACCCCTGGCTGTCTTCAAGACCCCTGGCTGTCTTCAAGACCCCTGTCTGTCTTCAAGAGGGAGCTGGACTGCTTTCTAAAGTCAGTGCCTGGCCATCGGGCCTGTGGTTCGTACGCTGGACAGCGTTGTGCCAGCAGTACCAGACAGATTGATCAGGCCCTGATCCACCATGAGGCCTGGTAATGGACTGGGTTGCGGGGGTGTTGGCTCCCAGAACATCCTCCAAGTAGGTACCTGCCAAACTACCATGCTTACGTTTGATATACTTTTGATGAGTTCCCAGAGTTTTTCTACTCTCAGATTCCTGCCATAGGCCAGGCTCGTCTGGTACTTGCCCGGTGAACCAGGCTGTTGCTTCTGGTGGCTTGCTCCCCCACATATCCATCACAGCCTGGTTGATCTGGCATCTGGTGAAGATACTTTTCCAGTTTCCTCTTGATTTCTCCATTTGTCCCAGGAATTTTTCTGATATATTCTGTAAGATGTTGAATAGTCTGTGGCAACGGATGTTGATAAGTGTTGATAATAATTAAGGGCGTGATTTTCTTAGTGGTTGTTGTAGCGTCATTGTCATTAAATGTCCTGATATTGTTTTCCTCGTTAAATTTTTATTTGTTTAAATTTGTTAAAGAAACCATCACGATGATTTGTCAGGTTGTCCGGGTTCACTGTACGACACATTTTGTCCTTTGTTTCCGAATCTGTTAGCAGATGTTGCTTCGTATTTCCGAAGTTCATTAAATGTAGGTGCTAGTAAGTAGAGGATTTACAGTATACACGTGACTGGTTTAGGCGATGCTCAGAATATAATGTACTCTGTAATTTATGTCTCAGATTATAGCTGTTTGCAATAATGAAGTTCAGGGTGTTTTCCAGTCTGGTTTATTCCACTATTTGCTAGTTCAAAACAAATTTGTGACGTAAATTGACTTCTATGTGGCACCTTATCTGAAGTGGATTCTTTTATCTGTCATCACAGTGTTTGCCACATTGTTCACTTGCTCTGAAACACCATATACTCTGTAGATGTTAACAATGGTACAAAATACCGACAAGTTGATGATTAAGACACACGTACAACAGTTGGACATCTTTATTCCTTCCCTGAAGCAGTGCTGGTTGTTATGTATGAGTCCATTCCTTTCTAGGGGCTCCACCAGCCCCCAGCCTTAGTGCTAATGACTGCCACAGCCACCACAGTCATAGCCCCTGTTACAGGTGTAGTAGAGGAGGAGTTATCTTCCGGGAACATACTGGCCTCCTGAAAACAGATGGTAGTGTCTCTGACTTGATTATCGAAGACTGTAGTGCAGTTCTAGAATCTGCGCAAATTGGGAATACATCCAGTACGAATTGTATCCAACCAAAAGCAAAATGGTGAAAATTCTATGCTTGTATGCATGGAATATCGGGGAGAACAAATGGGATATATAACTTTGAGTATCCTAAAAAATGCCTGCAACCTCCTGTCTAAAGGAGTGTGTCGTTCTACCTCTTGCAAATTCTTCCATCCTGAGATGTGCCACTCTTCAGTCCTTAAAAAAAATAATGTTACAACACCAACTACCTTGCATATCACTTAAAAGGGACCAGAAGGTACACACCCCGTAAAATAAACCATAGTAGTTACGGTAGTTATGAAAACTCCACTACAAGTGTTTTTTTTAGTGGCAGGAAACGAAGAAAGAAAATGGAAAGAAATAACCAAAATAGTTCACCTTGGAGCCTTGTTGGACTAGTGGCGCCTCCAGAACCACAGTTACTGATACCAACAACAAAATCCTCCAACAAACATGCAACACGACCTCATTTATATTTGCTAATATACAGGGCGCTAAGCCATCCACCAACAACAAAATACCTTTCATCAGTGGACTTCTAGGGGAGTTAAATGCAATTTTTGCAGTCTTCACAGAGACCCACGCGAAAGATTACTTTGACATTGATATATGGATACCTGGGTACAACCTTTTCAGATGCAACAGAAAGAACAGGAAACAGGGGGGGGGGCGGTTGACCTGTATGTCAGAGTCGCTTATTTGCACGGAGATACTGAACACCACAATAAAAATCATGATCCAAAACTTAGTAACTGTGCTTGTATATAAGCCAGAAGATGCAGCTTCCCAACACTTCAAGGATCAGCTATCGAAAATTGACTACTATCTGGAAAACCTTCCAGCCCCATCCCCAAACATCTTACTGCTTGGTGACTTCAGTCTAAGACATACAAAATGGAAGAATGTAGCAAATAATGTTTTAGCAGAAATAATCCCTGGAGGCAACTCAGATGAAAAGTCACACACACATGAGCTGCTGAATTTCTACAATAAACACATCTAAGTCAGCAGATAGTGGAGCCAACAAGACTGGAGAACACACTTGACCTTATTGTCACAAATAATGAGGACCTGGTAAGAAACATATCAAAAACAACTAATTCTGATCATAATCTAATCGAAGTCCAGACTTACATGCACAGGAGTCCTGATCAGCAAAATGTATACAGCTATGAGGGTACCTTTATCAAATTCAACTTCAACAACAAGAACATCAACTTGGACCAAGTAAACTATGCCCTAAATGAAACATGTTGGGAAGATATATTAAATAACATGGACGCTAACCAATGCCTTGAAAAGATCAACTATCTGGTAGCTGACGTATGTTCAAGGCATATTCCCCTAAGAAAAAACAAAAGTAAACTGAAGTGAGAGAGATGATGCCTCTACAGGAGAAGATGAATCACTGAGCTCCTCAAAAATGCTAGATTATCTGAAACACGGAAGGAAGTGCTAACCAGGGAAGTGGAAAATATTGAGCTTAAGTTAAAGGAGTCATACAGGATCCAGGAGAGACAAGAGGAGCTTTTAGTTCCTCGTGTCTCTGTTGCGATAAGTGAAATTGAAAGAAATTCGAAATATTTCTTTTCATACGCCAAAAACAAGGCAAAAACCACATCTGGTATAGGGTCCCTGCTCAGACAAGATGGATCTTACACAGATGACAAAGAAATGAATGAGATACTGAAATCTCAATACGACTCTGTTTTGCGAATCACTAATCAGTCTAAAGATAGACAATCCAAATAATTTTTTACATGAATAAACCTCAAAAGCCTGTCAGTGTATGCCAGATTTCTGACATAACCCTAACTCCACTAGATTTTGAGAAAGCCTTTGACAGCATGCCCATGCACTCAGCCTCAGGCCCAGACTAGTTGAACTCTGTTCATTAAGAACTGCAAAAAACCTCTCCGGCAGGCTCTGCTATGGAGAAGGAGCATAGACACAGGTGAGATTCCAGTCACTAAAAAACAACGGATATAGCCCCACTTCATAAAGGTGGCGGCAAAGCAACAGCTAAGAACTATAGGTAAATAGCTCTAACGTCCCACGTCATAAAAATCTTTGAAAGAGTTCTAAGAAGTAGGATTGCAAACCACTTGGATTCCCAACAGTTGCATAATCCAGGGCAACATGGCTTCAGAGGAGGTCCTCCTGCCTCTCGCAACTACTGGATCACTGAGATATAGTCTTGGATGCACTGGGAAACAAAAAGCGGATGTAGTATACTCAGACTTTGCAAAAGCCTTTGACAAGTGCGACCAATGGTGTAATAGCACACAAAATGCGTGCTGAAGGGATAACTGGCAAAGTGGGCAGATGGATCTTCAACTTTCTAACCAATCGAACACAAAGAGTAGTGGTAAACAAAGTTAAATCCGAAGCTGCCATAGTGAAGCGCTCTGTCCCAAAGGCACAGTACTCGCCCCTATCCTGTTCCTCGTCCTCATATCAGACACAGACAAAGATGTAAACCATAGCACCATATCATACTTTGCAGACGATACTAGGATCAGCATGAGAGTTTCATCCATTGAGGACATGGCAAATCTCCAAGAAGATATAAATCATGTTTTCCACTGAGCGATGGACAACAATATGATGTTCAATGAAGACAAATTCCAACTACTCCGTTATGGAAAACTGGAGGAGATAATACCTAGAACTAAGTATACTACAAACTCTAATCACACAGTAAGCGGAAGAGTAATGTGAAGGACCTAAGAGTGGTAATGCCTGATCTCACCTTCAAGGATCATAACAGTGCCACTATCACATCTGCGAGGAAAATGACAGGATGGATAATGACGACATTCAAGACGAGATCCTAAGTCAATGGCTGGAATACTGCTGTACATTAACATCCCCATTCAAGGCAGGTGAAATTGCAGCTCTAGAGAATGTACAGAGAACCTTTACTACACGTATAAGTTCCATCAAACACCTTAACTACTGGGAATGCTTGGAAGCACTTTATTTGTACTCACTGGAGTGCAGATAAGAGAGAGACATCATAATCTACACCTAGAAGATTCTGGAGGGACTGGTCCCTAATCTGCACACAGAAATCACTCCCTACGAAAGCAAAAGACTTGGCAGGCGATGCAACTTACGCCCAATGAAAAGAAGGGCACCATTAGTACACTAAGAGAAAACACAGTAAGTGTCCGGGGCCCAAGACTGTTCAGTAGCCTCCCACCAGCCATAAGGGGAGTTTCCAATAGGCCCCTGGTTGTCTTCAAGAAGGAGCTGGACAGATACCTAAAGTCAGTGCCGGATCAGCCGGGCTGTGGTTTGTATGTTGGACTACATGCGGCCAGCAGTAGCAGCCTAGTTAATAATGCTCTGATTCCACCGGGAGACCTGGTCATGGACCGGGCCGCGGGGGCGTTGATCTCTAGAATGCCCTCCATGTAGACTCCAGGTAGGTAGACTCTTCTGATAATCTTCTCCATAACTATACATACTACACATACATGCAGGCTGTCTCCTTAAAAATCGAGACTACATTTGCTGCCTTTCACACCTTGCAGTTGACCTGTTTCGATAGATGTATTGAAGATTATTGTTAGTGGCACACACAGTGCATCTGTTTCCTCTCGCAGGATTCATGGAGAGACATTATCTAGGCCCACTACCTTCGAGGTATCTAGTTTGTCTAGGAGTTTCTTCACCTCCTTGCTTGAGTGCAGTGTTTCCAGCACTTACTGATGCACCCTACCACCTCGGTTTGCTGGAAACCTGTCTCCACTGTGAATGCCTCCCTGAAACGGGAGCTGAGCTCTTCACATACTTCCTTGTTGTTACTTGCGATCTCTCCTCCTTCCTCAGCACGATTACCTGGTCCTTTATTATTGTTTTCCTCCTGATGCAGCTGTATAACAATTTTGGGTCAAATTTTACTTTTGATGCTGTGTCATTCTCATATTGATGCTGGGCTTCTCTCCTTATCCATGCATATTCATTTCTGGCTCTTCGGCTCAACTCCCTGTTTTCCTGGATCCTTTGCCTTCTATACTTTTTCCATACTCTAGCACACTTAGCTTGATACTTTCAAAACATTCTGGTAAACCATGGGCTTATTCTGGTCTTCCTGTTGTTTCTGTTGCCCCTTGGTACAAACTTCTATACTGCCTCCTTGCACTCTGTCGTCACGTGTGCCATCATTTTGTTTACTGTCTTTCCCTATGATTCATTTAACCACTGCACCTCATGTAGGAATTGCCTCATACTTGTGTAGTCCCCTTTTTGGAAGTTTGGCTTCTCCCGGCCTTCTCTTACGAAGCTCAAGATCACGTGACCGCTAGTGCCTAGGGGCCTTTCGTGTGTGATAACTCCTATGTCTGAATTGTTCAAGGTGAATATGAGGTCCAGCCTTGCTCTGTGCTCGCCTAGTTGTGGTTGCAGGGGTCGATTTGCAGCTCCTGGCTTTGCCTCTTCACCGATCGCTACTAGATCCTCTCTCTCCCTGCTCCATGAGCTTTATCATGCCTTGTCTTAAAGCTATGTATAGTTCCTGCCTCCACTACATCACTTGCTAGCCTATTCCACTTCCTGACAACTCTGTCTCAAGAAATACTTCCTTGACTCATATGAGTGTTCAACTTCCAATTGTGACCCCATGTTTCTGCGTCCCATCTCTGGAACATCCTATCTCTGTCCACCTTATCTATTCCACACAGTATTTTGTATGTCGTTATCATGTCTCCCCTAACCACCTTGTCCTCCAGTGTCGTTAGGCCGATTTCTCGTAGCCTTTCTTTGTATGACATTCCCCTTAGCTCTGGAACCAGCCTTGTTGCAAACCTTTGCACTTTCTCAAATTTCTTGACGTGCTTGATCAGGTGTGGGTTCCAAACTGGTGCTGCGTACTCCAGTATGGGCCTGACGTACACAGTGTACAGTGTCTTGAACGATTCCTTACTAAGGTATCGGAACGCTATTCTCAGGTTTGCCGGGCGCCCATATGCTGCAGCAGTTATCTAGTTGATGTGTGGTTCCGGAGACGTGCTCGGTGTTATACTCACCACAAGATCTTTCTCCTTGAGCGACCTTTGCAGTCTTTGGCCACCTAGCCTATACTTTGCGGTCTTTGCCCTTCCCTGATCTTCATGACTTTGCATTTGGCGGAGTTAAATTCGAGGAGCCAGTTGCTGGCCCTCGCGTCCAGCTGTCCAGGTCTCTTTGTAGTCCTGCCTGATCCTCATCTGATTTAATTCTCCTCATTAACTTCATATCTGCAAACAGGAACACTTCTGAGTCTGTCCCCTCCATCATGTCATTCACATATATCAGAAATAGCACTGGTCCTAGGACTGACCCCTGTTGGACCCCGCTCGTCACAGGCGCCCACTGTGATACATCATGTACCATGACTCGTTGTTGCCTCCCTATCAGGTATTCTCTGATCCACTGCAGTGCCCTCACTGTTATACGTGCCTGATCCTCCAGCTTCTGCACTAATCTCTTGTGAGGAACTGTGTCAAAGGCCTTCTTGCAGTTCAAGAAAATGCAATCAACCCACCCCTCTCTCTCGTGTCTTCTGTAAGGTGTCTGTGTCTGTCTGCCTGCCTGCGTGTGTGTCCGTGTGTGTGTGCGTGTGTGTGCGTGTGTGTGCACGTGTGTGTGCGCGTGTGTGCGTGTGCGTGTGTGTGTGTGCGTGCGTGTGTGTGCGTGCGTGTGTGTGTGCGTGTGTGTGTGCGTGTGTGTGTGCATGTGTGCGTGTGTGTGTGCGTGTGTGCGTGTGTGTGTGCGTGTGTGCGTGTGTGTGTGCGTGTTGTGTGTGCGTGTGTGTGTGCGTGTGTGTGTGCGTGTGTGCTGTGTGTGTGTGTGTGTGTGTGTGTGTGTGTGTGTGTGTGTGTGCGCGCGCGTACGTGTGTGTGTGTGTGCGTACGTGTGTGTGTGTGTACACGCGCGCTTGTTCATTTGCAAATCATTGCGTTTGCGTGTTTGCAGTATCATGTGCCGGTATGCGTTGCAGTGTGTATATTAATATACATATGCAAGTATTCAAATATAGATTATATGTGCCTTTGTGCTGCTGCTTTTCATGTACATATATACACATTTCCTCTGTTTATATACATTCGAAGAAATATGTTTAAACTGAATTATATTTGATGTTGTATATGTGCATTTTATAGGATGGAGTCCACCTCTAGTGCAAGTTACTGAGACAGTCTGGGAGAATTAGATAGAGAAGCCTCGAGGAAAAATATTTCGGTTTCTCCCTGAAGTAGTTTGAACCTTCCATTTCAACTACCATCCCATCTTCGTAACTGCACACACTGGTATATTTTATCATGTAATATGGTACACAGAGCTTAAATGATACGTTCATGATATGAAGATGGAGTATACAATACATAAGGTTTTAGGGATATATTACAAGTACATAATGCTAAGTTGTTTGTCAAAAATTACATTATAAAAATCTCATCCAGCTCCTCAGAACTGGGACTCGTACTTGGGATACAACAGGCATTATCCCTCTGAACTTGAGCACTTAGTCACTGGCACAGATAAACTAGCTGCCCTGGGATCCCTAGTTGCCCTGATGACTCTTTTGCCGATCTCCTTAAGGAGCTTAGATGAGGTCTTTCCTATGGGCCAAGGGTCTCTGAGCCTATGGTAACAAATATGTAACAATAGGCAAACTCGCCATTTTTTCCCAACTTTTGAGACTCCCTGAAGGTGGCAGCTCCCGTTGTACCTGTTGCTATGGATGCACGTGTGTAGTCCCGTACCACTCCCTTGCCATACATTCTTAACACTTTTGTCATTGGATCTGCATAGTTGGAATGGCTCCCTTATTGTTGGGTATCTAGCTGTTACAAGTCTTCTCTTGATGTTATTGACTCCTTCATGCCTTGCAGTCTTTCCCCTCAAATCTGCGACAATCAAGACCATGGTACCTGACTGGATCTCCCGATTCACTGCCACAGATACATCTGTGTTCATCAAGGACAGGGGCAGCAAGGCAAAAGGCAACACCAATGCAGAGGGACTGCAGGTCGAGGCATGTGCCAAGGGAGGAGTTGGGGCCTGCCAACCGGAAATTCCGAGCATGGGGAGTGCTCACTGCTAGAAAGCGAGTTCTGTACTTCCCCGACACACCACACTGAAGCATTGTTAAGGCTATATTCTCCACTGTTGGGCCATTCCAGTGTGACAGTTGTTGAGGGGAGCAGGTCTGGTTGCAGAGCCTGATAGATTATCCCAGATTCTGGCTCCTTCAATGAACTTTTGGTCACGAACCTCAACATTGTTCCTAAGATGTTCAGGAAGAATCGTTGCTACAAGTCCACTGGAAGCCACGCTTGAGGGCAGGAAAGCAGGTAGTGCAATCTGTGATGCCTTGTGGACACCAATACCTCCTAATCTGACTGGTAGTATAGCTTGGTCCCACTGCCCGTTTTCTAGAGTAAGGTTGAGTACTTCAGTTAATTTAGCCTAGAGAGACTGTCGTAATTATGTAGAATTGGGTTCTCATATGAAGGTGCGAGTCTTAAAGAAATATGGTAGCCTGGGTAGACTGAAGCAGATTGTGAGAAGGTACAAGGCATCGTGTGTGTGTGTGTGTGATGGTTTATTCGTGCATGTACACTATGTCGTGTACTCACCTAATTGTACTCGCCTAATTGTAGTTGCAGGGGTCGAGACTCGGCTCCTGGCCCCGCCTCTTCACTGATCGCTACTAGGTCTCTCTCTCTCTCTCTCTCTCTCTCTCTCTCTGATTCCAGAGCTTTGTCATACTTCGTCTTAAAGCTATGTATGGTCCCTGCCTCCACTACGTCACTTGCTAGGCTATTCCACTTCCTGACGACTCTATGACCGAAGAAATACTTCCTAACATCCCTCTGACTCGTCTGAATCTTCAGCTTCCAATTGTGACCCCTTGTTTCTGTGTCCCCTCTCTGGAACAACCTGTGTCTGTCTACCTTATCTATTCACGCAGTATTTTGTATGTCGTGAGTCCGATTTCCCTCAACCATTCTTCGTAGGACATACCCCTGAGCTCCGGAACTAGCCTTGTTGCAAACCTTTGCACTTTCTTTATTTCTTGACGTGCTTGGCCAGGTGTGGGTTCCAAACTGGTGCTGCATAGTGTGTGTGTACTTAGTTGTTTTAGCTCCTTGCCTCACTTATTATCATCAGTTGGCTTTACTAATTCTCTCATACAGAGCCCATTCATTCTTATTTGTGCTTACTTCGCTTTCCAATTTACTTCTTGGAGATATTTTTGTGTGTCATTATTTTATCGCCCTTTCTCTTTTCTTTTAGGAATCGTAATTTGAATTTATCTAGTCTCTCTTCCTCAGTTTTGCTGTGAATCATGTTTAAAACCTTATATCGTCTCTAGTGTCTTCATTCCTGAGGGGAAAGTTGTCTCAGAGGAAAGCAGCGTGTTGACGCTAATTTCTAAGTTAAGTTTGCTCCACAGTTATTTTTTTTACATACTGAAAAATATATCGGTCTGTAAATGAAAATTTTGGAAGAGTTCAATTTTTAAAGGAGTTCGGCCTAATTAACTATATCTTCTGAACAAGAACATTTCCCTGATCTCTCTTCCTTTGTTTTAGCTAGGTACAGTAAGGAATCATTGTTCCTGTTTTTAGATCATGAAATCACGTCATCAGAGGGTGTCCAGCAAGGAAATCCTCTCATCCATTTCTGTTCTGCATAGCAGTTAGGGAAATCACTTCTAGGTGGACCAATGAGCTAACTTGTTCCCGGGTGATGGCACACTGGCGGGCACAAAAAAATAAGTCCCAGATGATCTTGGCCAGGTTATGACACTGGGACAGGAAGTGGGACTCATCCTTAATTCATCCAAATGTGAAATCATATCTGTAAATCAAAAAGTGATCGAGGTAGTGAGCATCATTCATTGCCCCCCACAAATAGTATCTTGCTTGGACCACCTCTTAGAACTGATACCATTGACTCAATTCTCAAGAAAAAATGGAGGATTTGAGGAAGATGGAACAATGAACAGGCAGTTTTGACACCCACGATGCCTTGTACCTTTTCACAATGTGTTTGAGTCTGCCCTGGTAAATGTATTTCTTAAGAGGTGCACCCTCATATGATAACCTTATACTGCAAGAATATGAGTTTCCTGAGGGAGATTTTTGCAGAAGTACTCAACCTTACTATAGAAGACAGACAGTGGGATGAAGCTACACTTCCAGTACTACTAGGAGATATTGGTGTCTGCAAGGCTAGTCGCGGCATTATGCCTGGTGAACGCCCCAGCGTAATGCTGTGACGAAAATCAAAGGCCTACCATACAAGAGGGTCTTTCTTCGTCAGTCCATTATGCTGAATAGCAGCCGTTAGCATGATGCCACAGCCTGCCACAACACTTCACAGTGACTCCTCAGTGCTCGCGTGGCTGCTGTGGTGAGAGAAAGTGTTGAACTTTTGTCTGCCCCATCTTTTGTCTGGTGTTCCTTTTGGTTTTGGGGCTATACACATTTGATTATGGGTAAAAGGAAGTCTTTAATACCTGAAACAATAACTCAAATCATAGTGCTTCACAAAGCTGGTCACCAGACAAAAGAAATAGTGGAGAATGTTAGTGTGTGTGAGCATTCAGTGAGGAACTGGGTGCCAAACCTCGGCCTGGCCCCTTGAAGAAGACATCTGTTCGTACCTTAACCGTGTTAAAGAAGCAATTAGAGAATACACCCAAGATAACTGCTAGATAATTTAAAGAAAATAACCCACATCTTCTCTCAGAGGTGTCTTTAAGAACTGTTAACAGACGTGTGTCAGAATTGGGCTACAGTAGTCACCACCAGGTTAAGAACTGATCCTCTCCAAGCCACAGAAGACACATAGGCTGGATTGTGCAAAGAAATATCCTCACAGGAATCATCAACGGTGATCTGAAGTACTTTGGAGTGATGAAGCAACCTTCACTGTCACCTGCAACTGTGGGGGACGTGTGTACAGGACCAGAGATAGGGACCACTAAACCTGCGCTTAGCCTGTGGGTCCACCAAACACCCAGGCTCGCTATGGTTTGTGGGTGTCAGTGCTCAGAATGTTGGTGAAATCATTGTGCTTCTCAAAAATCAGTATATGAACCAGTATAATTACCTGGAGTTACTGTGTGACAGTTTACCGAGGCATTTGACATGTGTGGGGCTACGGTTTTTTACGCAGGACAGTGCACCGTGTCTTACCACCAAATCTGTAGTTCAGTGACTTAATGACTGTGAATTGAGGTTCTTTAATGACTGGTCAGGCAATTCCCCAAACCTAAACCCTATTGAGAACCTCTGGTCAATAGTGAAACGAAGTTTACTGGGCAATGATATCAGTTCCATCCTGTGGCTGGAGGCTGCTCTACATGAGGCATGGAATATACCTCCCCAAACCCTCAAGAATTTGTCTGAGTCTTTTCCTACACGGTTGAGGGATGTGATTAAGCATAAAGGATGCAACACCAAGTATTAAGACCTCAGTAAGTGTGCAAATATATATATTATAATCTTTCATGGTATGTGTTTGTGTTTTGGTATGTGTGTGTGTGTGTGGGGGGGAGGGGCGGCATAATGCCGTGGCTAACAATATATATACCTTTGATGAGTTTTGAGTCTTTCAACTCCTAGATTCTGGCCATGGGCTAGGCTCTTCTGGTGCTAGCCTTGTGAACCAGGCTGTTGCTGTTGGAGGCCTGCTGCCCTATATATCCCTCAGCCTGGTTGATTTGTCACCTGGTGAAGATACCAAATTTCCTCCCGAAGACTTCTACACTTGTCTCAGCAGTGTTTCTGATATCTTCTGGTAGGATATTGAATAATCTGTGGCCACAGATGTTGATACAGTGTTCCCTTATTGTGAACACTGCATCTCTGCTTTTCACTGGGTTTATTTTGCACTTCCTCCCATCTCTCTTGCTCCAGTATGTTATGGCAGTGAGCAGATTAGGGGCCAAGCCCTGGAGTATTTTCCAGGTATATATTATCATGTATCTCACTCTCTCCTACGCTCCAGTGAGTACATATTTAAGACTTTAAGGCGTTCTTAGTAATTTAAATGCTTTACTGGCTCTGTGGGCCATAAATGATCTCCCAGCATACATAAGAGGGATTACCAATAGACCCCTGGTTCTCTTCAATAAGGCACTAGACAGGCATCTAAAGTCAGTACCTGAACAGGTGGTCTGTGGTTTCGTGCGTCGGTTTGCATGCAGCCAGCAGTGTCAGATGGAGATCAGTCATGGATTAGGGAATAAACACACATGATGGGTGGCTTGGTAACTTATATTAATGGTGAAACAACGAGTGCCATAGTCTGACCTGCCTCCTCTCTAACGTCTCGGCTTGAACTGCCATATCGTGCCCGGAGGGCGATGGTGGCATTCAAACATCATGCTAGGTCAGCAGTGAGTCACATAATGGTCAGTAATATAACAGTGATTCACGCAGGGAGGTGAATCAGCAATGGTTACTATGAGTACAGTAGTACACAGTACTAACATGGTGTGGATAACTACAGAAGTATATCACATAAGGAGTCAGTAACACTACTGACAGCTCGGTCATGATACATATGGCGTCTCGACATACAACTAATACAGACTAGAGGCTACAGGCCTCTTAGTTTGTATAGAATCAGCTCTGGGCTGAGTCTATACGATGTCAAAGTACACAGCAGATAAACATGATAACTATACATAAGGATGTTGTTGGGATGGAAGCTTAAGTAATGGAACTTATTCTATTGTATTACAAGGTATGATGTATCATAATTCAAGGGAATAATAGACTCAACAGTGGGATTATGCAATAAAAATTATAAAAAATTGATTGATTGATCTGTATTCATGTGATCTACGGATTCTGAGGAGGGATATATGCAAAGAAGGAAGTGTTTAACAGAAAAGGCAGACTTGGTGCACTCAAATCTAGACTGTTAAATCTCAGAATTCAGAGATAACGTGAACACAAAAATTTTTCTCTTGAATATTTATAAATTATTGTAATAGACAATTGAAATACATTTTAAAGTATATTATTCATCTATACAAATTATTTACATTTAACCCCAACTCTGCTAGGGTGAGATCTACATACGCAGAATGGTTATCATCTCTGGGAGGTTCAAACTGTTGCAATGGCTAATGCATGCTGTTTTTGAGGCAGATCTGAATTGGTATTTACAAATGCCTGAGGATTTCTCAGTACTTGTCGTGTATGTAGGGAATGACGATATTTTGGTTGATCGTCTGACTGAGTATTAGGTAGAGGGTACAGAGTCAGGAGGCTTGTCAGTCTGTCACATTAGTCTGGGTTGGAACATCATTATCATCACATACTACTTCATATGATCTAAATGCGACTCTTTATACTGACCAGTACTAATTTCTCTAACCTTATACTTATTGCCATTGATATGTTCAACTACTTGATAAGGACCAACAAACTTTTGGTCAAGCTTAGGCATTGTTGGTGTTTTGTTAAAGTTAGTCAGCATAACTCTCGAACCTACTTTAGTAACACAACTGACAGCAGTAACAGCCTGGTTGATCAGACCCTGATCTAGCACGAGGCCTGGTCTCAGACCAGGCTGTGGGGGCGTTGACCCCCTAAACTCTCTCCAGGTATACTCCAGTTATGTCTGTTATGAGGATGAGAAACAGCAGTGCCAGGACAGTACCTTGGGGAGCTGAGCTTTTTACTTCGCTGATGCTGGATTTCGCCGTTTACGTTGTGTGTTAGGAACCTGAAAATCCCCCTGCCTACTTTCCCTGTAATGCCAATGGCCCTCATTTTGTGTACAATCACTCCTTCATCACATTTGTCAGATTCGTTTGCAAAGTCTGTGTATGTCACATCGGCATTTTCATTGTCTTCCAAAGCCTCCGTAATTGTCATAGTGGTTCAGCAGGTGTGACAGGCATGATCGTCCTTCTCTAAAACCATGCTGGCTTAAGTTATGCTGCTTGTGCTGTTCCATGCAATTTGAAATTTGCCGTCTCATCACTCTTTCGAATATTTTTATGATGTGGGAAGTTAGGGCTACTGGTCTGGAATTTTTAGCTAGTGCTCTAGTTCTCTGTTATGGTGACTCAGTACTGCTTTGAGCAGCCGGATCAAATTTTTACATTGTAATCTCTGACAAACGTGTAGTAATATATACTTGAAATATATGCTTCTCGCCTCGCGTACTGTATATGCCATTTTTGGTGGTCCAGTAAGCCAGCAGAAGTCCTAAGACCCGCGTCATGAAACACTTGTCCTGTTTCCTGACAAACATTCCCTAACCTTCAGGAAGAAATCCACATATTTTTTCCTCGAAGCCTTTTTATCTGCTTCTCCGAGGCTGTGGGTCCACAATTTGCACTACAGATTATATATATAAATAATATGTTGTGCCGAATAGGTAAAACTTGCGACTTTGGCTTAAATAACAACGCTCTTCTTGCAGAATAAGGCAAGCGAAAATTTGTGTATGCAATAATTTCGCAAAAATCATTCTGAACCTAACGAAAAAAAAATATATTTCATTGTTTATTATTATTGTAAACTTATCTGAAATATGTTTAGTTAGATTAGGTTAAATTTGATTGCGCTTTTTATAATAAGGTTAGGTAAGTTTTCTAAGGTTGTTTTGGTACAAAATTATTAATTTTTGCATTATCATAAATGAAAAAATGTACCTTTAAACGTAAAAGAGAAAATTTTCGAAAGGACTTAATTTTAAATGAGCTCTTGCTATTTGATCAGTTTTACTTATTCGGCACGATATATATATATATATATATAATATGGAAGACAAGCCATGGGGGATGGAAATCTTCAGCTGAAAATTTACATTCCCCGTGGCTTGTTTTGCATGGTTCAGATCGACTGTGTGTGTGTGTGTGTGTGTGTGTGTGTGTGTGTGTGTGTGTGGTGTGTGTGTGTTCTGCCAGTAAGGTAAAGCAGGATCGCATATGAACAAGGTTTTTTTTTTAGAAAGGGTTGGGGGTGTGTAGATCAAGTGTTTACAGTGAATTATATAGGTGAACATTATTTAGATAATGTAGATAGGTTTTTATTACAACTATGGATTTGGAAAAGGCATGTGATAGGGTGGATAGGGGAACAATATGGCAGCTGTTGCAAGTGTATGGAATAGGAGGTAGGTTACTGAAAGCAGTTAAGAGTTTTTACGAGGATAGTGAGGCTCAGGTTAGAGTATGTAGGAGAGAGTGAGATTATTTACCAGTACAAGTACACCTTAGACAGTGATGCATGATGTCACCATGCTTGTTCAATACAATTATAGATGTGGTTGTAAGAGAAGTGAAGGCTTGCATGTTGGCAACAGGTGTGCGATTAAGAGATAAAGAATTTAATGCAAAGTGGGAGTTGTTACACTTGCTTTTTGCTGATGACACTGTGCGTTTGGGAGATTCTGAAGAGAGGTTGGTGAATGAATTTTATAGGTTATGTAAAAGAAGGAAATTAAAAATGAACATAAGGTGATGGGGATAAAAAATTAGGTAATGAAAGATTGGATGTCAAGTTGGAGAGAGGAGTATGGAGGAAGTGGATGTATTCAGATATTTGGGAGTGGATATGTCAGCAGATGGGTCTGTGAAAGATCTGGGATCTGGGAGAGTGGCAAAAGTACTCTACTTTGATACGAAGGGTGCAGGTTCGAATCCTGCTGTAGACTGAGAGATAATGTTTGTAAATAATTTCGCCTGTTTGTGAATTGTTAAGCATTGTGTACATCCACAGCAGGTCTCGAACCTGTAAACTCTGCCTAAGAGTACACGGTACTTTATCCACGACGCCAGATCCAGATAAGTATGTGCGCCTAGCCGAAGCTAGACGATGTTTCCCCATAACCCGGAGCACCAGGCTCGTTTTCAAAGTTATTTCATCAAATCCTGCCACATGCAGTGGACAACGAAAGACACTTGAAATACTTAACAATTCGAAAACAGGCAAAATTATTTTCGAACATTGTGTGTGTGGGGGGGATTTATTTTAGCATTTGGGAATAAGTATGGTTTAGAATGGTTTAAATGGAAATGTCTAGCTGTTAGGGAAAAGGGAAGAGATGTACATAATTACTGTGGAGTGATAAAAGAGAATGGTAGTAGAGGTTAGACAGGGTGTAGAACTTGTCAGCAGTGAGGTTAGGGTGAATGAAGGTAGGGAGAGAAGTTCTGGTGGTTGGGATGGATGGAATGAGGGAGGGAGGTTGGTAGGTAGGTAGGTTAGGAGTGTGGGGCGTCGAGGTTGGGATGGGCCGTGCTGCTGGATGACATGCGAGGGCCCACTAGCATGGGCTGGCAGTGGTCGGGCAGCGTTTGGCTGGGTTGGCCGTGTGAAGGGTGGTGGGTGAGTGTGTGTGAGGGTGTGCGTGTGTGAGAGTATGTGTGTGTGCAAAGTGTGTCTACGTACATGTGCGTCAAGCCACCACCTTGTAAAGTCAGTGAACTATACACATTTCTTGAGAGAATAGTTTGGTGTACGGTTGATATCGTGAGTTGTTTACTAAACACATTTATTAACGAGTGATAATTGAAACACAAGTCAGCGTTAAATAAAGAACATTTGCCGTCATAGAATTGTAAGTTATTGGTGATCAAAGATAACTAAGTTATCATGAAGTGAAGTTTGTAAGTGAGTATGTGATGCTCCCTACTGTACCAGTACTTGTACCACTGTACCAGTACTTGTACCACTGTACCAGTACTTGTACCACTGTACCAGTACTTGTACCACTGTACCAGTGCTTGTACCACTGTACCAGTACTTGTACCACTGTACCAGTACTTGTACCACTGTACCAGTCCACTGTACCAGTACTTGACGTACCAGCACTTGTACCACTGTACCAGCACTTGTACCACTGTTATCCAGCACTTGTACCACTGTACCAGTACTTGTACCACTTGTACCAGTACTTGTACCACTGTACCAGTACTTGTACCACGTACCAGTACTTGTCCACCGTACCAGTACTTGTACCACCTGTACCAGTGCTTGTACCACTGTAACAGTACTTGTACCACTGTACCAGTACTTGTACCAACTGTACCAGTACTTGTACACTTGTACCAGTACTGTACCACTGTACCAGTACTTGTACCACTAGTACTCTACCAGAACTTGTACCCTGTAACACTTGTACTACTAGTACCCTGTACCAGCACTTGTACCACAGATCTGTACCAGCACTTGTACCCTGTACCAGTCACTTGTACCACTGTACTCTTACCACTTGTACACTAGTACCCTGTACCAGCCTTGTACCACTATACCGTACCAGCACTTGTACCCATTGTACCAGTACTTGTACCACTGTACATCTGTACAGCATTTGTACCAGTACGCTTGTACCACTGTACCAGTAACTTGTACCCACTGTACCATGTACTTGTACCACTTGTACCAGTACTTGTACCAACTGTACCAGTACTTGTACCACCTGTACCATCATGTACCACTGTAACAGCTTACCTGTACCAGTACTTGTCCAACTGTACCAGCACTTGTACCATCTGTACCAGCACTTGTACCACTGTACATCTTGTACCACTGTACTACAGTAACTTGTACCTCTGTACACAGTACTTGTACACACTTGTACCAGTACTTGTACCACTACACAGTACTCGTACCAGCACTTGTACCATCTCTGTATCAACACTTGTACCACTGTACTGTACCAGCACTGTACCACTAGTACTCTGTACCACTGTACCAGTACTTTACACTGTACCAGACTTGTACCTCTGTGCCAGAACTTGTACCACTAGTACTCTGTACCAGCATTTGTACCTCTGTACCAGCACTTGTACCACTAGTACTCTGTACCAGCACTTGTACCACTAGTACTCTGTACCAGCACTTGTACCTCTGTACCAGCACTTGTACCACTAGTACTCTGTACCAGCACTTGTACCACTAGTACTCTGTACCAGCACTTGTACCACTAGTACTCTACAAGCACTTGTACCCCAGACTCTGCCAAACTTGTACCACTAGTACTCTGTACCAGCACTTGTACCACTAGTACTCTGTACCAGCACTTGTACCACTAGTACTCTGTACCAGCACTTGTACCACTAGTACTCTGTACCAACACTTGTACCTCTGTACTCTGGAAGCACTTGTACCACTAGTACTCTGTACCACAACTTGCTCACACTAGTACTCTACCAACACTTGACACCGACTAGTACTCTTCCAACACTGTACCACTATACTCTGTACCAACACTTGTACCACTAGTACTGTGTACCAGCACTTGTACCACTAGTACTCTGTACCAGCACTTGTACCACTAGTACTCTGTACCAACACTTGTACTACTAGTACTCTGTGTGAGCACTTGACCACTAGTACTCTGTACGAGCACTTGCACCACTAGTACTCTACCAACACTTGCACCACTAGTACTCTGTACCAGCACTTGTACCACTAGTACTCTGTATCAACACTTGCACCACTAGTACCCTGTACCAGCACTTGTACCACTAGTAATCTGTACCAGCACTTGTACCGCCAGTACTCTTCACCAACACTTGTACCACTAGTACTCTGTACCAACACTTGTACCACTAGTACCCTGTACCAGCACTTGTACCACTAGTACCCTGCACCAACACTTGTACTAGTACTCTGTACCAACACTTGTACCACTAGTACTCGATACCAGCACTTGTACCACTAGTACTCTGTACCAGCACTTGTACGACTAGTACTCTGTACCAGCACTTACCACTAGTACTCTGTACCAACTCCTGTACCACCAGTACTCTGCACTAATACTTGTACCACCAGTACTCTGCACCAATACTTGTACCACCAGTACTCTGCACCAATACTTGTACCACCAGTACTCTGCACCAATACTTGTACCACCAGTACTCTGCGCCAACACTTGTACCTCCAGTACTCTGCGCCAACACTTGTACCTCCAGTACTCTGCGCCAACACTTGTACCTCCAGTACTCTGCACGAACACATGTACCTCCAGTACTCTGCACCAACACCTGTACCACCAGTACCCTGCCCCAACACCTGTACCTCCAGTACTCTTCACAAACACCTGTACCACCAATAGTCTGCATCAACACCTGTACCACCAGTACTCTGCACCTATATACCAGTGTGTACCCCCAGTACTCTGCACCAATATACCAGTGTGTACCCCCAGTACTGTGCACCAATATACCAGTGTGTACCACCAATACTGTACATGAACACAGGTGTGATGAATGGTTTGAAAAACCGACAAGTTTGATGAAGCCACTGTGTGGCGAAACGTTTCCCCGAATAAAGATTCCCATATGCTGCATAAGTGTCTCAATCTTCATGAACACAGGTGCCCAGCATTCCAGGGTACAGTGTTCAGAGTGGTGGTAGCCACTCCTGGCAAGGCCACTTGCCCATCACTCTAGCTGACACTTGCCCAGCATTCCAGGGTACAGTGTTCAGAGTGGTGGTAGCCACTCCTGGCAAGGCCACTTGCCCATCACTCTAGCTGACACTTGCCCATCACTCTAGCTGACACTTGCCAATCACTGTAGTTGATACTTACCCATCAGTCTAGCTGACACTTGCCCATCACTCTAGCTGACACTTGCCTATCACTCTAGCTGACACTTGCCCATCACTAGTTAATACTTACCCATCAGTCTAGCTGATACTTGCCCATCACTCTCTAGCTAACATTGGCCCGTCACTATAGCTGACACTTGCCCATCACTCTAGCTGACACTTACCCATCACTCTAGTCGATACCCATCAATCTAGCTGACACTTGCCATCACTCTCTAGCTGACATTTGCCCGTCACTCTAGCTGACACTTGCCCATCAATCTAGCTGACACTTGCCCATCACTACCTGACAATTGCCCATCACTACCTGACACTTGCCCATCACACTCTAGCTGACATTTGCCATCACACTGGCAGTGTCTTGTCCATCACATTGGCTGACACTTGCCCATCATACTAGGTGGCACTTGCTCATCACACTAGCTGACAGTTGTCCATCACACTCGCTGACACTTGCCCATTACTCTAGCTGATACTTGCCCATTACTAGCTGACATTTGCCCATCACTATCTGACACTTGCCCATCATCCTTTAGCTGACACTTGCCCATCACACTGTAGATGACACTTGCCTATGGCTCTAGCTGACACTTGTCCACAATAGCTGACACTTGCCCACCACACTCAAGCTGACACTTGCCTTTCACACTCTGGCTCACACTTGCCCATCATACTAGCTGACACTTGCCCATTACTCTAGCTGATACTTGCCCATCACTATCTGACACTTGCCTATCATCCTCTAGCTGACACTTGCCCATCACTGTAGATGACACTTGCCTATGACTCTAGCTGACACTTGCCCATCACTGTAGATGACACTTGCCTTTCACACTCTGGCTCACACTTGCCCATCATACTAGCTGACACTTGCCCATCACTAAGCTGACATTTGCCCATCACTATTTGACACTTGCCCATCATCCTCTAGCTGACACTTGCCCATCACACTGTAGATGACACTTGCCTATGACTCTAGCTGACACTTGTCCATCACAATAGCTGACACTTGCCCATCACACTCAAGCTGACACTTGCCTTTCACACACTGGCTCACACTTGCCCATCATACTAGCTGACACTTGCCCATCACACACTAGCTGTCACTTCGCTCACACTTGCCCATCATACTAGCTGACACTTGCCTATCACACACTAGCTGTCACTTGCCCATTACACTCTAGCTGTCACTTGCCCATCACTAGATGACACTTGCTCATCACACTAGGTGACACTTGCCCATCACTCTAGCTTACACTTGCCCATCACTCTAGCTGACACTTGCCCATCACTCTAGCTGACACTTGCCCATCAGTAGCTGACACTTGCCCATCACTCTAGCTGACACTTGCCCATCACTCTAGTTGGCACTTGCCCATCACTCTAGTTGACACTAGCTGACACTTGTCCATCACTCTAGCTGACACTTGCCCATCACTATCTAGCTGATACTTGCCCATCACTCTAGCTGACACTTGCCCATCACACTAGCTAACACTTGCCCATCATGCACTAGCTGACACTTGCCCATCATGCACTAGCTGACACTTGTCCATCACTCACTAGCTGATACTTGCCCATCACACACTAGCTGACACCCATCACACTTGTCTATCACAGTTCCCGGCTCTTGTCTCTCACACTCTAGCTGACGCTTGCCCATCACACACTGACACTTGGCCATCACACATTATTTGACACTTGGCCATCACACTAGCTAGCACTTGCCCATCACACTAGCTGACAGTTGTCGACACTACCTGACACGTGCCTATCACACACTGGCTGACACTTGCCTATCCCACACTGGCTGACACTTGCCCATCCCAATCTAGCTGACACTTTCCTATCATGCACTAGCTGACACTTGCCCATAACACTAGGTGACACGTGCCCATCACACTAGCTGACACTTGCCCATCACACACTGGCTGACACTTGCCCATCACACACTGGCTGACACTTGCCCATCCCACACTGGCTGACACTTGCCCATCACACTCTAGCTGACACTTGCCTTTCACACACACTGGCTGACACTTGCTCATCACATTAGCTGACACTTGCTCATCACATTAGCTGACACTTGCCCATCACACTCTAGTTGTCACTTGCCCATCACTAGCTGACACTTTCCCATCACACACTGACACTTCCCCATCACACTCTAGCTGACATTTGCCCATCACACTTTAGCTGACACTTGCCCATCGTTCTCTAGGTGACACTTTCCCATCTCACTCTAGCTGACATTTGCCATCACACTTGCAGTCACTTGCCCATCACATTGGCTGACACTTGCTCATAATACTAGGTGGCACTTGCCTATCACACTAGCTGACACTTGCCCATCACACTGGCTGATACTTGCCCATAACACTAGCTGACGCACGTCCATCACTAGCTGACACTTGCCCGTCACACTTCAGCTGATAATTGCCCATCACACTCTAGCTTACACTTGCCCATCACAGTTTAACTGACACTTGCCTATCACACTAGCTGACACTTTCCCATCACACACTAGCTGATACTTGCCCATCACACTAGCTGACACTTGCCCATCACACTCTAGCTGATACTTGTCCACTACGCTCTTGCTGACACTTGCCCGTCACACTAGCTGACACTTGCCCATCACACACTGACACTTGCCCATCACACTAGCTGATACTTTCCCACACTCTGACTGAACTTGCCCATCACACTAGCTGACCTGCCCATCACCACTAGCTGATACTTGTCCCACTACGCCTTGCTGAACTTGCCCTCACACACTAGCTGACACTTGCCCATCACACACTGACACTTGCCCATCACACTGGCTGATACTAACCCAGCACGTTCTGACTGAGACTTGCCCATCACACACTAGCTGATACTCGCCCATCACGCACTAGCTGATACTTGCCCATCACACACTAGCTGTACTTGCCATCACACTAGCTGCCTGCCTCCTAGCTGACATTCCCATACACTCTAGCTGACACTTGCCCATCACACTTTAGCTGACACTTGCCATCACACTAGCACTGCATCAACTGACTTGCCCAACTAGCTGATCACTTGGCCATCACACTGTGCACTGCCCATCACACACTAGCTGACACTTGCCCCATCACTCTTTAGCTGACTTTTGCCATCACACTGGCAGTCACTTTCCCATCACACTCGCTTACACTTTCCCATCACCCTAGCTAGTACTTTCCCATCACACTGTAGCTGACACTTGCCCATGACACTGTAGCTGACGCCCATCACAATGTACCTGACACTTACTCATCGGGAGAGATACACGATTATATACACCTGGAAAATCCTAGAGGGACTAGTACCGAACTTGCACACAAAAATCACTCACTACGAAAGCAAAAGACTTGGCAGACGATGCAACATCCCCCCAATGAAAAGCAGGGGTGTCACTAGCACGTTAAGAGACCATAAAATAAGTGTCAGGGGCCCGAGACTGTTCAACTGCCTCCCAGCACACATAAGGGGGATTACCAATAGACCCCTGGCTGTCTTCAAGCTGGCACTGGACAAGCCTAAAGTCGGTATCTGACCAGCCGGGCTGTGGCTCGTACGTTGGATTGCGTGCAGCCAGCAGTAACAGCCTGGTTGATCAGGCTCTGATCCAAAATGAGGCCTAATCACAGACCGGGGCGCGGGGGCGTTGACCCCCGGAACTCTCTCCAGGTAAACTCCAGGTAAAACACTAGCTGACACTTGCCCATCACACTCTAGTTGACACTTGTCTATCACACACTAGCTGACATTTGCCCATCACACACTAGCTGGCACTTGCTCATCACACTAGCTGACACTTACCCATCACACAGTAGCTGACACCTGCCCATCACACTCTAGCTGATATTTACCCATCACACTGTGGCTCACACTTGCCCTTCACTAGCTGACAATTGCCCATCACACATTGGCTGACACGCCTATCACACACTGGCTGACACTTGCCCATTACACTCTAGCTGACAGTTGCACATCACTCTAGCTGACACTTTCCCATCACTCTAGCTAACACTTGCCCTTCACACACTAGCTGTTACTTGCCCATCACACACTAGCTGACATTTGCCCATCACACACTAGCTGACATTTACCCATCACACACTAGCTGACACTTGCCCATCACACTGTACCTGACACTTGCCCATCATCCTCTAGCAGACACTTGCCCATCACTCAAGCTGATACTTGCTTATCACACTAGCTGACACTTGCCTATCACATCACACGCTAGCTGACACTTTCCCATTACACTCTAGCTGACACTTTCCCATCACACATTAGCTGACACTTGCCATCACACACTAGCTGACACTTGCCCATCACACTCTAGCTGACACTTGCCCATCACACTCTAGCTGACACTTGCTCATCACAATCTAGCTGACACTTGCCCATCACACTCTAGCTGACACTTGTCCATCACCCACTAGCTGACACTTGTCCATCACACACTAGCTGACACTTGCCCATCACACTAGCTGACACTTGCCCATTACACTAGCTGATACTTGCCCATCACACTCTAGCTGAGACTTGCCCATTACACTAGCTGACACTTTCCCATCACACTAGCTGACACTTGCCCATCACATCACACACTAGCGGATACTTGCCCATCACATCACACACTAGCTGACACTTGCACATCACACACTAACTGACACTTGCCCATCACATCACACACTAGCTGACACTTGCCCATCACATCACACACTAGCTGACACTATACCATCACATCACACACTAGCTGAAACTTGCCCATCATACTCTAGCTGACACTTGCATATCACACTCTAGCTGACACTTTCTCATCACACTAGCTGACACTTGCCCATCACACTCAAGCTGATACTTGCTTATCACACTAGCTGACACTTGCCTATCACATCACACGCTAGCTGACACTTTCCCATCACACACTAGCTGACACTTGCCCATCACACTCTAGCTGACACTTGCCCATCACCCACTAGCTGACACTTGTCCATCACCCACTAGCTGACACTTGTCCATCACACACTAGCTGACACTTGCCCATCACACTAGCTGACACTTGCCCATCACACTAGCTGACACTTGCCCATTACACTAGCTGATACTTGCCCATCACACTCTAGCTGAGACTTGCCCATTACACTAGCTGACACTTTCCCATCACACTAGCTGACACTTGCCCATCACATCACACACTAGCTGACACTTGCACATCACATCACACACTAGCTGACACTATACCATCACATCACACACTAGCTGAAACTTGCCCATCATACTCTAGCTGACACTTGCGTATCACACTCTAGCTGACACTTTCCCATCACACTAGCTGACACTTGCCCATCACATCACACACTAGCTGACACTTGCCCATCACATCACACACTAGCTGACACTTGCCCATCACATCACACACTAGCTGACACTTGCCCATCACATCACACACTAACTGAGAGTTGCCCATCACATCACACACTAGCTGACTTGCCCATCACATCACACACTAACTGACACTTGCCCATCACATCACACACTAGCTGACACTAGACCATCACATCACTCACTAGCTGACACTTTCCCCATCTCACACTAGCTGACACTTGCCCATCACACTAGCTGAGACTTGCCCATCACACTAGCTGATACTTGCCCATCACACTCTAGCTGAGACTTGCCCATCACACTAGCTGACACTTGCCCATCACATCACACACTAGCGGATACTTGCCCATCACATCACACACTAGCTGACACTAGACCATCGCATCACACACTAGCTGACACTTGCCCATCACACTCCAGCTGACACTTGCCCATCACACACTAGCTGACACTTGCCCATCACACTCTAGCTGACATTTGCCCATCACACGGTAGCTGACATTTGCCCATCACACGGTAGCTGACACTTGCCCATCACACTCTAGCTGACTCACTACATCCAGCAGGAAGTTCTTCAGTTTGCACTTAAATATTTCTTTCATTGTATATCCAGTAATGGCAGGAGAGTCTTGGAACTCTGGTGATACTTTCCTGTGGTTGCTTCAGTTATTATTGAGTGTACATTTACTGCAGTATCTCTCTTGTGTAGGCTGCCTAGCTGACCAAGTATTTTACAAGTAGGTTATCACTTCTTTTCTCATGTCCGTTATCAAGTACATTCAGATACCATTGTGGTGTTTCCAGTACTGGTAGTTGTAGATGATAAGTGTGCCGTGAAATATCTCTAAGTATTTTCCATCTGTAATCTCTGACACGTTTTAGAGATGAAAGCATAAGTTGTCTATAATTACCATAATTGACGTGGTCTGTCGGGGTTTGAAAGTTCTAGTAATTTAACTTCTCATTTCCCCTCAGTTTGAATTTTGTCCCTTAAACGACTACTTGAAGGATACCTAAAGGACATTTCGGGGGGGTCAGCGCCCCTGCAGCACGGTCCTAGACTAGGCTTCTTGGACGATCAAAGCTTGAATAACACGTTGCTAATTCTGGCTGCACATTTAAATGTACGAACCACGGCTCGGCGGGACAGGCAGTGATGTGAATAATTTGTCCAGTCTCTCCTGAAGACAGCAAGAGGTTTGTTGGTAATTCCTCTTTTCCAGCTCATCAGTCTTGCCTACCTTGAAGGCAATATTTAATACAAAGCAGTATTGCATCCTGGAGAGAACAAGTGACTTACAGTACCATTAGCATGTCTTGTCCTGAAAGTTATGGTTAGCCTGCTTATCATTAATTATCCTTGTGGTAGCCATGGGAACGTTGTTGCGATATCCGTCGAAGACCGCTAATCTTCAGTTGCTCCGCTGTGGAAGAGTGGGAGAAATACACTATAACGGAGTACAGGACAAACTCAAATCATTCAGTAGAGCCAAAGTTTCATGTGCCAGACTTGGGAGTAAGGATGTGAGAAGATAGCATTCAAGGATTTTAACAATGTTGCCATTGCTACGACAAGGAAAAATGATATCTGAATAAATAGAACTTTGTTAGGTACAGGGACACAGATGCAACTAATGTGACATTTTATTGTGGCAACCTTTCTGTCTCCAGAAACTTTGTGAAGCCGTAACGGCTTGACAAAGTTCCTGGAGACCAAAACGTTGCCACAATAAAATGTCACATTAGTTGCACTTGTCTTTTACCTAACATATTATCGGTAATTCTACCAACAATTTTACAAATAGAGCTTTCAAGACAGATGCTGAGTCAGTAATTGTAAGGCAAGAGGAGTGACCTGCTCTTCAACTCTTGCTGCCTTGGATTGTACAATTGTTGTGATTCACTGTGATTGGCAATCTTGATTCTTATGACCCTTTCAAAAATTTATATATATATATATATATATATATATATATATATATATATATATATATATATATATATATATATATATATATATATATATATATTAAACAGTATAGGGAAGTACCACCTCTATAGCTGGACTGGGAAACCCTCATCCTCAGAGAAGACAAACGTACCTCAGGGAAAACTCAAGGTTCTCCCCGGAGCTGTTTGAATATTTTCTACTATCCCCTATGTTTTATATTCTATGTGAACATTTATTAATAAACAGAATACATTTACAGAAAACACAAACATGAATACAATGGTACAATGTGTTAAATATCATGAATTTCCTCCAGCTCCTCCGAAGCTGGATGCGAGCCAAGTATGCAGCAAGCATTTCCCCTCTGGATGGCCATGCTGAGGCGCTGGAACATGAAAGTGGCTGCCCTTGGGTTCCTGGTGGTGTCGATGAGTCTGGAACCCAATTCTTTAAGGAAACGTGTGGCATTTTTTTCCCCATGATCCGATGGTCTCTGATCACACTGGGACAAATTGATACTATTGGCTTATATCCCTGTACTTGCTGATCTTGTACTCCTCCCTGTGGTCAGCAGCTCCTCCTTGTCGCCCGACACTGTGATGAATATAGATGTCAGCCAGTGTGGACACACAGGTATAGTCCCATGCTAAGAGCTTGCCATTCTTTCAAGGATAGATGGTGATCCCGTCGTGGCAGTTTGCTGGGTTGTGGGTATTGTTGGCTACTAGTGATCGGGGCTCCCTCTCGGCTGGGCATCCAGCTGTAGCAAGGGTTCTCCTTATGATGTTGACCTCATTGTGTCTTGCATGTCAGCCCTTGGTTTTGAAACAGCTAAGACCGTGTAGACCGTATTGGTCTGCTTGCACTAAGCTGCAAATACACGTATATTCTGTGTGAATTGGGGCAGCAAGGCACAGAGCCACTGTAATACAGAGGGTCTTAGAGTCGAGTCGCATTCCCATTGCCGATATGGGAACTGTTTGGTGGAAGTCCCCAGAGTGAGGTACACTCACAGTCTGGAGATGGGTAGTCCCCTATCTGATGTTGCAGCCCTGAGCATGTTGGCAAGCACCTTTTCAGCGGTTGGGCCATCCCAGCTTGACTGTGAGCTAGCGCTGCACTAGGGTTTGGTGCTGGAGCAGCAAGAGTCTCCCATTCAGTGATGGCACTGGCATAGCTAGGGTCCTGTATTCCTGCTGAGTCACTGAGGTTATCAGGAAGAATTTGTCTTATCAACGCGTTTCATGCTATGGAAGAGGATAGGAAAGCTGGTAGAGCAATCTGGGAGGATCTGCCTACTCCCAGCTCCCCGAAGCCTGACCGGAAGTGAGGCTTGCAACCACTGTCCATCTTCAAGGGAAAGATTCAATACACTCTCTAGTATGGTCTTAAGGAGAGAGTCATATTCCTTGAGTTTTGGACTGCTGAAGGCTGGGGAGCATCTCAGAAAGTAGGTAAGTTTTGGGATTGACAGGCACCTGGTGAGTAGGTAGAAGGCATCATGTGTGTCAATGTCTTTCATCTTGCTTTCCATCGTCCGGAGGTGTGAGATTTTTTTTTCTAGGATCAGATCGATGGCATTGGACCCAAGAGGAGCACCAAGGAAGTGTCTATTGACTGTGATCAATGGCTCGTGCTCCTGGTAAAACGGCACTAATATTCTGGATCATCTGTTGATTGGTAGCTATTCACATTGGTGGGCACGTTAAGAAGGCCAGTTCTCCTTATGATTTGACTATTTTCTTGATGTCTAGGAAACTTGGTTTTGCAACAGCTAGGTACCGTGTCCAGGAACCAGATATTGGTCCCTGCTAGTGCACTACTTGCAAATACACTTATTCTGTTGCAATTGCTACTGCCGGCAAGGCCAACTGTAGATATGAGGGTCTTAGTATCAGGTCGCTTCCCATTGCCGATATGGAACTGTTTGTGAAAGTCCCGATTGAGGTACACTGCACAGTCATGGAGATGTGGTAGGTCTCCTAATCTGATGTTTGCTAATCCCTGAGCATGTTTTGCATAGCACCTATTTTGTTGTCATAGTTATGGAGCTACCTGACTAGGTTTTTTTTTTGCTGAGCATGCAAGGTTTTCATATGGCACTGCATAGTTTCTTTTTTCTATGAGTCACTGAGGTTAAATAGGAAGAATTTTTTTCAAAGGTTCATGCTATGAAAGATAGGTAAGCTGGAAGAGCAATTGGTGATCTGCTTTCTTCACCCATAAGGCCTACCGGAAGTTGTCTTGCAACACTGTCATCTTCAAGGAAAGATCAGTCACTCTTAGCATGTGTTTTTAAGATGAGGTCAATACCTTAGTTTTTGCTGCTAAGGCTGAGCATCTCAGAATAGTAGGTAATGTTTTGTTTTACATGGCACCTGTGGTGTTAGATAAGGCATCATGTTTTCAATTGTCATCTTGCATTTATCATTAGGTGTGAATTTTTTTTTCTATGGATTGACGATTGCATATGGTCCCATAGAGTTTCAAAGAGACTGCTATTTTTCAATTGGCCTCTGTTCTTTAAAAGGCACTTAATATTTCTGGATCATATCTTTGTTGGTTTCAAAATATTTCCACATTTTGTTTTAAAATAAGGTCCCGACGTTTCTATTTCCCTGTCTTTTTTTATATGTCCTCTAAGTAGTTCTGTTTCCAGTAGGTACGTCTCTAGTATTTCAATATGAACTCCCTGAGAGTGTTTTCATATTCCTTGACTATCTTTGCAATTAGGTCACTGACTATTTTATTCAATAGTATATTGAATGCTTGTTGGTACCAGTATAGGTGCTCACCGTAGAATAGTTCCAACATATGGTCACCTTGCATCTTTGATTAAATATAGATCCACTGATAGTTGTGATACGAAACATACGTCATGACTTTATTTTTTTCAAATGTAGGTCTCCTGATACATTGGTACCTGTAGTTTTTAAATGTAGGTCACCTGACATGTTTATTTAAAATAGGTCACCTGATACTTGTAGACTGTTTTTAAAATTAGGTCACCTGAATACTAGTCACCTGTATTTTTAAATATAGGTCACCTGATACTGTGACCTGTATTTAAAAATGTAGGTCACCTGATACTGTGACCTGTATTTAAAAATGTAGGTCACCTGACACTTGTTTTTTGAAGTATAGGTCACCTAATAATTTTTTTTCAAATATAGGTCACCTGACATAGTTTTTTTTTTTAAATATAGGTCACCTGACATAGTTTTTTCAAATATAGGTCACCTGACATAGTTTTTTCAAATATAGGTCACCTGACATAGTTTTTTTCAAATATAGGTCACCTGACATAGTTTTTTCAAATATAGGTCACCTGACATAGTTTTTTCAAATATAGGTCATTGACATAGTTTTTTCAAATATAGGTCACCTGACAGTTTTTTCAAATATAGGTCACCTGACAGTTTTTTTCAAATATAGGTCCCCTTTGACATAGTTTTTTCAAATATAGGTCACCTGACATAGTTTTTTTCAAATATAGGTCACCTGACAGTTTTTTCAAATATAGGTCACCTGACATAGTTTTTTTTCAAATATAGGTCACCTGACATAGTTTTTTCAAATATAGGTCACCTGACATAGTTTTTTTCAAATATAGGTCACCTGACATAGTTTTTTTCAAATATAGGTCACCTGACATAGTTTTTTCAAATATAGGTCACCTGACAGTTTTTTTCAAATATAGGTCACCTGACATAGTTTTTTCAAATATAGGTCACTTGACACAGTTTTTTCAAATATAGGTCACCTGACATAGTTTTTTCAAATATAGGTCACCTGACATAGTTTTTTCAAATATAGGTCACCTGACATAGTTTTTTCAAATATAGGTCACCTGACAGTTTTTTTCAATATAGGTTCATACGTTTTTTCAAATATAGGTCACCTGACATAGTTTTTTCAAATATAGGTCACTTGACAGTTTTTCAAATATAGGTCACCTGACAGTTTTTTCAAATATAGGTCACCTGACAGTTTTTTCAAATATAGGTCACCTGACATAGTTTTTTCAAATATAGGTCACCTGACATAGTTTTTTCAAATATAGGTCACCTGACATAGTTTTTTCAAATATAGGTCACCTGAATTTCAATATAGTTTTTTCAAATATAGGTCACTTGACTAGTTTTTTCAAATATAGGTCACTGACATGTTTTTTCAAATATAGGTCACCTGCCATAGTTTTTTCAAATATAGGTCACCTGACATAGTTTTTTCAAATATAGGTCACCTGACAGTTTTTCAAATATAGGTCACCTGACATAGTTTTTTTCAAATATAGGTCACCTGACATAGTTTTTTCAAATATAGGTCCCCTTGACATCAATTTTTTTCAAATATAGGTCACCTGACATAGTTTTTTTCAAATATAGGTCACCTGACATAGTTTTTTCAAATATAGGTCACCTGACAGTTTTTCAAATATAGGTCACCTGACATAGTTTTTTCAAATATAGGTCACCTGACATAGTTTTTCAAATATAGGTCATCTGACATAGGTTTTTCAAATATAGGTCACTTGACAGTTTTTTCAAATATAGGTCACCTGACAGTTTTTCAAATATAGGTCACCTGACATGTTTTTTCAAATATAGGTCACCTGACAGTTTTTCAAATATAGGTCACCTGACAGTTTTTCAAATATAGGTCACCTGACATAGTTTTTTTCAAATATAGGTCATCCTGACATAGTTTTTTCAAATATAGGTCACTTGACATAGTTTTTTCAAATATAGGTCACCTGACATAGTTTTTCAAATATAGGTCACCTGACAGTTTTTCAAATATAGGTCACCTGACAGTTTTTCAAATATAGGTCACCTGACAGTTTTTCAAATATAGGTCACCTGACAGTTTTTCAAATATAGGTCACCTGACATAGTTTTTCAAATATAGGTCACCTGACAGTTTTTCAAATATAGGTCACCTGACATAGTTTTTCAAATATAGGTCACCTGACATAGTTTTTCAAATATAGGTCACCTGACATAGTTTTTCAAATATAGGTCACCTGACATTTTGTTAAATAGACGGTCCTGTCATTTTTTCAATTCGTTACATTCTGACAGGATTTTAATATAAGTTCACCTAGTTTTTTCCAATGGAAGGTATAACACTTAAAGTTTTCTAATTTATGTTTTACCTGAACACTTTTTTCAATATTAAGTCACCTGACAGTTTTTAAACTATTCACACAGTTTTTTCAAATATTAGTATTTTAGCTAACACACTTTTTTCGAATATAGCTATTACCTGACAGTTTATTTAAATAATAGTCACCTACTGTTTTTTAATATAGTCACCTTAAATTTTTAATATGGGTATACCTGACAGTTTTTAAATTACATCACTTACTGACATTTTTAAGTATAGATCACCTTGACTAGTTTTGTTCAAATATAGTGTTTCACTTGACAGTTTTTTCATATATATATCACCTGATAGTTTTTAACTATGTACACTACATTTTTAAATTTATATTCCCCACAGTTTTTTTAAATTTTAGATTACACCTTACATTTTTAATTTTTAGTCACCTGTATTGATTTTTAAATATGTCACACTTTTTTGAATTTAGCTACACGACAGTTTTTCAATATTTTAGGCTACACCTGAAGATTTTTTAAGCTATTCACCACAGTTTTTTGATATTGTTAACATGACAGTTTTTTTAATATTAGCTTTCACACTTTACTGAATTTTTAAATATACACACTTTTTTGAATATATTTCAGCTATGACACATTTTTTGTTATTTTAGCTATTACTGTCACTTTATTTTCACCATTTTTAGCAATTCTAACACTGAATTTACACTATTAAACTTATTTTATTTTCTTGTTTCCACTAGTTATTGAAATTTTAGTTAGTGTCCATTATTTTGATATTTTTAGCTATTACACACTTTATTTTGATATTTTTAACTATTACACACTTTATTTTGATATTTTTAGCTATTACACACTTTATTTTGATATTTTTAGCTATTACATACTTTATTTTGATATTTTTAGCTATTACACACTTTATTTTGATATTTTTAACTATTACACACTTTATTTTGATATTTTTAGCTATTACACACTTTATTTTGATATTTTTAACTATTACACACTTTATTTTGATATTTTTAGCTATTACACACTTTATTTTGATATTTTTAGCTATTACACACTTTATTTTGATATTTTTAGCTATTACACACTTTATTTTGATATTTTTAGCTATTACATACTTTATTTTGATATTTTTAACTATTACACACTTTATTTTGATATTTTTAGCTATTACACACTTTATTTTGATATTTTTAGCTATTACATACTTTATTTTGATATTTTTTAGGTATTCACAGTCATATTGTATTAAAAATATTATGTTTCCATCCTCTTACTGTTATAGTGACCTTATGGACTCTCGTTCCACTGTCCCGTTTATCAGATCACTTTATACAGTCATGTGTATTTTTTAATTTTTGCGATGCACTCGTTATTGTACTCGCAGAATATGTGATGGAGCCCTGACTGGTGGGTCCTAAAACTCTCAGGCCAGTGTGTTAACCACTGGACCAGTGGCTCTAGGAGTCAACCAACTAGCTATATTTCTATACACCAGTTGGTTCAGTGGTTAGCACACTGCCCTCAGTTTTAGCACATGCCTGCCATGAGTTCGAGTCCCAACCGTTCTTTGATTTGTTTGTAGTCATGTTATTACGATATCTTGACTCATTTGCTGTTGGAGGTCTAGTAGGAAACTTTTATTATTTTTTAAATTAATTATGATTATTTTAACTTTAAATGAGAGTAATTGTGTTCTGGTGTTGTCTTTCTTAATCTGACCCTTTATTTTATCGTCTTGTGTATTTCTGTTATGGCTGTGAGTGACCTATGTGATGAATGCTGTATAATTTTCACTATATCACTAGTAGTAGTAGTAGTATTAGTAGTGGTAGTGGTAGTAGTAGTAGTGGTAGTAGTATTAGTAGTGGTAGTAGTAATAGTATTAGTAGTGGTAGTGGTAGTAGTAGTAGTGGTAGTAGTATTAGTAGTTAGTGTAGTAGTATTAGTAGTGGTAGTGGTAGTAGTAGTAGTGGTAGTAGTATTAGTAGTGGTAGTAGTAATAGTATTAGTAGTGGTAGTAGTAGTAGTAGTAGTAGTAGTAGTAGTAGTAGTAGTGGTAGTAGTATTAGTAGTGGTAGTGGTAGTAGTAGTAGTGGTAGTAGTATTAGTAGTGGTAGTGTTAGTAGTAGTAGTGGTAGTAGTATTAGTAGTGGTAGTGGTAGTAGTAGTAGTGGTAGTAGTATTAGTAGTGTATGTGGTAGTAGTAGTAGTGGTAGTAGTATTAGTAGTGGTAGTGTAGTAGTAGTGTAGTGGTAGTAGTATTAGTAGTGGTAGTGTAGTAGTAGTAGTGGTAGTGTATTAGTAGTGTAGTAGTGTAGTAGTGTAGTAGTATTAGTAGTGGTAGTGGTAGTATAGTAGTGGTAGTAGATTAGTAGTGGTAGTAGAAATACATTAGTAGTGACTTGTATAGGTAGTGGAGTCATGTTAGTGATGTTAACCATTAGCATAACCTGTTAGTGACTTGTATAAACATCGTACAGTACACCTGTTAATGAGTTGTTACAATAATATTGTTAGTGATGTTAAAGATAGTACATTACCACTGTTTGTATGTTAGATTACCTAACTGTTAGTGACTTGTTCAACATCTAACTAACTGTTAGTGACTTGTTATAATCTCATACACTGGTTAGTGATTAGTATAGATCTACTATACTATGTAGTGGGCTTGTTATACAGTAATAATGTAGTGTAGTTGTGTACAACATCTAATAACGGTGTTAGTGACTTGTTACAACTGGTAGATACATGTAGTGACTTGTTACAACCATGTACACTACCTAGTGTTAGTAGACTTGTTAAGATTACACTACCACCGTGGTAGTAGATTGTAGTGAAATCTAACTACTGATTAGTGATGTTGTTAATACATTAATACGAGTGTGTAGTATTTGTATGGGTTAGACATAATAAGTTTAGTGTGGTTGTACATATCTACAGTACAGTATTAGTACTGGTTAGTTTTCAACCATCTACTACCACTGGTTAGTGACTTTGTTACACATTAGTAATGGTAGTAGTCAATAGTATTATGTAGTGTCTTGTTACCTAATGTACATACACTGTTAGTGACTCTTGTTAATAGTCTAAGTACCACTGTTTAGTGATTGTTACATCTAAATACAGTTAGTGACTCTTGTACATGTACACTACACTGTTATTGAGTTGTTACAGTATGGTAGTACTAACTGTTAGTGATTTGTTACTACCAGTTACATTACTGTTAGTACTGTTGGTACAGCCTCTAGTACTTCACTGTTAGTGACTCTTGTTAAAATATATAATGTTAGTGCATCATTGGGTTACGTACTTAATACCATAGTTAGTACTGTTGTTAGTAATTAAGCTAATGTGTTAGTGATTGTGTACCAATTACATACCTGTTAGTATTGTTACACATCTACACTACATGTAGTGACTTTGTTACATACCATCTACAGTACACTGTTAGTACTGATGTGTTACCTATTATACACCTGTTAGTGACTTTGTCACCCTCTATACTAATACGTTTGGCTACTGTGTTTATCCACCTCTACGTACTACACTGTGGTTACTAGTTGTTTCCTTACCACCGTAGTGGTTACTTTGTACACTCAACTACCATGTTGATTACTAGTTACACCCTTACATACTGTGTGGTTACTGTTATACTACCTTAATACGTGGTTACTGTAGTAACTACACTACATTTGTTATGTTGTTACACTACCCTCTATATACCACTTGTATGGTTACTGATACCACCTACACTACCACCGTTGGTGTATAGTGTATACCACCTTACACTACCACCTGTTGGTTACGTGTTGTTACCACCCTTACACTACCACCTGTTGGTACTGTTGTTACCACCTCTGCACTACCACCTGTTGGTTACGTGTTACCATCCTCTACTAAATCCAGATGGAAGTTTTGAACCCATGGCTGGAACTCACAGGTAGTGTATTGAACACATTATACGATTTACAAGTTCATCCAACTAGGATACCATGTATTGAATTGTATCAACCATCTGACACACAACTAGGTTTGTTACAAATATCCTCAAACCGCCTATTAGTGACTCTGTTCAATTAACACAACCACCTGTTAGTGGACATTGTACAACACACTTAACTCCAACTTTAAGGATAATGTGCCAACGACATCTACCGACAACTGTTGTGCCGTAGGACAACATCTACACCCACCATGTTAGTACGTGCATCTTGTTGCAAATGTCCACATACCCCATGTTGTACATGTGTAAATCATCTTCACCTACCAGCTGTTTGCGACTGGTTACCATTTTAACTCACACAACTGCGTTGAGTGACTGTTGTTACTACATCTACACTACCACCTGTTAGTGACTTGTTACAACCATCTACACTACCACCTGTTAGTGACTTGTTACAACCATCTACACTACCACCTGTTAGTGACTCTTGTTACCACCATCTACACTACCACCTGTTAGTGACTGTTGTTACCACCCTCTACACTACCACCTGTTAGTGACTCTTGTTACCACCCTCTACACTACCACCTGTTGGCTACTGTTGTTACCACCCTCTACACTACCACCTGTTGGTTACTGTTGTTACCCTCTACCACCTGTTGGTTACTGTTACCACTCTCTACACTACCACCTGTTGATTACTGTTACCACCCTCTACACTACCACCTGTTGGTTACTGTTATTACCACCCTCTACACTACCACCTGTTGGTTACTGTTGTTACCACCCTCTACACTACCACCTGTTGGTTACTGTTGTTACCACCCTCTACACTACCACCTGTTGGTTACTGTTACACCCTCTACACTACACTGTTGGTTACTGTTGTTACCACCCTCTACACTACCACCTGTTGGTTACTGTTGTTACCACCCTCTACACTACCACCTGTTGGTTACTGTTGTTACCACCCTCTGCACTACCATCTGTTGGTTACTGTTACCATCCTCTACTAAATCACAGAATGGAAGGTTCTTGAACCCATGGCTGGCAACTCACAGGTCAGTGTATTGAACACATTATACCGATTTAACAAAGTTCATCCAACTAGGTATATTTCTTGATGGTATTGGAAAGTTAGTATGGGCCGCCACTCTGACCACTAATACAGGTTTTTACAAATTAATCCCTCAAAGCCGCCATTATGACTCAGGATATCATATTAAGACAAACCAGGCCCTCCTTGTGGCCGGACAGATGACCCACGGACACTTAACTCGCAGACATTTGACCGAAGGATAATTGCCGAACGGACATTGCGCCGACAACTTTTTGCCCGAAAGGACAACAGACCGAACGGAAAATTAGGTTAGGTGACGAATGCCATTTCTTCCGTTGGGCCAAATGTCCGGGAGCCATCACTCCCAAGTGTTGGTACATGATGTAAATCTTCTTCATTTTCGCTACCAGTCTCGTAGCGAAGCTTGGATCTTCTCGAGGTTTTTAATTTGCTTCAGCAGGTGCTGAAGGAGCTGGCAGGTGCAGAGGCTGAATTGTTTTGCTGTCTGTAGCATCTCTGTTCCTAGTCATGTCTTTTATGACTTCTTTGCTCGACAGTTTCTGGCCTCTTGGGCCTTATTTGACCTACTTCTGAAGCTCTGTATTGACTTCAAACATAACAAAAGTATTACCATAAAGTGTAAGAAAAATGAGATCTCTGAACTTGAATATTGATGCATACTAAAAGTCCCATTTAAAACAGACGAAACTGCAGACCTAGACAATTTCAGAAAAATTTCACTACCCGTATTAACTCAAACAACTAAACTGTTGGAATTGCCTGAAGTCGTTCAGACTATTCCGTTGAATGCAGGCGAGAAAGACTCACCATGATCTATACCTAGAAACTGGAGGACCTGGTTTGAAATCTAAAAACTGAAATTACCTCTTATGATAGCAAGAGGCTCAGCAGACTGCTGTATATCTGTCTATGAAAAGTTGAGGTACAACAAGTGAATTAAGAGCCTGGTTGATCAAGCCATCAACCAGAGGTGCTACCCTCCAGCATAACCTTCATATGACCGAAGACTGTGAGTGTTTCCTAATGTTCCCTTTCCTCTTTTACATCATAAACTGTAGTCTTTGCTGCCTCCTGTGTCATACTGAAGAGCCTGTAACTATCTTCTCTAATACTGAGTATTTTGTATGTTATGTCTGCTCCTGGTTCTTCTCGCTGCTAGTATATGCTTTAAGCTGCACAGTTTAGTGCCTTCCATAAGTTCTGGTACGAATCTTGTTGCAGATCTTTGAATTTTTCTCTGGATTATATGGTTGATGAGGTAGTTGTGTACTGGTACACATACTCCAAGCTGGGCATTACTTACATGTGTGGTACTGTATCAAACACCTTGCACTCCAGGTATATACGAGGTGCTATCAAAAAGTTCCTCAACTCGAATTTTTTCGCGCGTGTTGCAGGTGAAACATGGCGGCGGTGTAGATCAAGGTGTGCAGTACACCGTGCGCTCGCTCCTTACGTTGAGGTTAAATAGCTATTTTTTGTTGTGTTGTCAGTGTGTTATTTTTCGTGTAACAGAATGAAATCTTTAAAAGAAAGAATAGCATTTGTGTGTGAATTTCTGTTTTAAGCTTGGTTAAACGGCTAGTGAACCCAAGAAAATGCTTCATTAAGCATTTGGTGATGATCAGTGGGTCGAACAGTGTTTTGGAGGGTTTTCTCTTGATTCAAAATAGGAGAAACATTAGTTGAGGAGGGTGAAATCACTGGTTGTCATCAATGTCACAAACAGACGCCAACATGGAAAACTTGAGGAAGATCATAGTTAGAATATCCAGGACATTGCAAGCGTTGTTGGAATTTATGTATCATGTCGAAACACTGGACTGAAAATTTGAACAAAAGGCAAGTGGCTGCGAAATTTGTACCCGGCTTGCTGACTCAAGATTAGAAAGACCATCGTTTTCTGGCCAAAATGGAACATGGCAGTCATCCCCCCACCCTCTCTACTTCACAGATTTTGCCCCGTAACTTCTTTCTCTTCCCCAAAATAAAAATGGCGCTCGAGGAACGGCGCTTTAACAACGTGAAAGAGATTCAAGAAGAATCGCTGTGCTAGGTGCCGTCAGAAAAATAAAAAACAAGAGAGTTCCAGAAATATTTCAAGAAGTGACCGAGTCGCTAGGATCAGTGTATAGTCTCCCAGTGAGAACACTTCGGGAACAATTCAAATAGGGGATTTGGTGAGGCCTCTATTTTTTTTAGGTATGGAAAATGAAAACTCAAAAGGAACCTATATACAAAAATCAAGAGGGTCACCAAATTTAAAAGTAAGGAACCGTAAAAAAACCTGGGAATAATTATGTAGCGACCCCTTTTTTTTAAAAACTTTAAAAAGAAAAAATAGAAGCCCGGAAAATGATGGGTGGGTATTGGAACTTTGAAAAGGGAAAAAAGTGGATGGTGACATTTCAGATGTTTGTATCCCTTTAGAAAATTGTTAGTGCTGACGGCCCCCGTTCAAGGCGGAGAATATCGGAGTGGAACAAATAAGAGTCATTTAGGCTCCATTGAGCCAGTAAAGCACTAAATACTGGGAACGCCCGCAAGGGTTTTAAATGTTTCATTGGGCGGAAGGAGAGAGAGGTACTTTGTAATTTATACTTGGAAGGTCTGGAGGCTTTGGGGGCCCAAAACTGCACATGCCATAAACCTTTAATGGAGTGGGGAGATTGGAAGGAAGTGTTAAAATGAGGGCAGGGGGGGGGTGGGGAAAAAAAGGGAACACGTTAACATCCCGGGGTCCAGCTTTTCAAATCTTCCAAAGATATCAGAAAAACTGCTGGAACAAGGGGAAGCCTCAAGAGGAAACTAGCTGATCTTCACCAGGGGCCAGATAACCAGGCTGTGTTGGTTTTGTGGGGCAGTCCCGCAGCAACAGCCTGGTTTACCAGGCGAGAAGAGACGAGGGCCATGGCCCGGGTCAGAGAGTAGATAAATCTCGAACTTTCAAAAGATATATCAAAGGATATCAAAGTGAAAGGAACTATTTGATGCACCTCGTTCACTTTACTAACCTTTCCCCTTTTTTTTATTTCCGCCAGTCACTCTCTTAAAAATTTAAAAAATTTTTTAGGAAGCTTTGCAGCTTAAAAATATGGTGATTTTTAGGTATTTTTTTTTTCAATATTTTCATGTATTCCCCTTTTATTTTCCCTTCCCGGGGTTGCATTTTTGGTCAGCGAATGGTTTTAGTGGTGCATTTCTCTTCTTTTTTGTAAGGGAAAAACTGCGTGAAGGGCCCGACTACAAGGTGCGTGTGCTCTCTTTTTAGTGTGTACAAGGTTTACATGCTGCTTGTTTGTAGGGTACAAGGGGACATGTGCTTGCTTTTAGTGATACAAGGTGACATGTGCTTGTTGTGTGTGTACAAGGTGACATGTGCTTGTTTGTACTGTGACAAGGGGGCTGTGCTTGCTTTGCTGTGTACAAAGGGGACATGCTGCTTCTTGTAGCTGTGTTACGGTGACTGTGCCCCGTTGTAGTGACTCGGTGACATGTGCCTTTCTTGTAGCTGACTCAAGGGGACATGCTGCCCCCTGCTTGTAGCTGATTTCAAGGTGACATGGCTTGCTTTTTAGTTGTACAAAGGGGACTCTGCTTGTTTTTTAGCTGTGTCAAAGGGGGACATGTGCTCTGCTTTTTGGGGGGATACAAGGTGACTGGCTTGCTTGTGCGACTACAAGGTGATGTGTCTGCTTTAGTGACTACAAGGTGAAAGCTTTCTTGCTTTGCTGACTACAAGGTGAATGTGCTTGCTTTTAGCTGACTACAAGGGACATGCTGCTTGCTTGTAGCTGTTCACAAAGGTGACATGTGCTTGGTTGTAGTGACTAAAGGGCATGTGCTCTGCTTGTAGTGACTACAAGGTGACTGCTGCTCTGTTGTAGTGCTACAAAGGGGACATGTGCCTTTTTGTAGCTGACTACAAAGGGGACATGCTGCTTGTTGTGCTGTACACAAGGGCATGCTGCTCTGCTTGTACTGACTAAGGGTGCATTTGCTCTGTTGTAGTGTAACAAAGGGGACTGTGCTTGCTTGTAGCTGTACACAAGGGGACATGCTGCTCTGCTTGTACCTGTACAAGGTGACCCTGTGCTTGCTTGTAGTGTACACAAGGGAATGTGCTTGCTTGTTGGTACACAAAGGGGCTGTGCTCTGCTTGTAGCGTCACAAGGTGAGTGCTTTCTTGTGCTGTACACAAGGTGAATTGCTCTGCTTTTTCCTTACACCAAGGTGACATTTTTGGTCTGGCTTTTTAGCTGTAAAAAGGTGACATGCTCTTGCTTGGGGCTGTCACAAGGTGCATGTGCCCCCTGCTGGGAGCTGTACCAAGGGGGCAGTGTCTTTTGTGCGTAACAAAGGGGGACATGGCTTGCTTGTCCCTGTACACAAGGGAATGCTGCTTGCTTTTAGCTGAACAAAGGGGACAAGCTGCTCTGCTTTTGCTGTAACAAGGTGAAGTGCTCTGCTTGTGCTGACTAAAGGTGACTTGCTCTTTTCTTGTAGCGCTACAAGGTGACATTTTGCTTGCTTGTAGCTGTACACAAGGTGAATGTGCTCTGTTTTAGCTGCAAAGGTGACTTTCTGCTTGCTTGTAGCTGTAAAGGTGACATGCGCTCTGCTTGTAGGACTAAAGTGACAGTGCTTGTTGTAGCGTCCAAGGTGAATGTGCTTGCTTGTTGTGTAACAAGGTGAAATGCTGCTCTCTTTTTGCTGTAACAAGGTGGCATTGCTCTGCTTTTAGTGTACCAAGGTGACTTTCGCCTTTTTTGTGTGATACAAGGGACATGCTGCTCTGTTGTAGCTGTCAAAGGTGAAGTGCTCTGCTTGTAGCTGCTACAGGTGACATGCTGTTGCTTGAGCTGACACAAGGTGACATGCTGCTCTGCTTGTAGCTGTAACAAGGTGAAATGCTGCTTGCTTAGTGTAAAGGTGACATGCTGCTTGCTTGTTTGTGTTTCACAAAGGGGACATGCTGCTTGCTTTTTGTGTACACAAGTGACCCTGTGCTCTGCTTGTACTGTACCAAGGTGAATGCGCTCTGCTTGTGCGCTACAAAGGTGAAGCGCTTGTTGTTTGGTTCACAAGGTGACTGCTGTTGCTTGTTGCTTAACAAGGTGACATGGCTTGCTTTTTAGGTAAAAGGTGACATGTGCTTGTTTTTCTGTACACAAAGGGGACATGTGCTCTGCTTGTAGTGACTACAAGGTGACATGGCTTGTTGTAGTGACTACAGGTGAATGCTGCTCTGCTTGTAGCTGATCAAGGTGACTGCTGCTTGCTTGAGCGTACAAAGGTGAATCTGCTTGTTGTAGCTTTTTGACAAAGGGCTGTCTTGCTTGTTGTGTACACAAGGTGAATGTGCTCTGCTTGTAGCTGTAACAAGGGAATGTGTTGCTTGTAGCTGCTACAAGGTGAATGGTCTGCTTGTAGTGATACAAGGTGCAGCTGCTTGTTGTGCTGACCAAGGTGACATGTGCTCTGTTGTAGTGTACACAAGGTGACAGTGCTCTGCTTGTACTGTAACAAGGTGACATGTGCTTGTTGTTGCTGTACACAAGGTGACATGCTGCTCGCTTGTAGCTGTAACAAAGGGGACATGCTGCTCTGTTTTTGCGTACAAGGTGACTGCGCTTTCTTGTGTGTGACAAGGTGAATGCTGCCCCTTTCTTGTTCTGTACACAAGGTGAAAGCTGCTTGTTGTAGCTGTAACAAGGTGACTGCTGCTTGCTTTGTAGCTGACAAAGGTGCATGCGTTTGTTGTAGTGTACACAAGGGGACATGCTGCTCTGTTGTTGCGTACACAGGTACATGTGCCTGCTTGTAGCTGTACAAAGATGACATGCTGCTTGTTGGCTGTACACAAGGGAATGGCCCCTTTTTGTAGTGTACACAGGTGACATGCGCTTGCTTGTAGGTCAAGGTGACATGTGCTTGCTTGTAGTGTTTCACAAGGGACATGGCTCTGCTTGTAGCTGTAACAAAAGGGGGACATGTGCTTTTTGTAGTGACTACCAAAGGGGAATGTGCTCTGCTTGTAGCTTAACAGGGGCATGTGCTCTGCTTGTAGTGATACGGGACATGCTGCCTTTCTTGTAGCTGATACAAGGTGCATGTGCTTGCTTTTTGCTGTACACAAAAGGGGACTGCTGGCCCCCTTGTAGCGTACCAAGGTGACATGCGCTCTGTTGTAACTGTACACAAAGGTGACAGAGCTCTGTTGTAGTGTACACAAGGTGACATGCGCTCTGCTTGTAGTGTACACAAGGTCACATGTGCTTGCTTGTGTGCTACGGTGACATGCTGTTTGCTTGAGTGACTACAAGGTGACAGTGCTTGCTTGTAGTGTAACAAGGTGACATGTGCTTTTTGTGTGCAACAAAGGGCATGTGCTCTGCTTGTAGCTGTAACAAGGGGAAAGGCTCTTTGTAGTGACTAAGGTGACATGCTTTCTTGTTGAGTGTACACAAGGTGCATGCTCTTTCTTGTAATGTACACAAGGGACTGTGCTTGCTTGTGCTGTCCAAGGTGACTGTCTCTGCTTGTAGTGACTACAAGGTGACAGTCTATGCTTGTAGCTGAACAAGGTGACATGGCTCTGCTTGTAGTGTAACAAGGGGACATGCTGCTTGCTTGTAGTGTACACAGGTGACATGCTGCTCTGTTGTAGTGTACACAAGGTGACTGCTGCCCTTTGTTTGCTGATACAAGGTGGGCTGCTGCTTGCTTGTAGCTGACTACAAGGTGGGAAAGCTGCTCTGCTTGTGGTTCAAAGGTGACATGCTGCTTGCTTGTAGTGACTACAAGGTGACATGTGCTCGCTTGTAGTGTAAAAGGTGAATGTGTTGCTTGTGCTGATACAAGGTGACGTGTCTGCTTGAGTGTACACAAGGTGCATGCTGCTCTACTTGTAGCTGTCACAAGGGACATGCTGTCTGCTTGTGGTACACAAAGGTGAAAAGTGTTGCTTGTAATGTACAAAGGGGAAATGCTGTTGTTGTAGCTGTACACAAGGGGGAATGTGCTTGCTTGTCTGTAACAAGGTGACATGTGCTTGCTTTTAGCTGCTCAAAGGGGACATGGCTGTTGTAGTGACTACAAGGTGCATGCTGCTTGCTTTTAGCGGGCTACAAGGTGAATGTGTTGCTTGTGCTTTACACAGGTGAATCTGCCCGTTTTTAGCTGCACCAAGGTGAATGGCTCTGCTTGTAGCTGTACACAAGGTACTGTGCTTGCTTGTAGTGACTACAAGGTGACATGCTGTTGTTTTAGCGTACAAAAGGTGACATGTGCTTGCTTGTAGTGTAACCCAAAGGGGCTTTTGCTCTGCTTGTAGCTGATACAAGGTGACATGTGCTCTGCTTGTAGCTGCAACAAGGGCTGCTGTTTTGCTTGTTGCTGCACACAGGTACATGCTGCTCTGTTGTGCTGCCACAAGGGGACTGCGCTCTGCTTGTGCTGTACACAAGGTGACATGCTGCTCTGCTTGTAGCTGTACACAAGGTGACATGCTGCTCTGCTTGTAGCTGTACACAAGGTGACATGCTGCTCTGCTTGTAGCTGTACACAAGGTGACATGCTGCTCTGCTTGTATCTGTACACAAGGTGACATGCTGCTCTGCTTGTAAAAATATGCACAAGGTGAATGCTGCTCTGCTTTTTTAGTGTAACGGTGACATGCTGCTCGTTGTGCGTACACAAGGTGCATGTCTCTGCTTGTAGCTGTACACAAAGGTGACATGCTGCTCTGCTTGAGTGTAACTGGGGAATGTGCCGTTGTTGCTGTACACAAAGGTGGGAAAGCTGCTCTGCTTGTGTGTAACAAGGTGACATGTGCTTGTTGTAAAATGTGCACAAGGTGAATGTGTCTCTTGTAGTTACAAAGGTGACATGTTGCTCTGTTGTGTGTACACAAAGGGGACATGCTGCTTGCTTGAACTGTACCAAAAAGGGGACTGTGCTTGCTTGTAGCTGATAAAGGTGACATGCTGCTTGCTTGTGCTGACTACAAGGTGACATGCTGTCTGCTTGGTGTGTAACAAGGTGACATGTGCTCTGCTTGTAGTGAACAAAGGGGAATGCTGTCTGTTGTAGCTGTACACAGGTGACAGCTGCTTGCTTGTAGCTGCTACAAGGTGAAGGCTTGCTTGTAGCTGTACACAAGGCGAAATTTGCTGCTTGCTTGTTGCTTTTAACCAAAGGGACATGTGCTTGCTTGTTGCTGTACACAAGGTGCTGTGCTTGCTTGTAGGACTACAAGGTGAAAATGTGCTCTGTTGTAGCTGACTCAAGGTGACATGTGTCTTGCTTGTGTGTAAAAGGTGACTTTCTGCTTGTTTTAGCTGTACACAAGGCGACATGCTGCCCTTTCTTGTAGCTGTAAAAAGGTGACGTGCTGCTTGCTTGTGCTGTACACAAGGTGACATGTGCTTGCTTGTAGCTGCTAAAGGTGAATGCTGCCTTTCTTTTAGTGATACAGGTGACTGCCTCTGCTTGTAGCTGTACGAAAAGGGGCATCTGTTTTGTAGTGTAACAAGGGGAATGCGCTCTGTTGTAGTGTAAAAAGGTGACTGTGTCGTTGTAGTGACACAAAAGGGACATGTGTCTGCTTGTAGTGATACAGGTGACTGTGCTTCTTGTTGCTGACACGGTGACATGCTGCTCTGTTGTTGCTGTACACAAGGTGACATGCTCCCTTGCTTGTGGGACTACAAGGTGCATGCTGCTTGTTTTTGCTGTACAAAGGTGACAGCTGCTCGCTTGTGCTGACCAGGTGACATGCTGTTGTTGTGTGTAAAAGGTGAAATGCTGCTTTGCTTGTGTGTACAAGGTGAGTGCTGCTTGCTTGTGCTGTACCAAGGTGCGTGGCTCTGCTTGTAGTGTAACAGGGGACATGTGCTATGCTTGTAGTGACTACAAAGGGGACATGTGCTCTGTTGAGTGACTCAAAGGGGACATGGCTTGCTTGTTGCTGTACACAAGGGGACTGTGCTCTGTTGTTGCGTCACAAGGTGACATGTGCTTGCTTGAGTGTACAAGGTGACATGTGCTTGCTTTTTAGTGATCAAGGGGAATGCGTTGTTGTTTCTGTCACAAGGTGAAGTGCTCTGTTGTAGCTGATACAGGGAATGCTTTCTCTGCTTGTGGTGTACACAAGGGGACTTGCTGCTTGCTTGTGTGATACAAGGTGACATGCTGCTCTGCTTTTTGTGTAACAAGGTGACATTGCTCTGCTTGTAGCTGTACAAAGGGAATGTGCTTGTTTTAGTGACTACAAAGGGGACATGCTGCTCTGTTGTGCTGTGCCCAAGGGACATTTCTGCTCTGCTTGTAGCGCTACAAAGGGGACATGTCTGCTTGTAGCTGTACAAAGGGACTGTGTCTGCTTTGCTTAACGGTGACTGTGTCTGCTTGTAATGACTAAAAGGGGACAGCTGCTTTGCTTGTGTGACTACAAAGGGGACATATGCTTGCTTTTGCTGTAACAAGGTCATTGCTTGCTTGTTTTTGTAAAAAAGGGGACATGCTGTTGCTTTTGCTGTCCCCAAAAATGAATGCTCTTGTTGTAGCTGTAAAAAGGGGACATTTTGCTTGCTTGTAGTGCTACAAGATGAAATGTGCTTGTTGTGTTACACAGGTGTCTGTGCTTGTTGTAGTGTAAAAAGGTGACAGCTGCTCTGTTTGTAGCGTACACAAGGTGACATGTGCTCGCTTTTAGCTGTAACAAGGTGACATGTGCTCTGCTTGTAGGACTACAAGAGACATGCTGCTTGTTGTAGCTGTAACCAAAGGTGTTGCTGCTTGCGTACTGTACACAAGGGAATGGCTTGTTTGTGTGTAAAAAGGTGACATGTGCTCTGCGTTTCTGTACACGGTGAATGCTGCTTGCTTGTAGGACTACAAGGTGAAAGCTGCTCTGCTTGTTGCTGTACAAAGGTAATGCTGCTTGCTTTTAGCTGTACAAAGGTGACATGTTTCTTGCTTGTAGTGTACACAAAGGTGCTGTGCTTGTTGTAGTGTAACAAGGTGACTTTCTGCTCTGCTTGTGTGTAAAAGGTGACTGTGCTCTGCTTGTTGTTACACAAAGGGGACGTGCGCTTTCTTGTACTGTACCAAGGTGAAATGTGTATGCTTGTAGTGATACAAGGTGAATTTTGGGTCTGCTTGAGTGATCAAGGTGAATGTTTGCTTGTGCTGACTACAAGGTGACATTGTTTGCTTGTTGTGTACACAAGGTGACATGCTGTTGCTTGTAGTGACTACAAGGTGACATGCTGTTGTTGTAGGGTACAAAGGTGAAAGTGCTCTGCTTGTAGGTGGACAAAGGGGCATGCTGCTTGTTGTAGTGATACAAAAGGGGAATGCTGCTTGTTGTAGCTGACTACAAGGTGACAGCTGCTCTGCTTGTGCTGAAAAAGGTGCATGCTGCTCTGTTTTGTGTCACAAAGGGGAATGTGCCCCGCTTGTAATGACTACAGGTGAATTTTGCTTGTTGTGTGATAAAGGTGAAAATGCTCTGCTTTTAGCTGTACACAAGGTGCATGTGTTTGTTGTAGTGATCAAGGTGACATACTGCTTGCTTTTAGTTGCACAAAAGGGGACATGCTGCTTGCTTGTAGTGTACAAATACATGTGCTTGCTGTAGTGTACAAGGGGACATGTGCTTGTTGTAATGTAAAAAAGGGGACATGTGCTCTGTTTAGCGTAACAAGGTACATGTGCTTGCTTGTACTGTACACAAGGGGACGGTGCTTGCTTGTAGCTGACTACAAGGTGACTGTGCTTGTTGTAGCTGACTCAAGGTGAATACTGCTCTGCTTTTAGTGTGCACAAAGGGGAATGCTGTCTGCTTGTTGCTTACACAAGGTGACTGCTGTTGCTTTTAGCTGACTACAAGGTGACATGCTGCTCTGTTGTAGTGACTACAAGGGGACTGTGCTTGTTGTGCTGTACACAGGTGAATGCTGCTCTGCTTGTAGTTACACAAGGGGGACATTTCTGCTTGCTTGTAAAATGACTACAAGGGAATGTGTTGCTTGTGCTGACTAAAGGTGCATATGTGTTTTGGTCAAAGGTGACATGTGTCTGCTTGTGTGACTAAAGGTGACATATGCCCCTGCTTTTGTGGACAGGTGAATGTGCTTGCTTGTAGCTGTACAAAGGTGTTGTGCCTTTGTAGTTTCACAAGTGACTGTGCTCTGCTTTTAGTGTACACAAGGGGGAATGCTGCTTGTTGTGTGTCACAAGGTGAAATGCTGCTTGTTGTAGGTTTTAAAAGGTGAATGCTGCTTGTTTTTGCTGTAACAAGGGACTTTTGCTTGCTTGTAGTGTACACAAAGGGGAATGTGTCTGTTGTAACTGATAAAGATGATGTGCTTGCTTGTAGCTGACTCAAGATGAATGTGCTTGTTGTAGCTGTACAAAATGAATGTGCTTGCTTGTAGCGCTACAAGTGACTGTGCTTGCTTGTAGCTACTACAGGTGACATGTGCTCTGCTTGTAGCTGTACACAAGGGACATGTGTTGTTGTGTGACTAAAGGAATGCGCTTGTTTTTGCTGATAAGTACATGCTGCTTTTCTGTAGCTACTACAAAATGACAGTGTTGTTTTAGTGATACAAGGTGCATGGTTGCTTGTAGCTGATTCAAGATGACATGTGTTGTTGTAGTGACTACAAGATGACTGCTGCTCTGTGTGTGCTAAAGGTAATGTGCTTCTTGAGCTGATACGGATGACTTTCTGCTCTGTTGTAGTGATAAAGGGACACGCTGTTGCTTTTAGTGTACACAAGATGACTGTGCTCTGTTGTAGCGACACAGGTGACATGTGCTTGCTTTTGTGTACACAAGGTGACTGCGCTTGCTTGTTGCTGTCCCAAAAAATGACATGGTGTTGCTTTTAGCTGGGTCAAGGTGAAAAGTGTCGCTTGTAGCTGAACAAGGTGACATGGCTTGTTGTAACTTTACAAAGGGGCAGTGCTTGCTTGTTGCTGTCAAAGGTGACTGCATTGTTTAGCTGCAGACAAAGGGGACATGCTGCTCTGCTTGTAGTGTAACAAGATGCATGTTCTGCTTGTAGCTGTACCAAAAGGGGACATGTGTCTGCTTGTAATGTACACAAGATGACATGCTGCTCTGCTTGTTTCTGTACACAAGATGACATGCTGCTTGCTTGTTGCTGTACCAAGATGACGTGCTGTTGTTGTTGCTGTACAAAGGTGAAAGCTGCTTTCTTGTTGTGTACACAAGATGAATGTGCTTGTTGTAGTGTAACAAGATGAGGCTGTTGTTGTAATGATCAAAGGGGACATGTGCTTGCTTGTAGCTGTAACAAGGGGACTCTGCTCTGTTTAGTGTCAAAGATGAGTGGCTTGCTTGTAGTGTACAAGAAGACGTGCTGCTTGTTGTAAATGACTACAAGGGGAAAGTGCCTGCTTTTAGTGTACACAAGGTTACATGCTGCTTGTTGTAGCTGACACAAAGGGGACATGTTTGGGTTGTGTGTAACAAGGTGCATGCTGCTCTGCTTGTGTGGGGCTACAAGTAAAATGTGCTCTGTTGTAGCTGTCCAAGGGACATGTGCTCTGCTTGTAGTGACTACAAAGGGGACTGCTGCTCTGTTGTAGTGATACAAGGTGACATGTGCTCCTTTGTGTACCAAGGTGACTGCTGCCTTTCTTGTAGTGTACAAAGGGGAAAGTGCTTGTTGTGCTGACTACGGATGATTGCGCTTGCTTGTAGTGATACAAGGTGACTGTGTTGTTGTAGCTGACTCAAAGGGAATGTGTCTGCTTGTAGTGTCACAAGATGACATGTTCTGCTTGTGCTGTACACAAGGGACATGTGCTCTGTTTTGGACACTATGTGACATGCTGCTCTGCTTGTATGTACAAGGTGACATTTTCTTGCTTGTAGCTGATACAAGGTGCATGCTGCCCCCAGCTTGTAGTGTACAAGGTGAATGTGCTCTGTTGTTGCTGTACACAAGGTGAATGCGCTTGCTTGTAGCTGTAACAAGATGCGTGTGTTGCTTTTAAAAGACTAAAAGGGGCTGTGTTGTTGTAGCTGTAACAAGGTGCAGCTGTCTGTTGTAGTGTACCAAAAATGACGTGCTGCTCGTTGTAACTGTACACAAGACGTGTGTTGCTTGTAACTGTAAAGGGAATGTGCTCTGCTTGTAGCGTACACAAGGTTACATGCTGTCTGCTTGTAGTGACTACAAGGTGACATGTCTTTGCTTTTTAGTGTCCAGGTGACTGCTGTCTGCTTGAGTGTAAAACCCAAAGGGGAAAGCTGTTGTTTTGTGATACAAGGGGGACTGTGCTTGTTGTAGCTGATTCAAATGACATGCTGCTTGTTGTAGCTGTAACAAGGTGACATGCGCTTGCTTGTAGCTGTACACAAGGTGACATGCGCTCTGCTTGTAGCTGATAAAGGGGACAGTGCTTGTTGTAGGAACAAAGGGGACATGCTGCTCGCTTTTTAGCTGACTACAAAAGGGACTGCTGCTCGTTGTAGTGTACCCAAAAATGAATGTGCTTCTTTTTAGCTGTACCGGTGAATGCTGCTTGTTGTAGTGTACACTTGTGAATGTGCTCTGCTTGTGCTGTAAAAAGGTGACATGCTTTGCTTGTGCTGACTACAAGGTGAATGTGCTAGCTTGTGTGTACACAAAGGGGGACTGTGCTCTTTGTAGCTGGATAAGGTGCATGTGCCTGCTTGTTTTGTCACAAGGTGATTGTGTTGTTTGCTGTACACAAGGTAATGTGCTTGCTTGTAGTGCTACAAGGTGACATGCTGCTTGTTGTAGCTGTAACAAGGGGCTTGTGCTCTGCTTGTTTTGTAACAAGGTGACATGCTGCTCTGCTTGTTGCTGTAAAAAAGGGGGAATGGGTCGCTTTAGTTACACAAGGTAATGCTGCCTGCTTGTAGTGTCACAAGGTGACATGCTGCTTGTTTTAGCTGTACACAAGGTGAATGTGCTCGCTTTTGTGTAACCCAAAGGGGAAAGGCTCGCTTTTGTGTACCCAAAGGGGAATGTGCTTGCTTGTAGCTGATACAAAGGTGCATGCTGTTGCTTGTGTGTACACAAGGTGACATGTGTTGTTGTAGTGATACAAGGTGAAAGTGCTTGCTTGTAGTGTTTCCAAGGTGACTGCTGCTTGCTTGTAGTGTAAAAAGGTGAATGCTGCTCTGCTTTTGCTGTACAAAGATGACATGTGCCTTTCTTGTAGCTGTAACAAGGTGCATGCGCTTTTGAGCTGACTACAAAGGGGAAATGTGTTTTTGGGTAACAAGGTCAGTGCCGCTTGTAGCTGAACAAGGTGACATGCTGCTTGTTTTGCGTACACAAAGGGGACATGTGCTCTGCTTTTTAGCTGTACACAGGTGCATGCTGCTTGCTTGTAGCTGTACACAAAGGGGACAGTGCTCTGTTTTGTGTACACAAGATACTGCGCTTGCTTGTAGCTGTAACAAGGTGACTTGTGTCGTTTTAGCTGTACACAGGTGACATGCTGCTTGCTTGTAGTGTACACAAGGGACATGCTGCTTGCTTTTGTGACTACAAAGGGACTGCTGTAGCTTTTTAGCTGACAAAGGTGGGAAAGCTGCTTCTTGTAGTGACTACAAGGTGAATGTGCCCCAGTTGTAGCTGTACACAAGGTGAAAGCTGCTCTGCTTTTTGTCACACAAGGGGGACTTGCTGTCTGCTTGTGCGTACAAAGGTGATTTGGGTCTGTTGTAGCTGTACACAAAGGGGACTGCTGCTCTGCTTGTAGCTGACTACAAGGTGACTGTGTCAGCTTGTAGCTGTACCAAGGGGCTGCTGTGTTGTTAGCTGCACCAAGGGGACTTGCTGTCTCTTGTTAGCTGTAACAAGGTGAATGCTGCTCGCTTGTAGCTGTACACAAGGGGGAATGCTGCTCTGCTTGTAGCTGTACACAAAGGGGACTTGTGTTTGCTTTTAGCTGTACCAAGGGGAATGGTGTTGCTTGTAGTGGGCTACAAGGTGACTGTGCTCAGTTGTGTGTACAAAGGTGAATGCTGTTGGGTTTAGCTGAACAAGGAAAATGTGCTTGTTGTAGCTGTAACAAGGTGACATGTGCCAGTTTTAGTGACTCAAGGAAATGTGCTCGCTTGAGCTGATACAAAAGGGGACTGCTGCTGCTTGTAGCTGATACAAGGAATGTGCTTGCTTTTAGGTACACAAGGTGACTGTGCTTGCTTTTAGCTGACTCAGGTGACATGTGCTTGTTTTAGTTACACAAGGGGAATGTGCTCTGCTTGTGTGTACCAAGGGAATGCTGCTCTGTTTTAGCTGTACCAAGGGAATTGTTCTTGTAGTGTACCAAGGTGACATGTGTTTTGTAGCTGTACACAGGTGAATGTGCTGTTGTTGCTGTACAAAAGGTGAATGCTGCTCGCTTGTAGTGTACACAAGGTGACATGTGCTCTGCTTGTGCTGTAAAAGGTGACTTGCTGTCTGTTTTTAGCGTACAAAAGGGGCATGTGCTCTGCTTGTAGTGTACACAAGGTGACATGGCTTGCTTGTAGTGTACACAAGGTGAATGGTCTGCTTGTAGTGTAACAGGTGAAGTGCTCTGCTTGTTGTAACAAAAGGGGATTGTGCTTCTTGTAGCGTAACAAAGGTGACTTGCTTCTTTTTAGTGTAACAAGGTGACATGTGCTCTGCTTGTGTGTACACAAAGGGGCATGTGCTTGTTGTAGCTGATACAAGGTGATAACTTTGTTCTTCTCCCACCTGGGTAATTTTACCCTTATATAGGAAGAATTAACGGGGAAGGTGGACACTTGGATATTCAACTTCCTTACATATAGAACCCAAAGAATAATAAACAGAGTGAAATCAGGAGGTGCTGCAGAAAGTTCTGTTTTCCGAGGCACAGTACTTGCCCCACTTCTCTTACTCATTCTCATAGCTGACATAGAAAGAGACATACTAGATATTGTATGTAAGTAGCAGTCATAGAAGTCAGCGAGTCTCCAGGCTGATATAAACCTAAGTCTTCCAGTGAGTCACTGATACCAATATGATGTTTACTGAGGATTTTTTTTAGTTAATACATCATGGAAGGATTGAGGAAATAATAGCTAAATAAAGGGTACATGACAGACTCAAACTATTCAATAGAACGGAAGTCAAATGTCTGAAACCTGGGAGTAGTAATGTTAGATCTCATGTTCAAAACAAGAGATGCTAAGCCAATGATGACACTCGTCAGGTCACGGGTTTTCTCTAGACTGGAATATTGCTGTGTACCAGTGACCTCCTTCAAGGCAAGTGAAACTACTGAGCTGGAAAATATGCAGAGAACCTTCACAGCTGGTGTAAACTCACTCAAGGTCTTCAATTACTGGGAGCGCTTGATGTCTCTAAAACCGTACTCCTCAGAATGTAGGCGAGAACGATACATCATATTCTACACCTGGAAAAGACTGGAGGGAGTAGTACCATACCTGTACACCGATGTGACTACCTGTGAACACAGGCCTGGCAGACGGTGTACAGAGTGATGAGTACACTACAGAAGAACTTAAGTGTACGACTCAAGCGCTACCTTAATTGCATGACGGAGATTACTAAAAAGGTCTTAGCTGTCTTCTAAGATGGAACTTGATAAATTCTTTAAAACAGTTCCTGATCAACCAAGGTGTGGTGCATACATTGGCCTGCTGGCTGCAGGTACTAACAGCGTGATAAATGAGGGCAGCAACCAGGAGGCCTGGTGTGAGAGCGGGGCGCCGGGGCGCTGATGATGGCCTCAGGAAGTGACTACATTACTTCATACTTATTTTAACTTGGTATGATAATATTTGTGTGGAGTGTTTATTGTTTTATTTAAGTTTATCCTTGTTTTATTGTTTTGTGTATATGTATTTTGTCTAGTAGTGAGTATTGTGACACAGCTGGTCACAGTCTTCACTATCAACTGTTGCTCCCACCACACCGCCGCGCCTGGTCACAGGGGGGGGTGGGGGGGGGGGTCTTCACAATCAACTGTTGCTCCCACCACCACCACCGCCGCGCTGGTCACAGTCTTCACTATCAACTGTTGCTGCCACCACCACCGCCGCGCTGGTCACAGTCTTCACTATCAACTGTTGCTCCCACCACCACCGCCGCGCTGGTCACAGTCTTCACTATCAACTGTTGCTCCCACCACCGCCGCGCTGGTCACAGTCTTCACTAACAACTGTTGCTGCCACCACCACCACCGCCGCGCTGGTCACAGTCTTCACTATCAACTGTTGCTGCCACCACCACCGCCGCGCTGGTCACAGTCTTCACTATCAACTGTTGCTCCCACCACCACCGCCGCGCTGGTCACAGTCTTCACTATCAACTGTTGCTCCCACCACCGCCGCCCGCGCTGGGTCACAGTCTTCCTATTCAACTGTTGCTGCCCACCACCCCAACCGCCGCGCTGGTTCCAGTCTTCACTATCAAACTGTGCTTCCCACCACCACCGCCGCGCTGGTCATCTGTCTTCACTATCAGACTGTTGCTCCCACCACCACCGCCCGCGTGGTCACAGTCTTCACTATCAACTGTTGCTCCCACAACCACCGCCGCGCTGGTCACAGTCTTCACTATCAACTGTTGCTGCCACCACCACCACCGCCGCGCTGGTCACAGTCTTCACTATCAACTGTTGCTGCCACCACCACCGCCGCGCTGGTCACAGCTTCACTATCAACTGTTTGCTCCCACCACACCGCCGCGCTGGTTTCTCAGTCTTCACTATCAAAAGGGTGCTCCACAAACCACCGCCGGCGCTGGGTCCACAGTCTTCACTATTAACTGTTGCTGCCACCACACACCACCGCCGCGCTGCACAGTCTTCACTATCAACTGTTGCGCCCCACCACCGCCGCGCTTGGTGCCACCAGTTTTCACTATCTCTGTTGCTCCCACCACCACCGCCGCGCTGGGTCATCAGTCTCACTATCAACTGTTGCACCCACCACCACGCCGCCGCTGGTCAAATCTTCATATCAATGTTGCTGCCTCCACACCACCGCCGCGCTGGTTCACTGTCTTCACTATCAACTGTTGTGCCACACTACCGCCCGCGCGCTGGTCCAGTCTTCATATCAAATGTTGCTGCCACCGCCGCCGCGTGGTCACAGTCTTCACTATCAACTGTTTGCTCCCACACCACACCGACGCCGCGCTGGTCACAGTCTTCATATAGCTGTTGCTTGCCTCACCACCCCACCGCCGCATGGTCGACAGTCTTCACTATCAACTGTTGCTGCCACCACCGCCGCGCTGGTCACAGTCTTCACTGATCAAACTGTTGTTGCACCACCACCCACCGCCAGCGCGCTGGTCACAGTCCTTCACTACAACTGTTGCTGGCCACCCACGCCGCGCTGGTCACAGTCTTCACTATCAACTGTTGCTGCCACCACCACCGCCGCGCTCGTCACAGTCTTCACTATCAACTGTTGCTGCCACCACCACCACCACCGCCGCGCTGGTCACAGTCTTCACTATCAACTGTTGCTGCCACCACCACCGCCGCGCTCGTCACAGTCTTCACTATCAACTGTTGCTGCCACCACCACCACCACCGCCGCGCTGGTCACAGTCTTCACTATAACTGTTGCTGCCACACCGCGCGTGGTCACCAGTCTTTCACTATCAATGTTGCTGCCACCACCGCCGCGCTGGTCACAGTCTTCACTATCAACTGTTGCTGCCACCACCGCCGCGCTGGTCACAGTCTTCACTATCAACTGTTGCTCACACCACCGCCACCGCCGCGCTGGTCACAGTCTTCACTATCAACTGTTGCTGCCACCACCACCACCGCGCTGGTCACAGTCTTCACTATCAGCTGTTGCTGCCACCACCGCCGCGCTGGTCACAGTCTTCACTATCAACTGTTGCTGCCACCACCGCCGCGCCGGTCACAGTCTTCACTATCAACTGTTGCTCACACCACCGCCACCGCCGCGCTGGTCACAGTTTCATATCCAACTGTTGGCTTGCCACCTCACCACGCGCTGGTCACAGTCTTCACTATCAGCTGTTGCTGCCACCACCGCCGCGCTGGTCACAGTCTTCACTATCAACTGTTGCTGCCACCCCACCCACCACGCCCCGCACTGGACAGTCTTCACTATCCAACTGGTGTTGCCACCACTACTCGCCCGCCGCGCTGGTCACAGTCTTCAATATCAACTGTGCTGCCACCACTACCGCCGCGCGCTGGTCCACAGTCCTTCACTATCAATGTTGCGGCACACCACTACCGCCGCCACGCCTGGGTCACCAGTCTTCACTTCAACTGTTGCGTCCACCACCCGCCGCCGCGACTGGGTCACAGTCTTCACTATCAACTGTTGCTGCCACCACCGCGCCGCCGCGCTGGTCACAGTCTTCACTATCAACTGTTGCTGCCACCACCGCCGCCGCGCTGGTCACAGTCTTCACTATCAGCTGTTGCTGCCACCACCACCGCCGCCGCGCTGGTCACAGTCTTCACTATCAACTGTTGCTGCCACCACCGCCGCCGCCGCGCTGGTCACAGTCTTCACTATCAACTGTTGCTGCCACCACTACCGCCGCCGCGCTGGTCACAGTCTTCACTATCAGCTGTTGCTGCCACCACCACCGCCGCCGCGCTGGTCACAGTCTTCACTATCAACTGTTGCTGCCACCCTACCGCCGCTCCCGCGGGTACTGTCTTCACTATCATAACTGTTGCTGCCACCACCGCCGCCGCGCTGGTCACAGTCTTCACTATCAACTGCCACCACCACCACCGCCGCACTGGTCAGTCTTCACTATCAGCTGTTGCTGCCACCACCACCGCCGCGCTGGTCACAGTCTTCACTATCAACTGTTGCTGCCACCACTACCGCCGCGCTGGTCACAGTCTTCACTATCAACTGTTGCTGCCACCACCGCCGCCGCGCTGGTCATCAGTCTTCACAATCAAACTGTTCGCCACCACTACCGCCGCCGCGCTGGTCACAGTCTTCACTATCAACTGTTGCTGCCACCACCACCGCCGCGCTGGTCACAGTCTTCACTATCAACTGCCACCACCACAACCACGCGCGCTGGTCACGTCTTCACTATAGGCTGTTGCTGCCACCACCACCGCCGCGCTGGTCACAGTCTTCACTATCAACTGCCACCACCACCACCGCCGCGCTGGTCACAGTCTTCACTATCAGCTGTTGCTGCCACCACCACCGCCGCGCTGGTCACAGTCTTCACTATCAACTGTTGCTGCCACCACCGCCGCACTGGTCACAGTCTTCTCTATCAACTGCCCACCACACCACACCGCGCACTGGTCACAGTCTTCACTATCAGCCTGTTGCTGCCACCTCCACCGCCCGCGCTGGTTCACAGTCTTCATATCAGCTGTTGCTGCCACAACCACCGCCGCCACTGGTCCAGTCTTCACTATCAGCTGTTGCTGCCACCCCACCGGCGCGCTGGTCACAGTCTCATATAAAACTGTTGCTGCCACCCCACCGCCGCGTGGTCCACAGGTCTTCACTATCAGCCTGTTGCGCCACCACAGCCGCATGGTCACAGTCTTCAATCAGTGTTGCTGCCACCACCACCGCCCGCACTGGTCACAGTCTGCCTATAGCTGTCACCACCCCACCGCCGCGCGGGTCTCAGTCGTCCTTCAACTGTTGCTGCCACCACCGCCGCGCTGGTCACAGTCTTCACTATCATCTGTGGCCACCAACCGCCGCGTGGTCACAGTCTTCATATCTACTGTGCTGCGGCCGCCACCACCACCGCCGCCGCGCTGGTCAAAGTCTTCACTATCAAACTGTTGCTGCCACCACCCGCCGCCGCGCTGGTCCCTGTCTTCCTATCAAACTGTTGCTGCCACACCGCGCGATGGTCACAGTCTTCCTATAACTGCTGCTGCCACCCCACCCCGCGCTGGGTCACCAATTCTTCCCTATCATTGCTGCTGCACACCGCCGCCGCGCTGGTTCACCAGTCTTCACTATCAACTGTTGCTGCCACCGCCGCCGCGCTGGTACAGTATTCCTATCACCGTTGCTTGCACCACCACCGCCAGCGGCTGGTCACAGTCTTCCTATCAACTGTTGCTGCCACAACCACCGCGCGCTGGTCACAGTCTTCACTATCAATGCCACCCCCCCACACGCGCGCCGCTTCGGTACCATTCTTCACTATCTACTGCCACCACCACCACCACCGCCGCGTTGGTCACAGTCTTCACCATCAACTGCCGCCACCACCACCACCACCGCCTCGCTGGTCACAGTCATCACTTCAACTGCACCACCGCCGCGCTGGTCACAGTCTTCCCCCCCCACTATCAACTGCCACCCCACCGCCGCTTGTCACAGTCTACACTATCAACTGCCACCACCACGACCCGCGCTGGGTCACCATCTTCACTTATCAACTGCTTCTTGCCACCACCACCACCACCACCGCCGCGCTGGTCACAGTCTTCACTATCAACTGCCACCACCACCGCCGCACTGGTCACAGTCTTCACTATCAACTGCCACCACCACCGCCGCGCTGGTCACAGTCTTCACTATCAACTGCTGCTGCCACCACCACCACCACCACCACCACCACCGCCGCGCTGGTCACAGTCTTCACTATCAACTGCCACCACCACCACCACCACCGCGCACTGGTCACAGTCTTCACTATTCACCCCCCCCCCCCACTGTTGTGCCACCGCCGCCGCCGCGCTGCTATAACCGACGCCTAAATTTCACTATCTACTAATATCATGTGTATTTCTCAACTATAATCTATGTTGTCCATAACTACTATCACATTTGTTTTGTAAGGTGACGTCCAGGATCTTTACTTAATTCATCGTGTTACTTAACAGATATTTGTGTTGCAGAGGTTCAGACGTCTGCAACACCTGTATCAACACTATGAGGTTCAGACGTCTGCAACACCTGTATCAACACTATGAGGTTCAGACGTCTGCAACACCTGTATCAACACTATGAGGTTCAGACGTCTGCAACACCTGTATCAACACTATGAGGTTCAGACGTCTGCAACCCCTGTATCACACTATGAGGTCCAGCGTCTGCAAAACCTGTAACAACACCTATGACGTTCCGACGTCTGCAACACTTGTATCAACAACTATGACGTTTCAGAGGTCTGCAACCCCGTATCAACACTATGAGGTTCAGACGTCTGCAACACCTGTATCAACACTATGAGGTTCAGACGTCTGCAACACCTGTATCAACACTATGACGTTCAGACGTCTGCAACACCTGTATCAACACTATGACGGTTCAGACGTCTGCAACACCTGTATCAACACTATGAGGTTCAGACGTCTGCAAAAAAACCACCTGTATCAACACTATGAGGTTCAGACGTCTGAAAACACCTGTATCAACATAATGAGGTTCAGACGTCTGCAACACCTGTATCAACACTATGAGGTTCAGACGTCTGCAACACCTGCATCAACACTATCAACATCCGGGGACCCACAATATTCAACATCTTACCAGAAGATATCAGAAACACTGCTGGAACAAGTGTAGAAGTCTTCAAGAGGAAAGTGGACAAGTATCTTCACTAGGTGCCGGATCTACCAGGCTGTGATGGACATGTGGGGCAGCGGGCCTCCAGCAACAACAGCCCGGTTGACCAGGCCAAGCACCAGAGCCCCCCCCGAACCTGGCCCATGGCCGGGCTCCGAAAGTAGTGAAACTCTGGAAACTCTTCAAAGGTATACCGAAGATTTAAGTTATACCATAAATTCAGGAAAGATCCTGAAGTTGACGTTACAGAAACAAACGAAACAAATGTTATAGTAATTATGGAGAAGTTACACGCTAGATTATAGGCCTAAAATAATATATTAAGAGTGGGACTGCGGTGCCGTTTAAAACTCATTATATGTCTGAAGAAAGGTTATATTAGCATGACAGGTGATAACCTGCATGATGATCAACTCAACTATACCTACAACACTCACCCATGCATGACATAAACTACCTTACTAAACTTTGATTTATCAAAGGCAGCGCTCTAGGCTGCTTGGGTAAAGGAAAACTTTATGCCACCTTATTTTACGTACCTTTGATGAGTTTCCAGAGTTTTTCTACTCCCGGAGCCCGGCACTGAGCCAGGTCAACCAAGCTGTTACTGCAGACGGGCCCGCTACCCCTCATTTCATCACAGCCTGGTTGATCTGTCACTTAGTGGAGATACATGTCAGTTTCCTTATGAAGACTCTGAGAAGGCAGATATAATGCTGAAGGCACAAACAAAGCACTACACTCACACCTACACTCACAACCTACACTCACACCTACACTCACACCTACACTCACACCTACACTCACACCTACACTCACACCTACACTCACACCTACACTCACAACTACACTCACAAACTACACTCTACATATACACTCACACCTACACTCACACCTACCTCACACCTACACTCACACAAACTCACATATACTCACAACAATACTCACACCTACACTCACAACTACACTCACAACTACACTCAACCTACACTCACACCTACACTCACACACCATCACTACAAAACTACACTACAAACACTCACACTACACAACCTACACTCACACTCACTCACAACAACACTCACACTACACTCACACCTACCTACCCTACACTCATACCAACACACCACTCGGCACATGACAGTCACACCAACGTACTGACAGACCCAATCCTACACTACACTCATATTCATCACACCTGAGTTGACTTCAACATACGAATACATCATATACACTATACTACACTCTAAGCAATATAATCTGAACGCTACAAACACCTACTGCACTACACTCCACCTACACTCACAACACTACACTCACAACCTACACTCACACATACACTCACACCTACACTCACACCTACACACAACTACACTCACACCTACACTCACACTACACTCACACCTACCAAATTACACACCTACACTCACACACACTCACACTAACTACACCTACACTCACACCTACACTCACACCTACATCACACCTACACTCACACCTACACTCACACCTACACTCAACCACACCATACACTCACAACCTACACTCACACACCCTCACACCTACACTCACAACTACACTCACACCTACACTCACACCTCATCACACCTACACTCACACTCCTACACTCACACCTACACTCACACCTACACTCAACTCACACCTACACTCACACCTACACTCACACCTTTGATCCTACTTCACATATACAATCACACTACACTCACACTCACTAGATGTATGCTACAGTGACTACTACACTCACTATACACTCACACCTGAGTGTACTCCTACAGCACATGAAATACACTACATTCACGACGTACAGTCGTATACCTACACTCACACTACACTTGACACCTACACTCACACACACTCACACCTAACTACACCTACTCACACTACACTCACACTACTCTACTACACTCACACTACACTCCAGTGCACTCACACCTAACACTCTACACACCACTGCTACACTTCAACACTCTACACTCACATACGGACTACACATCCTAACACTCTACACACCACGTTCACACTGTCTTAACACTGCTACACTCAACCACTTAGTGGCTACCACTTCACACCTACACTCACACCTACACTCAACACCTACACTCACCACTGTGTGTACGGCTACACTTTCGCATTAACACTGCTACCACATCACTACGGGTGTGCACACGTCTGAACACACACACTGATGGTGGTGGGCTACATGCAGTAACAGCTACCACACTGTTGGTGGTGGCTACATGTCTTGACACTGCACCACTGAGGTGTGGCTACACTGTCTGAACACTGCAACTCCACTTGTGGGGTGGCTACACGTGTATGTAACACGCTACACCACGTGGTGGCTACACGTTCTGTACACCTGCTCAGCACTATGGTCTACACTGTTCTTAACACTGACCACCACTGTTGGTGGTGGCTACACTGTTCTTGTAACACTGCTACCACCACTGTTGGTGGTGGCTACACTGTTCTTGTAACACTGCTACCACCACTGATGGTGCTTATACACTGTTAATATAAACTGTATTGCAGAAGAGACCATGTTGTGGTGAGAGAGAACTGTTGTGTGGAGAGAGACCACGTGTTGTGTGTGTAGAGAACAGTGTTGTGAGAAAACATGTTGAGTTTTGAGACAGTGTGTGTGAGAGACCAGTGTTGTGTGTGTGAGAGAGACCAGTGTTGTGTGTGTGAGAGAGACCAGTGTTGTGTGTGAGAGAGGACCAGTGTTGTGTGAGAGAGAACCGGTGTTGTGTGTGTGAGAGAGACCGTGTTGTGTGTGGAGAGACCGGTGTTGTGTGTGTGAGAGAGACCGGTGTTGTGTATGTGAGAGAGACCGTGTTGTGTGTGTGAGAGAGACCGTGTTGTGTGTTGAGAGAGACCGGTGTTGTGTGTGAGAGAGATCGGTGTTGTGTGTGTGAGAGAGACCGGTGTTGTGTGTGTGAGAGAGACCGGTGTTGTGTGTGTGAGAGACCGGTGTTGTGTGTGAGAGAGACGGTGTTGTGTGTGTGAGAGAGACCGTGTTGTGGTGTGAGAGAGACCGGTGTTGTGTGTGTGAGAGAGAGACTGTGTTGTGTGTGTGAGAGAGACCGGTGTTGTGTGTGTGAGAGAGACCGGTGTTGTGTGTGAGAGAGAGACCGGTGTTGTGTGTGTGAGAGAGACCGGTGTTGTGTGTGTGAGAGAGACCGGTGTTGTGTGTGGAGACCTTTGTGTGTGAGAGAGACCGGTGTTGTGTGTGTGAGAGAGACTGGTGTTGTGTGTGTGTGAGAGACCGTGTTGTGTGTGTGAGAGAGACGGTGTTGTGTGTGTGAGAGAGACCGGTGTTGTGTGTGTGAGAGAGACCGGTGTTGTGTGTGTAGAGAGACCGGTGTGTGTGTGTGAGAGAGACCGTGTTGTGTGTGTGAGAGAGACCGTGTTGTGTTTGAGAGAGACCGGTGTTTGTGTGTGAGAGAGGTGTTGTGTTGAGAGAACGGTGTTGTGTGTGTGAGGAGAGACCAGTGTTGTGTGTGTGAGAGAGACCGTGTTGTGGTGTGAGAGAGAGACCGGTGTTGTGTGTGTGAGAGAGACTGGTGTTGTGTGTGAGAGAGACTGGTGTTGTGTGTGTGAGAGAGACCGGTGTTGTGTGTGTGAGAGAGACTGGTGTTGTGTGTGTGAGAGAGACCGGTGTGTGTGTGTGAGAGAGACCAGTGTTGTGTGTGAGAGAGACCGGTGTTGTGTGTGTGAGAGAGACCGGTGTTGTGTGTGTGAGAGAGACCGGTGTTGTGTGTGAGAGACCGGTGTTGTGTGTGAGAGAGAGACCGGTGTTGTGTGTGTGAGAGAGACCAGTGTTGTGTGTGTGAGAGAGACCGGTGTTGTGTGTGTGAGAGAGACCGGTGTTGTGTGTGTGAGAGAGACCGGTGTTGTGTTTTGAGAGAGACCAGTGTTTGTGTGTGAGAGAGACCGTGTTGTGTGTGTGAGAGACCGGTGTTGTGTGTGTGAGAGAGACTGGTGTTGTGTGTGTGAGAGAGACCGGTGTTGTGTGTGTGAGAGAGACCGGTGTTGTGTGTGTGAGAGAGACCAGTGTTGTGTGTGAGAGACCATTGTTGTGTGAGAGAGACCGGTGTTGTGTGTGAGAGAGAGACCGGTGTTGTGTGTGTGAGAGAGACCGGTGTTGTGTGTGTGAGAGACCGGTGTTGTGTGTGTGAGAGACCAGTGTTGTGTGTGAGAGAGACCAGTGTTGTGTGTGAGAGAGACCGTGTTGTGTGTGTGAGAGAGACCAGTGTTTGTGTGTGAGAGAGACCGTGTTGTGTGTGAGAGAGACCGTGTTGTGTGTGTGAGAGAGACGGTGTTGTGTGTGAGAGAGACCGGTGTTGTGGTGTGAGAGAGACCGGTGTTGTGTGGTGTAGAGAGACCGTGTTGTGTGTGAGGAGACCATTGTTGTGTGAGAGAGAGACCGGTGTTGTGTGTGAGAGAGACCGGTGTTGTGTGTGTGAGAGAGACCGTGTTGTGTGTGTGAGAGAGACCGGGTGTTGTGTGTGTGGAGAGACTGTGTTGTTGTGTGTGAGAGAGACCGGTGTTGTGTGTGTGAGAGAGAGACCAGTGTTGTGTGTGAGAGAGACCGGTGTTGTGTGTGAGAGAGACCGGTGTTGTGTGTGTGAGAGAGACCAGTGTTGTGTGTGAGAGAGACCAGTGTTGTGTGTGAGAGAGACCGGTGTTGTGTGTGTGAGAGAGACCGGTGTTGTGTGTGTGAGAGACCGGTGTTGTGTGTGAGAGACCATTGTTGTGTGAGAGAAAGACCGGTGTTGTGTATGAGAGAGAGACCGGTGTTGTGTGTGTGAGAGAGACCAGTGTTGTGTGTGTGAGAGACCGGTGTTTGTGTGTGGTGAGCGAGACGGGGTGTTGTGTGGTGAGCGAGACCAGGTGTTGTGTGTGTGAGGAGACCGGTGTTGTGTGTGAGAGAGACCAGTGTTGTGTGTGTGAGAGAGACGTTTGTGTGAGAGAGACCGTGTTTGTGTGGAGCTTTGTGGAGGAGACCGGTGTTGTGTGTGTGAGAGAGACCGGTGTTGTGTGTGTGAGAGAGACCGGTGTTGTGTGTGTGAGAGAGACCGGTGTTGTGTGTGTGAGAGAGACCGGTGTTGTGTGTGTGAGAGAGACCGGTGTTGTGTGTGTGAGAGAGACCGGTGTTGTGTGTGTGAGAGAGACTGGTGTTGTGTGTGTGAGAGAGACCGGTGTTGTGTGTGTGAGAGAGACCAGTGTTGTGTGTGAGAGAGAGACTGGTGTTGTGTGTTCTACTCGTCGCTTCAATTTGTTCTACACTCCTCTATAGCGCTAAACGTCGCATGAGTGGGAGGGGCTGGGTTTGATTGGTGTCATTGGGTACGGGAGTTATTTCTTGGGAAGCTTTAGGTAGTAGTCGTTTTGATAAGGACCTGCCACGCATGGGCCAGTAGGCCTTCTGCAGTGTTCCTCCATTCTAATGTTCTTATGTGTGAGAGAGACCGGTGTTGTGTGTGTGAGAGAGACCGGTGTTGTGTGTGTGAGAGACCAGTGTTGTGTGTGAGAGAGACCAGTGTTGTGTGTGAGAGAGACCAGTGTTTTGTGTGAGAGAGACCAGTGTTTTGTGTGAGAGAGACCAGTGTTGTGTGTGAGAGAGAGACCAGTGTTGTGTGTGAGAGAGAGACCAGTGTTGTGTGTGTGAGAGAGACCGGTGTTGTGTGTGTGAGAGAGACCGGTGTTGTGTGTGTGAGAGAGACCAGTGTTGTGTGTGTGAGAGACCAGTGTTGTGTGTGAGAGAGACCAGTGTTGTGTGTGAGAGAGACCAGTGTTGTGTGTGAGAGAGACCAGTGTTTTGTGTAGAGAGACCAGTGTTGTGTGTGAGAGAGGACCAGTGTTTGTGTGTGAGAGAGAGACCAGTGTTTTGTGTGAGAGAGACCAGTGTTTTGTGTGAGAGAGGACCAGTGTTGTGTGTGAGAGAGAGACCAGTGTTGTGTGTGAGAGAGAGACCAGTGTTGTGTGTGTGAGAGAGACCAGTGTTTGTGTGTGTGAGAGAGACCAGTGTTGTGTGTGTGAGAGAGACCGTGTTGTGTGTGTGGGGAGACCAGTGTTTGTGTGTGAGAGAGACCAGTGTTGTGTGTGAGAGAGACCAGTGTTGTGTTGTGAGAGACCAGTGTTTGTGTGTGAGAGAGACCAGTGTTGTGTGTGAGGAGAGACCGTGTTTTGTGTGAGAGAGACCAGTGTTTTGTGTGAGAGACCAGTGTTTTGTGAGAGGGACCAGTGTTTTGTGTGAGAGGGACCAGTGTTTTGTGTGAGAGACCAGTGTTTTGTGTGTGAGAGAGACCAGTGTTTTGTGTGTGAGAGAGACCAGTGTTTTGTGTGTGAGAGAGACCAGTGTTGTGTTTGTGAGAGACCAGTGTTGTGTTTGTGAGAGACCAGTGTTTTGTGTGTGAGAGAGACCCGTGTTTTGTGTGTGAGAGGAGACCCGTGTTGTGTGTGTGAGAGACCAGTGTTGTGTGTGAGAGACCAGTGTTTTGTTGTGTGAGAGAGACCAGTTGTGTGTGGAGAGACCGTTTGTGTGTGAGAGACCAGTGTTGTGTGTGTGAGAGAGACCAGTGTTGTGTGTGTGAGAGAGACCAGTGTTGTGTGTGTGAGAGAGACCAGTGTTGTGTGTGTGAGAGAGACTAGTGTTGTGTGGAGAGAGACCAGTGTTGTGTGTGTGGAGAGCACCAGTGTTGCGTGTGTGAGAGAGACCGTGTTTGTGTGTGGAGAGAGACCAGTGTTGTGTGTGGGGAGAGACCAGTGTTGTGTGTGTGTGGAGAGACCATTGTGTGTGAGAAACCAGTGTTGTTTTGGAGAGACCAGTGTTTTGTGTGATTGAGAAACCAGTGTTGTGTGTGTGAGAGAGACCAGTGTTGTGGTGAAAGAGACCGTGTTGTTTGTGTGAGAGAGAACAGTGTTGTGAGACCAATGTTTGTGTGTGAGACACGTTGTTGTGTGGTGTGAGACACCGTGTTGTGTGTGTGTGAGTAGACCAGTGTTGTGTGTGGTGAGAGACCAGTGTTGTGTGTGTGGAGAGACCAGTGTGTTTGTGTGTGTGTGAGAGACCAGTGTTTTGTGTGTGTGAGAGACCATTGTTGTTGTGTGTGAGAGACCAGTGTTGTTGTGTGAGATGACCAGTGTTGCGTGTGTGAGAGACCAGTGTTGTGTGTGGAGAGAGACCAGTGTTTGTGGGGAGAGACCAGTGTTGTGTGTGAGAGAGACCAGTGTTGTGTGTGTGAGAGACCAGTGTTGTGTGTGTGAGAGACCAGGTTGTAAGTGTGAAGCATTGACCAGTATTGGTTTGTGAGAGAACCGTTTGTATTAGAAGGTGAAAGACAGAGTTTGTGGTATGTTAACCAGTGTTGTGTGAGAGACCCATGTTGTGAAAGTGATAGAGACCAGTGTGTTAGAGGACATGTAGTGTGTGAGAGAGACAGGTCGTATGGCGGAGAGTGACAGTATGTGGTAAGACCAGTGGGTTGTGTGAGAGAGAGACCAGTGTTGTGAAGACATTTGTGTGTAGTGAGTACCATATGTGTGCAGTGAGAACAGTGATAGTGTGTATATGAGAGCCGACCAGTGTTGTGTTGAGTGAGTGAATGAGAAGGAGAACTTTGATGATTGAAACACAATGGCAAAATGTGAATCTCTATTGAGGAAAGTTTCCCACAAGTTTGCAATACAATCAGAAGGTGTAACTGATGGAGTTTGAGTAATCTCCCTCAACTGGAGAAATGTGTGTTCAGACAATAATCTTGTATAAAGACAGGCATAAGGGGACCGATAAGTTCTTATTTCTGTAGTGAGAGTGAGTTGAAGCAGGACGGAGAGAGGGTCATATGGTACACTCATATCAGGTAGGTCTTCTCCAATGTTGGACAAGTTGATGAATTGTTTGTATCAGATCCCATAAGTGTTGCCAGTTTAACAGTGTGATAAAGGTTTAAAAGCGACAGTGAAGATAGAAGACACTTATGGGCCAAACATGAGAATTTTGAGGAAACGTTCGCCACACAGGGCCGAAACTGATGAAGCTGTTGTGCGAATAGGTTCCACATCATAGTGTGGCATAAGTTGTCTCATATCTTCAAATCTTGTCAGTTTTTAAAGCAAATATTCTACACTACGAGGAACAGTGTTGTGTGTGAGACAGATTAGTGTTGTATAGGGCAAATAAAGGTGAAAATACCTGATAAAGTTTCCATTATGTTCTTGCTTCAGAAAGATTATTGAAGGGAGAGAGAGGTTATAATATATAGTTTATGTTGAAGATATTTGATGAGTATTGTTGATGCCCAGCAGTGTTGCCAGAACAACGTGCCAGAGTGACCAGTGAAAAGCACAGTGAAAAGCAACGACACTATGGGCACAATAACACTGAGAATGTTCCGGGGGTCAACGCCCCCGCCACTACGTCTATGACCAGAGCTCTCCGTGGATCACGGCCTGATCAGCAAGGCTGTTACTGCTAACCTCACGTAATCCAACGTACAAATCATAGCCTGGAATGGTCAGGTACTAAATTTAGGAATCTATCAGTAGGTATCAGAAATATTGCAGGAATTAATGCAGATATTTTGAAGAGGAAACTAAACCATTACTTGTGCCAGGTGTCACATCAACCAAACTGTGATGGGTGTCGGCCAGTGGGCTGCAGCGGCTTGGTTGAGGAGTCAGTCAGCAGAGACGTCTGGCCTGAGTCCGAGGTGGGAAGCTACAGCAGCTCTTGTGACCTGTCAAAGGCAGTAATAATACTAGAATTACCCACAAAATGTTAGGTAAATAGACACGGCTGCAGCTAATGTGACATTTTATTGTGGCAACGTTTCGCTCTTCAGGAGCTTTGTCAAGCCGTTACAAACAGTTCATGGACACAGAGGGAGGGTGTATGGGAGTACATATGTCGTGCCGAATAGGTAAAACTTGCTATTTTGGCTTAAATAGCAACGCTCTTCTTGCTGAATAGTGCAAGCGATACTTTGTGTATGCAATAATTTTGCAAAAATCATTCTCAGCCTAATGATAAAATACATTTGTGTTTGTTTATTATTAAATTATTGCAAACTTATCTAAAATATAATTAATTGGCTTAGGCTAAATTAAATTGCGCTTGTTATAATAAGGTTAGGTAAGTTTTCTAAAGTTCTTTTAGTACAAAATTATTAATTTTTACATAAATGAAAAAAAATATATCTTTCAACGTATAAGAGAAAATTTTAGGAAGGACTTAATTTTAAACGAGTTCTTGCTAATTGACCAGTTTTACCTATTAGGCACCACACACACACACACACACACACACACAGTCGTAGAGCCAGAAACGAATATGCACAGATAAGAAGGGAGGCCTAAAGACAATATGAAAATGACATAGCAGCGAAAGCCAAATCTGACCCGAAACTGTTGTACAGCCACATCAGGAGGAAAACAACAGTCAAGGACCAGGTAATCAGGCTAAGGAAGGAAGGAGGAGAGACAACAAGAAATGACCGTGAAGTATGTGAAGAACTCAACAAGAGATTCAAAGAAGTGTTCACAGAGGAGACAGAAGGGACTCCAGAAAGACGGAGAGGTGGGGCACACCAAGTGCTGGACACAGTGCACACAACCGAGGAAGAAGTGAAGAGGCTTCTGAGTGAGCTAGATACCTCAAAGGCAATGGGGCCAGATAACATCTCCCCATGGGTATTGAGAGAGGGAACAGAGGCGCTATGTGTACCCCTAACAACAATATTCAATACATCTATCGAAACAGGGAGATTGCCTGAGGCATGGAAGACAGCAAATGTAGTCCCAATCTTTAAAAAAGGGGACAGACATGAAGCATTAAACTACAGACCAGTGTCACTGACATGTATAGTATGCAAAATCATGGAGAAGATTATCAGGAGAAGAGTGGTGGAACACCTAGAAAGGAATGATCTCATCAACAGCAGCCAACATGGTTTCAGGGATGGGAAATCCTGTGTCACAAACCTACTGGAGTTCTATGACATGGTGACAGCAGTAAGACAAGAGAGAGAGGGGTGGGTGGATTGCATTTTCTTGGACTGCAAGAAGGCGTTTGACACAGTTCCACACAAGAGATTGGTGCAAAAACTGGAGGACCAAGCAGGGATAACAGGGAAGGCACTTCAATGGATCAGGGAATACTTGTCAGGAAGACAGCAGCGAGTCATGGTACGTGGCGAGGTGTCAGAGTGGGCACCTGTGACCAGCGGGGTCCCGCAGGGGTCAGTGCTAGGACCAGTGCTGTTTCTGGTATTTGTGAACATGACGGAAGGAATAGACTCTGAGGTGTCCCTGTTTGCAGATGACGTGAAGTTGATGAGAAGAATTCACTCGATCGAAGACCAGGCAGAAACTACAAAGGGATCTGGACAGGCTGCAGACCTGGTCCAGCAATGGCTCCTGGAGTTCAATCCCACCAAGTGCAAAGTCATGAAGATTGGGGAAGGGCAAAGAAGGCCGCAGACGGAGTACAGTCTAGGGGGTCAGAGACTACAAACCTCACTCAAGGAAAAAGATCTTGGGGTGAGTATAACACCAGGCACATCTCCTGAAGCGCACATCAACCAAATAACTGCTGCAGCATATGGGCGCCTAGCAAACCTCAGAACAGCATTCCGACATCTTAATAAGGAATCATTCAGGACCCTGTACACCGTGTATGTTAGGCCCATATTGGAGTATGCGGCACCAGTTTGGAACCCACACCTAGCCAAGCACGTGAAGAAACTAGAGAAAGTGCAAAGGTTTGCAACAAGACTAGTCCCAGAGCTAAGAGGTATGTCCTACGAGGAGAGGTTAAGGGAAATCAACCTGACGACACTGGAGGACAGGAGAGATAGGGGGGACATGATAACGACATACAAAATACTGAGAGGAATTGACAAGGTGGACAAAGACAGGATGTTCCAGAGATTGGACACAGTAACAAGGGGACACAGTTGGAAGCTGAAGACACAGATGAATCACAGGGATGTTAGGAAGTATTTCTTCAGCTACAGAGTAGTCAGTAAGTGGAATAATTTGGGAAGCGATGTAGTGGAGGCAGGATCCATACATAGCTTTAAGCAGAGGTATGATAAAGCTTACGGCTCAGGGAGAGTGACCTAGTAGCGATCAGTGAAGAGGCGGGGCCAGGAGCTCGGACTCGACCCCCGCAACCTCAACTAGGTGAGTACAACTAGGTGAGTACACACACACACACACACACACACACACACACACACACACAAATCTTGTATCACAAACCTCCTGGAGTTTTATGACAAGGTAACAGAAGTAAGACACGAGAGAGAGGGGTGGGTAGACTGCGTTTTCCTAGACTGCAGGAAGGCCTTTGACACAGTTCCCCACAAGAGATTAGTGCAGAAGCTGGAGGATCAGGCACACGTAAAAGGAAGGGCACTGCAATGGATAAGGGAATACCTGACAGGGAGGCAGCAACGAGTCATGGTACGTGAAGAGGTATCACAGTGGGCGCCTGTTACGAGCGGGGTCCCACAGAGGTCAGTTCTAGGACCAGTGCTATTTTTGATATATGTGAACGACATGATGGAAGGAATAGACTCTGAAGTGTCCCTGTTCGCAGATGACGTGAAGTTGATGAGAAGAATTAAATTGGACGAGGATGAGGCAGGACTGCAAAGAGACCTGGACAGCTGGACATGTGGTCCAGCAACTGGCTTCTCGAATTCAATCCAGCCAAATGCAAAGTCATGAAGATTGGGGAGGGGCAAAGAAGACCGCAGACAGAGTATAGGCTAGGTGGACAAAGACTACAGACCTCACTCAGGGAGAAAGACCTTGGGGTGACCATAACACCGAGCACATCACCGGGGGCACACATAAACCCAAAAATAACCGCTGAAAGCATACGGGCGCCTGGCAAACCTGAGAATAGCGTTCCGATACCTTAATAAGGAATCGTTCAAGACACTGTACACTGTGTATGTTAGGCCCATACTGGAGTATGCAGCACCAGTTGGAAACCCCACACCTGGTCAAGCACGTCAAGAAGTTAGAGAAAGTACAAAGGTTTGCAACAAGGCTAGTCCCAGAGCTAAAGGGAATGTCGTACGAGGAAAGGTTAAGGGAAATCGGATGACGACTTTGGGGAGAACAAAAAGGGTCAGGGGAGACATGATAACGACATACAAGATACTGGGGGGAATAGAAAAGGGTGGACAGAGATAGGATGTTCCAGAGAGGGGACACAGGGACAAGGGGTCACACTGGAAGCTGAAGACTCAGACGAGTCACAGGGGACGTTAGGAAGTATTTCTTCAGTCATAGAGTTGTCAGCAAGGGGAAATAGCCTAGCAAGTGAAGTAGTGGAGGCAGGAACCATACATAGTTTTAAGAAGAGGTATGACAAAGCTCAGGAAGCAGAGAGAGGATCCAGTAGCGATCAGTAAAAGAGGCGGGGCCAGGAGCTGAGTCTCGACCCCTGCAACCACAATTAGGTGAGTACACCACACACACACAAAACACACACACACACACACACACACCCCACACACATATATATATATATATATAATATATATATATATATATTATATATATATATATATATTATAAATATGAAAGTATAGTAGTACCAACATCTTATATGGGTGTTGAAGTTTGGGGTTTGTAAATGTTGCAACGAGGGGGGCAGTTGGAGGCAGTGGAGATGTCGGGTCAAGGGCAATGTGTGGTGTAAATATTATGCAGAAATTTCGGAGTGTGGAAATTAGGAGAAGGTGTGGAGTTAATAAAAGTATTAGTCAGAGGCTGAAGAGGGGTTGTTGAGGTGGTTTGGTTATTTAGAGAGAATGAATCGAAGCAGAATGACATGGAGAGCGTATAAATCTGTAGGGTAAGGAATGCGGGGTAGGGATCGTACTCGAAAAAGTTGGATGGAGGAGGTAAAGGAGGTTTTGTGGGCGAGGGGCTTGGACTTCCAGGAAGAGTGCGTGAGTGTGTTAGGAGTGAATGGAGACGAATGGTATTTGAAACCTGACGATCTGTTGGAGTTTGAGCAGGGTAATATTTAGTGAAGGGATTCAGGGAAACTGGTTATTTTATATAGCCGGACTTGAGTCCTGGAAATGGGAAGTACAATGCCTGCACTCTAAAGGAGGGGTTCGGGATATTGGCAGTTTGGAGGGATATGTTGTGTATGTTAATACGTATATACTTCTAAACTGTTGTGTTCTGAGCACCTCTGCAAAAACAGTGAGTAGGAGACTCGAACATACGAACCTTGGAACAAGGTACACAGTGCTTTTACCATCCTCACCACACTGGACCAGTACCTTGGCGCCCAGCTCACGCTAGGCGTTTTGATCCAAGGCAGCCAGCTTTCAGGGAGGAGGCTTACAGCTTTTCATCTCATCCCCTGCATGCATCGACCAAGGTTTGTAGGTTCGAGTCTCCTTCGGCCAGACATCAGTGTTTGTGTATATTTCGCCTGCTCTTGCGAATTCCTTGCATTGTTAAAATCTAGTTGGTGGATGAGATGACAAGCTTTAAGCCTCCCTGAAAGCTGGCTGCCTTGGATTAAAAGTCTAGCGTGAGCTGGGCCCCAAGGTATTGGTCCAGTGTGGTGAGGATTGTAAAGCACTGCATACCTTGTTTCGAGGTTCGTAGGTTCGAACCTTGGAACGAGGTGAAAAACCGTGTAATAGTTACAGTAGTTTGGGTGGAAGTAACTTTGGGTTGCTGTGTGATGGCAGAGGTTATTGTTGTGAGTAGAATTTTGGCAAATACCTTCAAAATGATGAAGCTGCCTTTATTTTGTTTAATGATATCTGAAATGGCGATTAAAGATAAGGCCTTTAAGCCTGTGGAAGTTTGCTACTCTGATCACAAGGCGGCGTCACTGAATCTCACAAGATGGTTGGAAGACTTTCTGTGCTGCACATATTCGTTGTTAGAGTTGTCGTTTCTGCATCCATTGATATGTTCACTGAGACGTGTTTGTAGGGTACGTGGTGTTTCACACACGTATATCTTATCACAGCCTCCACAAGGGACTGTGTAAACACCTGCATTGATTGGTTCCAGGTTCTTCACTTTGGTCTGGGTCAAGTCTTTGATGGATGTTCTGGTTATGAAGACGACTCTAGTGTTGACTTGTGCAAGTGCTTTGGAGACGTTCAAGGTAATCATCCACCTGGTTGATTGCCTTGAACGTTGCAAGTTCAACGTAGGCATCACAGCCCTTTTGATCAGGGACTAACTAGAGGAACTTAAGAGCTCCCGCATGAAGACAGTTTGGTGTCTGTTGATGATTCGTATTATTTTTAAAGATAACAAAAACACTTCTGGGACAAGTGTAGAAGTGATGGATATGTAGGGGAGCGGGCCACAAGCAACAGTCTGGTTGATCAAACACCTGACGAGCCTTGCCTATGTCCGGGCTCTGCGAGTAAAAAAAAAATCTCAGAACTCATCATAGGCATATCAAAGGTACAAAGGTAAAGTGTAAGCATGTTTTTATGTGGCTGGTTGTGAGTCTCGAGTTCCTCTGCCAATCGCTCATAAATTAATTTATTTTCCTTTTCATTTCTGTTTGTTTTGAGTTCTGTAGATGTCAGCACATGTTCTGAGTGTGGGAATAAAGGAAATACAAAGAATAACTATAGACCTCTGGCTCTAACTTCGCACATCATCAAAATCTTTGAACGTGTCTAAGACACAACGTTGCCAGTCACATAGAATCACAACAGCTGCACAATCCAAGACAGCAGGGATTCAGAGTAGGTCATTGCTGCCTTTTGCAACAACTAGTTTATTACAGTGTCGTCCTGGATTTTCTGAAGACACGCTTAATTAATGCTGGTGTTGTGTACACTGATTTTGCAATAGCATTTGACAAGCGCGACCATGGTGTGATGGCGCACAAAATGCATGCAAAAGGAATAACTAGATAAGTGGGTAGATTGATATTTAACTGTTTAATAGAGCCCACAGAGTAGTGGTAAACAGAGTGAAGTCTGAGGCTGCCACAGGGAAAAGCTCTGTTCAAGGCACGGTACTCGCTCCCACTTCTGCTTCACATTTTTATATCCCCACATTGACTTCACACTGAAATCTTTCCATATGACAGCAAAAGACTTGGCAGACGGTGCAGTAAACCTCCAGTTGAAATGCAGGAGCTAAACGATTACGCTGAGAGAAAAAACTTTTAGTGTCAAACAAGCCTCTGACTGTTTTCAAGAGGGAACTGGACAAGTGCCTACCTACCTGCAGGGTATTCTGGGGATCAACGCCCCCGCGGCCTGGTCCACAATCAGGCCTCCTGGTGGATCAGGGCCTGATCAGCTAGGCTCTTACTGCTGGCTACACATAGTCCAACGTACGAACCACAGTCCGGCTGATCCGGCACTGACTTTAAGTATCTGTGTCCAGCTCCCTCTTGAAGATAACTAAGGGTCTAATGGTGATTCCTCTTGTGGCTGGTGGGAGGCTATTGAATAGTCTTGGACCCCGGACATTTATGGTGTTTTTTCTTAGTGTACTAATGGTGCCCCTACTTTTCATTGGGCGTAAGTTGCATCGCCTGCCAAGTCTTTTGCTTTCGTAGGGAGTGATATCTGTGTGCAGATAGGAACCAATCCCTCTAGGAATTTCCAGGTGTAGATTATGATGTATCTCGCCTGGGCTCCAGTGAGTACAAGTGCTTCCAAGCATTCTCAGTAGTTAAGGTGTTAGATGGAACTGATATGTGCAATTAAGGTTCTCTGTACATTATCTAGATCTGCGATTTCGCCTGCCTTGAATGGAGATGTTAATGTACAGCAGTATTCCAGCCTAGAGAGAACAAGCGAGTTAAAAGGGCTGTCATTGGCTTGGCATCTCGTCTTGAATGTTCTCATTATCCATCCTATCATTTTCCTCGCAGATGTGATAGTGGCACTGTTATGATCTTTGAAGGCGAGATCCTCAGACATTACCACTCCCAGGTCCTTCACATTACTTTTCCGCTCTATTGTGTGATTAGTGTTTGTAGTATATTCAGTTCCAGCTATCATTTCTTCCAGTTTTTCATAATGGAGTAGTTGGAATTTGTCTTCATTGAACATCATTGTTCTCCGTTGGCCATTGGAAAATTTGGTTTATATCTTCTTGGAGATTTGCCGTATTCTTAATGGATGACAAACTCATAAAGATCCTAGTATCATCTGCAAACGTTGGTACGGTGCTATGGTTTACATCTCTGTCTATGTCTGATATGAGAATGAGGAACAGGATAGGGGCGAGTACTAGTGCCTTGTGGAACAGAGCTCTTCACTATGGCAGCTTCTGATTTAATTCTGTTTACCGTTACTCTTTTTGTTCGATTGGTTAGAACGTTGAAGATCCATCTGCCCACTTTGCCAGTTATTCTTTTAGCACGGATTTTGTGCGCTATTACACCATGATCGCACTTGTCAAAAACTTTTGCAAAATCTGTGTATACTACATCTGCATTCTGTTTATTTTCCAGTGCATCCAAGACCATATCATAGTGGTCCAGTAGTTGCGAGAGGCAGGAGCGACCTGCTCTGAACTCGTGTTGCCCAGGATTGTGCAATTGTTGGGAATCAAAGTGGTTTGCATTCCTACTTCTCAGACCTCTCTCAGAGATTTTTATGATGTGGGACGTTAGAGCAAGCTATTGGTTTATAGTTCTTTGCTATTGCTTTGCTTCCACCTCTATGAAGTGGGGCTGTTTCCGTTGTTTTTAGTGACTGTGTAATCTCACCTGTGTTTATGCTCCTTCTCCATATCGTACGTAGAGCCCGCAAGAGAGGTTTCTTGCAGTTCTTAATGAACACAGAATTCCACGAGTCTGAGCCTGGGGCTGAGGACATAGGCATATTGTCACTGGCTTTCTCAAAGTCTAGTGGAATTAGGGTTATGTCAGAAATTTGGCATACATTGTCAGGGTGTTTTGAGGGTTATGAAAAAATCATTTGGATTATATATCTTTTGACTGATTAGTGGCTCACTAAACACAGAGTCTTATCGAGATTTCAGTTGCTCACTCATTTCGTTGTTGTCATCTGTGTAAGATCCATCTTGTAAGGTCCATGTTATTTAAGATATCCTCCCAACATGTGTTGGTAGTTTTTTGTGATATTTTTTTTCTAGCTAGTCTACTCCCTTCACTATGGTTACCGTTAATGGTAGTCCAGGTTTTTCTGTTTTCACTCAACAGTAATACGATTTATTTCTTCCCTCGAATTGCAATACAACAGCACTGGGCTTAGTCTGGGTCCTCGACACTTCCAATATTTTGTTTGATTTCCACGTAAAGAGTGCAATGATCACATATGTGTTATCACAGTCGACAGATTAGCCATTCATGGCATTACTATTTCTTTTACGCTGTTTTTCCCCTTTTAGGGACCACTGTTAATGCTTAAGGAAACAGCCCACTCACACACATGTGCGCACCTACTTACAGTACTAGTCACGGCATTATGCCGGCCCTCCCCCACACATACCAAAAACAAGACCATATACCATAAAAGATTATAATATATAAATTTACACACTTACTGAGGTTTTAATACTTGGCACTGCATCTTTTAAGCTTAATTGTGTCCCTCAGCCATGTAGGAAGACTTTCAAACAAATTCTTGAGGGTTTGGGGAGGTATATTCCATGCCTCATGTAGAGCAGCCTCCACCCACTGGATGGAACTGATATTCTTGCCCAGTAAACTTTGTTTCACTATTGACCAGAGGTTCTCAATAGGGTTTAGATCTGGGAAATTGCCTGGCCAGTCATTAAAGAACCTCACTTCAGTCCTTAAGCCACTGAACTACAGATTTGGTGGTATGACACGGTGCACTGTCCTGCATAAAAACCGTAGCCCCACACTTGTCAAACAACTCAGGTAAATAGTCACACAATAACTCCAGGTAATTATACTGGTTCATATACTGGTTTTTGGCGAGTCTGGATGTTTGGTGGACCCACAGGTGTAGCGTGGGTCTAGAGGATCACTACCTCTGGGCCGGTACACATGTCCCCCATGGTTACAAGTGACGGTGAAGGTTGCTTCATCACTCCAAAGTACCTCACAGACTACTGTTGAGGATTTCAGTGGAGATATTTCTTTGCATAATCCAGCCTCCATTTCTTCTGTGACTTGGAGAGGATCGGTTTCTTAACCTGGTGGTGACTACTGTAGCCCAGTTCTGACATGTCTGTTAACAGTTCTTACAGACACCACTGAGAGAAGATGTGGGTTATTTTCTTTCAATTCTCTAGCATTTATCTTAGGTGTACTCTCTAACTGCTTCTTTAACCCACTTAAGGTATGAACAGATTTCTTCGAGGGGCCAGGCCGAGGTTACTACACACTGCCACCAGCCTTGAAACACTGCACCCAGTTCCTCACTGAACGCTCACACACACCAACATTCTCCACATTTCTTTTGTCTGATGCCCAGCTTTGTAAAGCCCTATGATCTGATCTATAGTTTCAGGTGTTAAAGACTTCCTTTTACCCATAATCAAACTTGTATAGCCCCAAATCCAAAGGGAACACTGGGGCGTATGAAAGACAGAAGTGCAACACTTCCTCTCACTACGGCAGCCACGTGAGCACTAAGGAGTCACTGTGGAGTGTGGTGGCAGGCTGTGGCGTCATGCTAACGGCTGCTACCCGCCATAATGCACTGACGAAAAAAGACCCCCCTGTATGGTAGGTCTTTGATTTTAGTCAGGGCATTATGCCGGGGGGCTCACCCGGCACAACGATGTGACTAGCACTGTATATGGTTCCTCTGGTCCGGTCATTTCCTGATCAGTCGGGCTGTGGTTCGCACATTGCACTTCGCGCGGGCAACAGTAACAGCCTGGTTGATCAGGACTTGATCACAGGTAGGCCTGCCTTGGATCCGGGTCCCTGGGACATTGTGTCCCCGCCCCATAAATATCCTGTAGGTATCCCCCTGAAGTAGACGTCAGTATGTACACTGTTAATGTTTCATTCCCTACGGTAGACATCAGCACGTAGATCGTCATCAAACTTTATTTATCCAGAATAAAAACGTTGTGCCAATAAGTAATAAATACACTTAAAGAAGTGAAGTGTATTGCTGCAGTGTTTGACTCACGAGTGAAGTTATCTTGTAGCGCCACGAGTGAGTGGAACGTTGAACCACTGAGACTTGCGCTCTCTACCATCCTACTGACAAGTTTACACACCGACAAGCGCTGCGCTCTCACACCAACCTTCATGACTCAGGTGTTGGCCTGAAGTTTGTACAAAACTCGATACTTTTGTTGGTGATGATGTGTGTTAGTCTTAGCTAGCAATATTTAGTGGTCACCAATGTTTGTAAATTACTTCATCCGCTTATAAAATTACTGAAGTCTCAGTCAACCAGAGGAAACTGGATAAGCATCTTCACCAGGTGCCAGATCAACCAGGCTGTGATGGATATGTGGGACAGCGGGCCTCTAGCAGCAACAGCCTGGTGGACCAGGCAAGCACCAGACGAACCTGGACCATGGCCGGGCTCCGAGAGTAGTGAAACTGTCGAAACTCTTCAAAGGTATATCAGAGGTAACACAATATATCTCAACCAACCTATGCTTCCTATAGCATTGGTTTTTTATATTTTATACACACCTAAATTGTTTATCTGTGACTAAGTGGTGTTGAATGTAAATGGTTTGGTTCGTTGTAACTTGTATAGCTAAAGATTTTTATCAGTGGTACCGAGTAGAAAATAGAGTTGTGAGGAATGCTTACTTTACCTGGGGTTGTGTCAGATTCCAGCACTCTGCGGGGAACCTGCTGTTGCTTCAGCACGCAGCAAATACAAAAAGATTCAAGGTTAGGAATGTCATTTTTGTCTTATTTATGGCTCATGGCCGGGCTCCGAAAGTAGTAAGACTCTCGAAACTCGTCAAAGGTATGGCAAAGTACAGTCCTAGGCAGGAGAAGCGTATGGGTATGGTTGAATGACAGAGAGAGAACACAGTATATATAGTGTAGAATGACTGATGAAGATCGGGTGGAGATGTCAGGTCATCTAGCTGATGTTTGATGTAAGCAGTAGTGTGTGTCAGTGTAGAGCAGTAGTATACATAATGGTGGTATTTCCGGACACCAATGTCACCAGATATATCAGTAGTATTTCTGGTGGAGTAATAATACTAATTCGGAGGCCAGCCTTAGGTTTATTATTGATTAATGGTACAGACAGTGTGTTGTGTGGAGCCCTTGCTAGAGCTCCAGCCTGAAGAAAGTTGGGAGGAAGGGGGAAGGTAGTGCTTCTAGGGCCTAGGCTGTCTGGCGTTTTAGTAAGAAGGATGCAACGTGTCGTGGAGTGAACTCTGGGTAAACCTATGCTCACGAAATGGCAGCACCTGACCTAGTGGCATGAACACTAATTATAAATCACAACAGGGGTACATATATGTGAAAGGTAGTTGAAATGATGCACTTGCTAGCTCTTTGTTCTGTGGTGTTGGTAATAATAGTCTAGGATGCTTCAGTATATTGGTACCTATCAGTATTGGATTCTGTGTAGATCAGTTGTGCGTTGTTCCAGGGCCTAGGTCGGGGAACCGGGGTAAATTACCCAAAATGGGGTAAAAATGAAAATCTCGGGGGTAATGAAGGCTCGATAAACATATAAGTAAAATTGCACAAAAAATTTATTTTTCATTTTATTATATTGTTAATTTTGTGTTTTATTTTCGAGCTGCTTTATTGCATATAATACATTTTAGCTTGTATGACTGTATTCTCTATACAAATGGAGTCCGACTATTCTGAATTTGAATGTTGATTGTGTTTTCCGGATTATGTGGACTTTCAAGTCTAGCGAGTAATTTTACTGTACACAAATTTGTTTTAGAGTAATACCCATAAAGTTCGCTGACCTGTGTTCCAGTGCATTAGATGGCTCTCTAGACCTGTGTTAAATCAAATTATTTTTGGTGTTGCCCCGATTGCTCGCATTTGTGCCCTTGGAATTGTGTGGAGGGATTCCTCCGTGTTTGTCGTGTTACAAGATGTATGTAGGAAAAACTGGAAGGAATGTTTCCATACAGGTCAGAGAACACACACACGTGTGTGTTCAACCTGGACGACAACAAAAATGCTTGTCATATATACGTCTAAAGAGAAACATTAGATGCACTTCAACATGCACTTCTTTCTGTATTTTTTTTTTTACCCTGAAAAACAGCCAAAGCGAGTCTTGTTTCACTGTCTACTCAGACTCCCAGTGCAGTTGTTGACCTTGGCCCAGTATGTTTCAGTACAGTCTGTGGTTGAAAGGATCTAGGAGCAGTTACTTCATATTCACGCAAGAATCAACTACATGGGTTTCTGTTGGTTCCCAGGATGTGTTGGCATCCTGAGAAATGCACAGGCGGATGCTGAGGCCATGGCTGCTAGATTATGCATGGCCTGATGGACTGTACAACCGAGCAGTGCGTTACACTGGGTTCAGTAGGATGTGGGTGCTTGAGTCTTCACTTTTAACGAAAATAATTACTTTGAGATAATTCTGTGTAACTTGTGTACTGGGCAGACACAAGTAACTTGTGTACTGTGGGCAGACACAAGTAACTTGTGTACTGGGCAGACACAAGTAACTTGTGTACTGTGGGCAGACACAAGTAACTTGTGTACTGTGGGCAGACACAAGTAACTTGTGTACTGTGGGCAGACACAAGTAACTTGTGTACTGTGGGCAGACACAAGTAACTTGTGTACTGTGGGCAGACACAAGTAACTTGTGTACTGTGGGCAGACACAAGTAACTTGTGTACTGTGGGCAGACACAAGTAACTTGTGTACTGTGGGCAGACACAAGTAACTTGTGTACTGTGGGCAGACACAAGTAACTTGTGTACTGTGGGCAGACACAAGTAACTTGTGTACTGTGGGCAGACACAAGTAACTTGTGTACTGTGGGCAGACACAAGTAACTTGTGTACTGTGGGCAGACACAAGTAACTTGTGTACTGTGGGCAGACACAAGTAACTTGTGTACTGTGGGCAGACACAAGTAACTTGTGTACTGTGGGGAGACACAAGTAACTTGTGTACTGTGGGCAGACACAAGTAACTTGTGTACTGGGCAGACACAAGTAACTTTGTGTACTGTGGGCAGACACAAGTAACTTGTGTACTGTGGGCAGACACAAGTAACTTGTGTACTGTGGGCAGACACAAGTAACTTGTGTACTGTGGGCAGACACAAGTAACTTGTGTACTGTGGGCAGACACAAGTAACTTGTGTACTGGGCAGACACAAGTAACTTGTGTACTGTGGGCAGACACAAGTAACTTGTGTACTGTGGGCAGACACAAGTAACTTGTGTACTGTGGGCAGACACAAGTAACTTGTGTACTGTGGGCAGACACAAGTAACTTGTGTACTGTGGGCAGACACAAGTAACTTGTGTACTGTGGGCAGACACAAGTAACTTGTGTACTGGGCAGACACAAGTAACTTGTGCTTGCAGGTTTTCTATGAATCACATTTTAACTGTTATGTTGAACATGGTATAAAATACGGACAAGTTTAAGATTAAGACACATGTGCAACACCTGGTAGCTTTATTACTTAAACGTTTATCCTACACAGTAGACTTCTTCAGTCAGATACAAAGGCACCAGGTGTAGTAGTGATATGACGATGTAATCAGTCCATCAACCTTTGTGAAGAATTATTTGAGAGGATGAGTCCCTCAGCCTGGAGAAGAGTTAAGCTCCATGGATCTGAAGAACTCTACTAGTAGTGTAGGCGAAACCTTTCAACAATAAAGATACCTAAGTGTTACACATGTGTCTTAATCATCACATTTTAAGTGTTTCCATAACTTGACATTGTTGTTGTTCTTGTTGTTACAACTGTCAAGGTTTCTTGTAATAATTTAATATTTTTAAATGAATGTTTCCTTAATGTGATGTATTTTATTGTGATATTTGTTTATTGTATTATTATTTATTATTTAGTTGTATGCCTATTGTTGTGAATGTATTTATATCTTTATAATACAGTTTGTGTTAGTGTAGTGTTGTACACTAACTAGTGTAGTGTACAACACTAGTGTAGTGTTGTACACTAACTAGTGTAGTGTTGTACACTAACTAGTGTAGTGTTGTACACTAACTAGTGTAGTGTTGTACACTAACTAGTGTAGTGTTGTACACTAACTAGTGTAGTTGTTGTACACTAACTATGTAGTGTTGTACACTAACTAGTGTAGTGTTGTACACTAACTAGTGTAGTGTTGTACACTAACTAGTGTAGGTGTTGTACACTAACTAGTGTAGTGTTGTACACTAACTAGTGTAGTGTTGTACCACTAACTAGTGTAGTGTTGTACACTAACTAGTGTAGTGTACACTAACTAGTGTAGTGTTGTACACTAGTGTAGTGTACAACACTAGTGTAGTGTTGTACACTAGTGTAGTGTACAAACACTAGTTAGTGTTCCACTAACTAAAAGTGTATTTTCAAAACACTGTGGTTGTAAATAACTGTAGGTTTTTAAATATTATTTTTAATAAGTTAGTGTAAAATGTGTATGTTTAAAATTTTTTTTTGTGTACCATGTGTATGTTTCATGGGAGATGTTGTACACAGTTAGTGTACAACACTAGTGAGTGTTGTACACTATGTAGGGGTTTTTTAATAACTATGAAGTACAAACTATTTAGTGTACCAACACGGAATGACTCTACGTAAAGTTCTTTATTAAGTTTTTTCCGGGCTTTTCTTGCTCCACTTCCAGTTTTTTTAAAAGCAGTCTGCTCTCCCTCACTTTATAACCAACAATAAAGTGTGCCCACAGTAAAAAAGACAACATTTATCAACAAAGTTTGCTACCTGTAAACCCATCTTGTTTTCCTCTTTGTACCATTTTTTTTTTAAAATTTCTCCACAATTTTTTTATATTTTGTTAGGCCTTAGCGTTAATTAGTATAACTGTTTCGGTTGGTGCTGCTCGTTTATTTTCCCTTTTTTTTTGTATTTGGGTTTTCATCTGTAGTTATCCCCTCAGTTCTTATCTTGAGTTGGTGTGTATTCTTTTTAAAAGTTTTTCACTTTACCTGTTACTTTTTCACCTCCCTTTGTGGCCTCTGAACTACCTGTTGAACTTTTTTTGTAGTGTTTGCTCTTGACCCTTCCAAACCCGCCCGGAACTTCACCCTGCTGGAACTTCCCAAACCCGCCGGGGAAATTCCAACCCCCTGGACTTCCAAACCCCGCCTGGAACTTCCACCCCGCCTGGACTTCAACCCCGCCTGGACTTCCAACCCTGCCGGGGCTTTCAACCCTCCCGGGGAAATTCCAACCCCGCCTGGACTTCCAACCCTGCCTGGAAATTCCAACCCTGCCTGGGGTTCCCAACCCGCCCGGGCTTCCAACCCTCCTGGACTTCCACCCTGCCTGGGACTTCCCAAACCCCCCTGGAACTTCCAACCCTCCCCTGGGCTTTCCCCCAAACCCCCCTGGAAATTCCAACCCCCCTGGGGAACTTCCAACCCTGCTGGAGCTTCCAACCCTGCCTGGAACTTCCAACCCCGCCTGGACTTCCAACCCTGCTGGAAAATTTCCCAAACCCCGCCTGGAAATTCCAACCCCCCCTGGACTTCCAACCCTGCCTGGGCTTTCCCAAACCCCGCCTGGGCTTCCAACCCTGCCTGGACTTCCAACCCTGCCCGGGAAATTCCAACCCCCGCCTGGACTTCCAACCCCCCTGGACTTCCCAAACCCCGCCTGGAACTTCCAACCCCGCCTGGGACTTCCAACCCTGCCCCGGAACTTCCAACCCCCCGGAACTTCCCAACCCGCCTGGAACTTCCAAACCCCCCTGGGCTTCCAACCCTGCCCGGAACTTCCAACCCTGCCTGGAACTTCCAACCCTGCCTGGAGCTTACCCAACCCAGCCTGAAAACTTCCAAACCTCCTGAGCTTCCAACTCCTGCCAAATGAGCTTCCAACCCTGCCTGGAACTTTCCAACCCTGCCTGGGACTTCCAACCCTGCCTGGAACTTTCACCCTGCCTGGAACTTTCACCCTGCCTGGAACTTCCAGCCCTGCCTGGAACTTCCAGCCCTGCCTGGAACTTCCATCCCCTGCCTGAACTTCCAACCCCTGCCTGGGAACTTCCCAACCCTGCCTGGAACTTCCATCCCTCCTGGAACTTCCATCCCTTCCCTGGAACATCCAACCCTGGCCTGGAACGTCCAACCCGCCTGGAGCTTCCAACCCTCCTGCCTGTAACTTCCAACCCTGTCTGGAGCTTCCAACCCTGCCTGGAACTTCCAACCCTGCCTGGAGCTTCCAACCCTGCCTGGAACTTCCAACCCTGCCTGGAACTTCCAACCCTGCCTGGAGCTTCCAACCCTGCCTGGAACTTCCAACCCTGCCTGGAACTTCCAACCCTGCCTGGACTTCCAACCCTAGCCTGGAACTTCCCAACCCTGGCCTGGAACTTCCAACCCTGCACTGGACTTCCAACCCTGCCTGAACTTCAACCTTGCTGAACTTCCAACCCAGCCTGGGACTTCCAACCCTGCCTGGAAACTTTCACACCTGCCTTGAACTTTCAACCCTGCCTGAACTTCAACCACTGCCTGGAAGTTCCAGCCTGCCTGTAACTTCCCAACCCTGGCCTGGGATTCCCAAACCCTGCTGGAACTTCCATCCCCTCCTGAACTCCACCCTGCCTGGAAATTCCAACCCCCCGCCTGAACTTCCAACCCTGCCTGGAACTTCCAACCCTGCCTGGAACTTCCAACCCTGCCTGGAACTTCCAACCCTGCCTGGAACTTCCAACCCTGCCTGGAACTTCCAACCCTGCCTGGAACTTCCAACCCTGCCTGGAACTTCCAACCCTGCCTGGAACTTACAACCCCGCCTGGAACTTCCAACCCTGCCTGGAACTTCCAACCCCACCTGGAACTTTCAACCCTGCCTGGAACTTCCAACCCCGCCTGGAACTTTAAAACCCTGCCTGAAACTTCCAACCCACGCCTGAACTTTAAACCCCGATTTAGATTTTTTAACCTGTCGCCTGGAACTTCCAACCCTGCCTGAACTATCCAACCCATGCCTGGACCTTCCAACCCCGCCTGGAACTTTTACAACCCTGCCCTGGAACTTCCCAACACCCACCTGGAACTTCCAACCCTGCCTGGAAATTTCAACCCCGCCTGGGAAACTTTCAACCCTGCCTGGAAACTGTCACTCAACCCTGCAGGAACTTCAACCCCGTCAGAACTTCCAACCTCCGCCTGGAACTTTCAGCCCCACCTGAAACTTCCAACCCCGCCTGGAACTTCTCAGCCCCGCCGTGAAACTTCCAACTCCGCCTGGAACTTTCAGGACCCCGCCTGAAAACTTCCAACCCTCCTGGAACTTTCAACCCTGCCTGAACTTCAACCCTGCCTGGAACTTTCAAACCCTGTCTGGAACTTTCAACCCTGCTGGAACTTTTCCAACCCTGCGCTGGAACCTCCAACCCCGCCTGGAACTTTCAAGCCCCACCCTGAACTTCCAACCAGGAATGGAACTTTCACAAACCCTATCTGAACTTCCAACCCTGCCTGAACTTCCACCCCGCCGGACATGTTCCAACCCTCACTCTCGGAACTTACAAACCCGTCTGGAACTTTCATCCCGCGCCTGGAAGTTCCAACCCTGCCTAAACTTGCAACCCCGTCTGGAACTTCCAACCCTGCCTGGAACTTTCATCCCCGCCTGGAAGTCCAACCCTCCTGGAACTTCATCCCCTCCTGAAGTTCCAACCCTGCCTGGAACATACAAAACCAACCCCGTCTGGAACTTCCAACCCAGCCTGGAACTTTCATCCCCCCTGGAAGTTCGCACCAACGCCTGTCCTAGAACTTGCAACCCCGTCCTGGAACATCCCAACCCTGCCATGGAACTTTCATCCCCCCGCCTGGAAGTTCCAACCCTGCCTGGAACGTTCCATCCCCCCGCCAGAAGTTTCCAACCCGTGCCTAGAACTATGCAACCTTCCGTCGAACTTCGCCCAACCCTGCCTGGAACTTTCATCCCCGCCTGGAAGTTCCAACCCTGCCTGGAACTTACAACCCCGTCTGGAACTTCCAACCCTGCCTGGAACTTTCATCCCCGCCTGGAAGTTCCAACCCTGCCTGGAACTTACAACCCACGTCTGGAACTTACAACTCCGTCTGGAACTTTCATACCCCGCCTGGAAGTTCCAACCCTGCCTGGAAGTTCCAACCCCGTCTGGAAGTTCCAACCCCGTCTGGAAGTTCCAACCCCGTCTGGAAGTTCCAACCCCGTCTGGAAGTTCCAACCCCATCTGGAAGTTCCAACCCCCCGTCTGGAAGTTTCCAACCCCGTCTTGAACTTCAACCCCGTCCTGGGAACTTACAACCCCCGTCTGGAACTTACAACCCCGTCTGGGAACTTACAACCCCGTACTCGAACTTACAACCCCGTCTCGAACTTACAACCCCGTCTGGAACTTAACAACCCCAACCTGGAACTTACTACCCCTGGAACTTACACCCCGTCTGGAACTTACAACCCCCAGTCACAGTACTTTACAACCCGTCTGGAAACTTTACAACCCCGCCTGGAACTTACCCAACCCCGTCTGGAACTTACAACCCCGTCTGGAACTTACAACCCCGTCTGGAACTTACAACCCCGCCTGGAACTTACAACCCCGCCTGGAACTTACAACCCCGTCTGGAACTTACAACCCCGCCTGGAACTTACAACCCCGTCTGGAACTTACAACCACACCGGACTTACAACCCGACCCGGCCTGAACTTACAAACCCCGTCCTGGAACTTACAACCCCGCCTGGACACTTACAACCCCGTCGAACTTACAACCCGTCTGGAACTTACAACAACCTCGTCTGGTAACTTACAACCCGCTGGAACTTAAACCCAGCCTGGAACTTACAACCCCGTCTGAACTTACAACTCACACGCCTTGAACTTACAACCCCCGTCTGGAACTTACAACCCCGCCTAGAAACTTTACACAACCCCGCCCTGGAACTTACAACCTCCTGTCTGGAACTTGCAACCCGACTGGAACTTACAACCCCCGTCAGGAACTTACAACCCCGTCTGGAAACTACCAACCAACCCCGTCTGGAACTTACAACCCCACCTGGAACTTACAACCCCGCCTGGAACTTACAACCCCGTCCTGGGGGAACTTACAACCCCTTCTGGAACTTACAAACCCGGTCAGGAACTTACAACCCGTGCCTGGAACATCAAACGCACCGTCCTAGGAACTTACAAGCCCGTCTGGAACATACAACCCCACCTTAACTTACAAACCCCGTCCTGGAACTTACAACCCAACCTGGAACTTACAACCCCACCTGGAACTTACAACCCCACCTGGAACTTACAACCCCGTCTGGAACTTGCAACCCCGTCTGGAACTTGCAACCCCACCTGGAACTTACAACCCCACCTGGAACTTACAACTCCGTCTGGAACTTACAACCCCGTCTGGAACTTACAACCCCGTCTTGAGGAACTTACAACCCCGTCTGGAACTTACAACCCCTCTGGGAACTTACAACCCCGTCGGAACTATACAACCCGGTCTGGGAACTTACAACCGCCGGCCTGGAACTTATACAACACCCGTCTGAACTTTACAACCCCGCCTGAGAACTACAACCCCGTCTGGAAACTTTACAACCCCGTCTGGAACATACAACCCCACCTGGAACTTACAAACCCCGTCTGGAACTTTACAACCCCACCTGAACTTACAACCCCACCTGGAACTTACAACCCCCGTCTGGAACTTACAACCCCGTCTGGAACTTACAAACCCCACCTGGAACTTACACCCTGTCTGGAACTTACAACCCCGTCCTGGAAACTTTACAACCCCGTCTGGAACTTACAACCCCGTCTGGAACTTACACCCCGTCCTGAACTTACACAACCCCGCCTGGAACTTACAACCCCGCCTGGGAACCTTACAACCCGCCTGGAACTTACAACCACCGCCTGGAACTTACAACCCCGTCTGGAACTTCCAACCTGTCTGAACTTACGACCCACGCCTGGAAGTTCCAACCCTGCCTAGGAACTTGCAACCCCGTCTGGAACATCCAACCCTGCCTGGAACTTTCATCCCCGCCTGGAAGTTCCAACCCTGCCGGGAACTTTCATATCCCGCCTGGAAACTTCCACCCTGCCAGGAAACTTTCATCCCCGCCTGGAATTCCAACCCTTGCCTGGAACTTACAACCCCCATCTGGAACCTTCCCAACCCTGCCTGGAACTTTCATCCCCGCCTGGAAGTTCCAACCCTGCCTGGAACTTACAACCACGTCTGGAACTTACAACTCCGTCTGGAACTTTCATCCCCGCCTGAAGTTCCAACCCTGCCTGGAAGTTCCAACCCCGTCTGGAGGGCGTTCCAACCCCGTCGTAAGTTTCCAAACCCCGTCTGAGTATCCAACCCCGTCGGAAGTTCCAACCCCGTCTGGAAGTTCCAACCCCGTCTGGAACTTACAACCCCGTCTGGAACTTACAACCCCGTCTGGAACTTACAACCCCGTCTGGAACTTACAACCCCGTCTGGAACTTACAACCCCGTCTGGAACTTACAACCCCGTCTGGAACTTACAACCCCGTCTGGAACTTACAACCCCGTCTGGAACTTACAACCCCGTCTGGAACTTACAACCCCGTCTGGCACTTACAACCCCGTCTGGAACTTACAACCCCGTCTGGAACTTAACAACCTCGTCCTGGAACTTACAACCTTGTCTGGAACTTACAACCCCGTCCAGGACTTACAACCCCGCCTGGAACTTACAAAACCCCGTCGGGAACTTACAACCGCCGTCCTGGAACTTACAACCCCGTCTGGATCTTATCAACCTCGTCTGGAACTTACAACCCCCGTCTGGAACTTACACCCCCCCCTGGAACTTACAACCCCCGCCTGGAACTTACAACACCCCGTCTGAACTTACAACCCCGTCTGGACTTACAACCCCCGTCTGGAACTTACACCCCCACCTGAACTTACAACCCCGCCTGGAACTTAACGCACCCCTTCTGGAACTCCAACCCCGCCTGGAACTTTAGCAACCCCGTCTGGAACGTTACAACCCCGTCTGAACTTACAACCTCGTCTGGAACTTACAACGCCCGTCTGGAACTTGATCAACCCCGTCTGGTACACTTACAACCTCCGTCTGGAACTTACATACCCCGTCTTGGAACTTACAACCCCGTCTGAACTTACAAGACCCCGCCCTGGAACTTACAACCCCGCTGGTATCTTACAACCCCGCTGAACTTACAACCCGGTCTGGAACTTACAACCCGCGCCTGGAACTTTAACAACCCCGTCTGGAACTTACACAACCCAGTCTGGAACTTACAACCCCCGTCTGGAACTTACAACCACCGTCTGGAACTTACAACCCCGTTCTGGAACTTACAACCCCGCCTGGAAATTACAACCCAGTCTGGAACCTTACAACCCCGTCTGGAACATACAACCCCGTCTGAACTTACAACCGCCGTCTGAACTTACAACCCCGCCTGGAATATTAACACCCCCCGTCTGGAACTTACTAAACCCCGTCTGAACTTACAACCCCGTCTGGAAACTTCACAAACAACCCTGCTGGAACTTACAAAACCCCTGCCTGGAACTTACAACCCCTGCCTGTGTCAACGTGTCGTCAGCTCCTCCATCACTGCTTATATTCCACACTTTATTCCTTCTTAAACATATAATACCATTTCTTGCTACGTATTTTTTTTTAAGTTTTTATATTCACCTTCTTACACAGTGTAATTCTTCTTGCCCTTCTACTTAATTTTTTACCGTCCTTGTGCTTTGTTTTTCCATCCCCCCGTTATTTTACTCTTAACATTTAAATGAGACATTTATGCAACACTTGGGAAAGTTTATTCTGGAATAATGATTACTAAATATTACACAAATGTCTCAGTTATCACCTCGTCGGCTTCTAAAGCAGTAACTTGCTTCACTGGTCTGTAGTCTCAGTTATCACCTCGTCGGCTTCTAAAGTAGTAACTTGCTTCACTTGTCTGTAGTCTCAGTTATCACCTCGTCGGCTTCTAAACGTAGGTAAGCTATGAGCTATCACTTGTCTGTAGTCTCAGTTATCACCTCGTCGGCTTCTAAAGCAGTAACTTGCTTCACTTGTCTGTAGTCTCAGTTATCACCTCGTCGGCTTCTAAAGCAGTAACTTGCTTCACTTGTCTGTAGTCTCAGTTATCACCTGTCGGCTTCTAAAGCAGTAACCATGCTTCACTTGTCTTTAGTCTAGTTATCACCTCGTCGGCTTCTAAAGCAGTAACTTGCTTCACTTGTCTGTAGTCTCAGTTATCACCTCGTCGGCTTCTAAAGCAGTAACTTGCTTCACTTGTCTGTAGTCTCAGTTATCACCTCGTCGGCTTCTAAAGCAGTAACTACTTGCTTCACTTGTGTCTGTAGTTCTCAAGTTATCACCTCGTCGGCTTCTAAAGTAGTAACTTGCTTCACTTGTCTGTAAACAATAGATTTGTTTTCCTTGTATTTCTTGTTACTACTGTATATTTATCTGTGGATTCCTGGTACATCCTAATCTGTGTCAGCTTCTGTATGGTCATGCTGTATGGTCATGCTGTATGGTCATGCAGTATGGTCATGCTGTATGGTCATGCAGTATGGTCATGCTGTATCGTCATGCTGTATGGTCCATGCTGTAGGTCCATGCTGTATGGTCATGCTGTATGGTCGATGACTATGTGTCATGCTGTATGGTCATGCAATATGGTCAAGCTGTATGTCATGCTGTATGGTCATGCTTATGGTCATGCTGTATGACCAGCTGTAAGTCGTCATGCAGTATGGTCCCTGCGGTAATGGTCATGCTGTATGGTCATGCTGTATGGTCATGCTGTATGACATTGCTTGTATGGCTCTGCTGTAGGTCATGCTGTATGGTAATGCTGTATGATCATGCAGTATGGTCATGCTGAATGTCATGCTGTATGGTCAAGCTGTATGGTCATTGCTGTATTGTCATGCTGTATGGTCATGCTGTATGGTCATGCTGTATGGTCATGCAGTATGGTCATGCTGTATGGTCATGCTGTATGGTCATGCTGTATGGTCATGCAGTATGGTCAGTGCTGTATGTTCATCTGTATGGTCATGCAGTATGGTCCATGCTGTAATGAACATGCTGTATCGTCATGCGTATGGTCATGCTTATGATCATGCCTGTATGGTCATGCTGTATGGTCAGCAGTATGGTCAGCTGTAAGATCATGCTGTATGGTCAGCTGTATGTCATGCAGTATGGTCATGCTGTTATGTCATGCAGTATGGTCATGCTGTATGGTAATGCTGTATAGTTCATTATGCAGTAATATGGTCATGCTGTATGGTCATGCATAGGAGTCATGCTGTATGGTCATCTTTATGGTATGGCTGATAGTCATTATGGCAGTATGGTCATGCTGTATTGTCATGTTATGCAGTAGGTCATGCTGTTATGGTAATGCTGTATAGTCCATGTATGCCAGTATGTTCATGCTGCATAGGTTCATGCAGTATGTGTCATGCTGTATGTCATGCTGTATGGTATACTGTATAGTCATGGTATGCAGTAATGGGTCCCATGCTGAGTAAGGTTAATGCTGTATAGTCATGTATGCAGTATGGTCATGCTGTATGGTAATCTGTATAGTCCATGTATGCAGTATGGTCCAGGCTGTATAGGATCATGTATGGCAGTTGGTAATGCTGTATGGTCATGCTGTAATGGAAATGCTGTATGGTCCATGTATGCAGTATGGTCATGGCTGTATAGTCATGTATGCCGTATGGCAAGCTGTATGGTCATGCAGTTATGGTAATGCTGTATGTCATGCTGTATGGTAATGCTGTATGGTCCAATGTTATGCATATGGTAATGCTGTATGGTCATGTATGCAGTATGGTCATGTGTATGGTAATGCTGGTATAGAGTCATGTATGCAGTAATGTTCATCTGGTATGGTAATGCTGATAGTCATGTATGCATTATGGTCATGTAATGCAGTATGGGTCATGCTGTATGGTCATCAGTATGATGGTCATGCGTATTGTAATGCTGCATATGGTCATTATGCAGTATGGTCATGCTGATGGTCATGCTGTATAGTAATGCTGTATAGTCATTGTATGCAGTATTGTCAATGCTGTATGGTCCATGCAGTACTGGTCATGCTGTATGGTAATGCTGTATAGTCCCATTATGCAGTATGGTCAGCAGTATGGTCTGCTGTATGGTCCATGCAGTATGGTCATGCGGTAAATGGTCATGCTGTATGGTCATGCTGTAGTCATGCTGTATGTCATAGCTGTATGGTCGTGCTGTATGGTCGTGCTGTATGTCATGACGTACGGTCCATGGCAGTACGATCATGCTGTAGGTCATGCTGTATGGTCATGCTGTATGGTCATGCTGTATGGTCATGCTGTATGGTCATGCAGTATGGTCATGCTGTATGGTCATGCTGTATGGTCATGCAGTATGGTCATGCAGTATGGTCATGCAGTAATTGTCATGCAGTGATGGCGTCATGCAGTATGGTCATGCAGTATGTCATGCTGTAGGGTCATGCTGTATGGTCATGCTGTATGTCATGCAGTAATGGTCATGCTGTATGGTCATGCAAGTATGGTCATGGCTGTATGGTCATGCGTATGGTCATGCTGTATGTCATGCTGTATGGTCATCGTATGATCATGCTGTATGTCATGCTGTATGATCATGCTGTAGGTCAGTGCTGAAAGGTCATGCTGGTATGATCATGCATATGGTCATGCTGAAAGATCATTCTTATGGGTCTGCTTGGTAAGATCCTGCTGTATGGTCATCTGTATATGGTCCATCTGTATGATCATGCAGTATGGTCATGCAGTATGGTCATGCTGTATGGTCATGCTGTATGGTCCATGCTGTATGGGTCCAATGCTGTATGGTCATGCTGTATGGCATGCTGTAGTCATGCCATTAGGTCATGCCAGTAGTCATCAGTAGTCAGCTGTATGGTCATGCAGTATGGACATGCTGTATGGTCATGCAGATGATCATGCGTAGGTCACATGCAGATAAGGTCATGGCAGTATGGTCATGCAGTATGGTCATGCTGTATGGTCATGCTGTATGGTCATGCAGTATGGTCATGCTGTATGGTCATGCTGTATGGTCATGCTGTATGGTCATGCTGTATGGTAATACTGTAAATTCATGTATGGATATGTCATGCTGTATGGTAATGCTGTATAGTCATGTATGCAGTATGGTCATGCTGTATGGTAATGCTGTATAGTCATGTATGCAGTATGGTCATGCTGTATAGTCATGTATGCAGTATGGTAATGTTGTATGGTCATGCTGTATGGTAATGCTGTATGGTCATGTTGCAGTATGGTCATGCTTGTATAGTCATGTATGCAGTATGGTCCTGCTGTATGGCATTGCATATGGTAATGCTGTATGGCATGCTGTATGGTCAATGCTGAATGGTCATGTATGCAGTATGGTCATGCTGTATGGTCGATGTATGTCATTATGGTCATGCTGTATGGTCCATGCAGATGTCATGCGCTGTTTGGTAATGCCTGTATAGTCATGTATGCAGTATGGTGCATGCAGTATGGTCATTGTCAAGTATGGTCATGCGGTATGTCATGCTGTATGGTCATGCAGTAATGTGTCATGGTGTATGGTCATGCTGTATGGTCATGCTAATGTATTGTCTTGCTGTAGGTTCCAAGCTGTATGGTCAGCAGTACGGTCATGCTGTATGGTCCTGCTGTATGGTCATGCTGTATGGTCATGCAGTATTGGTCATGCGTATGGTCATGCTGTATGGTCCATGCTGTATGGTTATGCTGTATGGACATGCAGTATGGTCATGCTGTATGGTCATGCTGTTAAAAAAAATGGTCATGCGTATGGTCATCCTGTATAGATCATGCTGTATGGTCATGCTGTATGGTCCATGCTGTATGGGTCATGCAGTACGGTCTGCTGTATGGTCATGCTGTATGGTCATGCTGTATGGTCATGGCAGTAGGTCATGCTGTATGGTCATGCTGTATGGTCCCATGCTGTAGGTTTAAGCTGTATTGTGCATGCAGTATGGGTCATGCTGATGGTCATCTGTATGTCATGCTGTTGATGTCATCTGTATGAACATGCTGTATGGTCACTGTATGGTCCTGCTGTATGGTCATGGCAGTATGTCATGGCTGTATTTCATTCCTGTATGATCATGCTGTATGGTCATGCTGTATGGTCATGCTGAATGGTCATGCAGTATGGTCAGTGGCTGTATGGTCATGCAGTATGGTCATGCTGTTAAGATCATTGCAGTATGGTCATGCTGTATGGGCATGCTGTATGGTCATGCGATGGTCATGCAAGTATGTCATGCTGTAGGTCCTGCTGTATGGTCATGCTGTATGGTCATGCGTAAAGGTCATGCAGTATGGTCCATGCTGTATGGTCATGCTTGTTTGGTCATGCTGTATGGTCATTCCCCCTGTATGGTCATGCCGTGTGGTCATGCAGTTGGTCATGCTGATATGATCATGCTGTATGGTCATCCTGTAATGATCATGCTTATGGTCATGCTGTAGTGATCATGCTGTATGGTCAGCTGTATGATCATGCTGTATGGTCATGCTGTATGATCAAGCTCAATGGTCATGCCTGTATGATCATCTGTATGGTCATGCTGTATGATCATGCTGTATGTCAGCTGTATGGTCATGCAGTATGGTCATGGCTGTAACTGGTCATGCGGTATGGTCTTGGCAGTATGTCATGCTGTATGGTCATGCCAGTATGGTCATGCTGTATGGTCATGCTGTATGTCATGCAGTATGTCATGCAGTATGGTCATGCTGTGTGGTCATGCTGTGGGGTCATGCTGTGTGGTCATGGCTTGTGGTCATGCTGTGTGGTCATACTGGATGGGCAGCTGTGTGGTCATGCTGTATGGTCATGCAGTATGGTCATGCAGTATGGTCATGCTGTATGGTATGCTGTATGGGCATGCTGTATGGTACATGCTGAAATGGTCATGCAGTAATGGTCTTGCAAGTATGTCATGCTGTATGTCAAGCTGTATGTCATGCTGTATGTCATGCTGTATGGTCATGCAAGTATGGTCATGCAAGTAATGGTCATGCTGTATGATCATGCTGTATGGTCCATTGCAGTATGGTACATGCTAGGTATGGTTCATAGCTGTAGTGGTCAATGCTGTAATGGTCATGCTGTTTGGTCATGCTGTATGGGTCATGCAGTATGGTCAAGTCAGTATGGGTCAATGCTGTATGGTCATGCTGTATGGTCATGCTGTATGGTCATGCAGTATGGTCATGCTGATGGTCATGCAGTATGGTCATACTGTACGTCATGCTGTATGATGGTCATGCTTGTATGGTCAGCTGGTATGGTCATGCTGTATGTCCTGCAGTATGGTCATGCTGAATGGTCATGCAGTATGGTCATGCAGTAGGGTCCATGCTGTAAAGGTCATGCAGTATGGTCATGCATATGGTCATGTTGTAAATGGGTTCATGCTGTATGGACATGCTGTCATGGGTCATGCTGTATGGTCATGCAGTATGGTCATGCAGTATGGTCATGCAGTATGGTCATGCTGTATGGTCATGCTGTATGGTCATGCTGTATGGTCATGCTGTATGGTCATGCAGTATGGTCATGCTGTATTGTCCATGCAGTAGTCATGCTTATGGTCATGCTGTTAACTGGTCATGCTGTATGGTCATGGCTGTATGGTCCATGCTGTATGGTCAAGCAGTAATGTCTGCAGGAATGGTCATGCTGTATGGTCATGCAGTATGGTCATGCTGTATGGTCATGCTGTATGGTCATGCAGTATGGTCATGTATGGTCATGCTGTATGATCATGCTGTATGGTCATGCTGTATGGTCATGCTGTATGGTCATGCTGTATGGTCATGCTGTATGGTCATGCTGTATGGTCATGCTGTATGGTCATGCTGTATGGTCATGCAGTATGGTCATGCTGTATGGTCATGCTGTATGGTCATGCTGTATGGTCATGCAGTATGGTCATGCATATTTCATGCTGTATGGTCAGTGCTGTATGGTCATGCTGTATGGTCATGCTGTATGGTCAAGCTGTATGGTCAAGCTGTATGGTCAATGCAGTAATGGTCATGCAGTATGGTCATGCCTGTATGGTCCATGCAGTAGGTCATGCTGTATGGTCATGCAGTATGGTCATGCTGTATGGTCATGCTGTATGGTAATGCTGTATGGTCATGGATGCAGTATGGTCATGCAGTATGGTCATGCTGTATGTCATGCAGTATGGACATGCTTGTATGGTCATTGATGCTGTATGATCATTGCTGTATGGGTCATGCATGTGGTGGTCATTGCAGTATGGTCATGTCAGTATGGTCATGCTGTATGGTCATGCTGTATGGACATGCTGTATTGTCCCATGCCAGTATGGTCATGCTGTAAGGTCGCTGTATGGTCATGCTGTTATGGGTCATGCTGATGCTAATACTGTATAGTCATGTATGGAGTATGTGGTCATGCTGTATGGTAATGATGTAAGTCATGTTGCAGTATGTCACAGCTGTATACACAATGCTAGTTATAGTCAATGTATGCAGTATGGTCATGCTGTATAGTCATGTATGCAGTATGGTAATGTTGTATGGTCATGCTGTATGGTAATGCTGTATGGTCATGTATGCAGTATGGTCATGCTGTATAGTCATGTATGCAGTATGGTCATGCTGTATGGTCATGCAGTATGGTAATGCTGTATGGTCATGCTGTATGGTAATGCTGTATGGTCATGTATGCAGTATGGTCATGCTGTATGGTCATGTTATGTCAGTAGGGTCATTGCTGTATGGTCATGCAGCAATGGTCATGCTGTATGGTAATGCTGAAAGTCCATGTTATCATTATGGTCATGCTGTATGGTCATGCAGTAATGGTCATGCGGTAGACGTCATGCTGTTATGTCATGCCAGTATGTCATGCAGAATGGTCATTCTGTATGGACATGCTGAATGGTCATGCTGTATTGGTCATGCTGTATGGTCCATTGCAGTACGGTCGTGCTGTATATGGTCAGCTGTATGGTCATATGCTGTGATGGGTCATGAAGTATGGTCATGCTGTATGGTCCATGCTGTATGGTCATGCTGTATGGTTTATGCTGTATTGTCCCATGCAGTATGTCCATGCTGTATGGTCATGCTGTATGGTCATGCTGTATGGTCCATCCTTATAATCAGCTGTATGTCATGCTGTATGGTCATGCTGTATGGTCTGCGTACGGTCATGCGTAAGGTCAGCCTGTAAGGTCTGCTGTATGGTCATTAGGCATTATGGTCATGCTGTAAGGTCCATGCTGATGGGTCATGCTGTATGGTTACAGCTGTATGGGTCATGGGCAGTATGGTCAACTGTAGGTCATGCTGAATTGGTCAAGCTGTATGGTCATCCTGTTATGATCATGCTTGTATGGTCATGCTGCTGTATTCTTGCTGTATGGTCATGCAGTATGGTCATGCTGTATGGTCCCATCCTGTATGATCATGAACATGGTATAAAAATACGGAAAAGTATAAGATTAAGACACATGTGCAACACCTGTAGCTTTATTACTTAAACGTTTATCCTACACAGTAACTATTCTTCAGTCAATACAAAGCACCAGGTGAAGTAATGATATTACGGATGTAATCAGTCCATCAACCTTTGTGACGAATTTAAAATTGAAGAGGAAATGATCCCTCAGCCTGAGAATAGTTAAGCTCCATGGCTCTGAAGAACTCTACTAGTATGTAGGCAAACCTTGTCCAACAATAACGAAAACCTAAGTTGTTTTTATTTTTTTTTTTTTACACATGTGTCTTAATCATGCACATTTTAGGTGTTTCCATAACTTGACATTGTTTGTTGTTCTTGTTTGTTTACAAACTGTCAAGGTTCTTGTAATATTTTAATATTTTAAAATGAATGTTTCCTTAATGAGATGTATTTTATTGTGAAATTTGTTTATTGTATTAATATTATTATTTAGTTTTGTATGGGCCTATTGTTGTGAATTATTTAAATTCTTTTATAATACATTTGTGTAAGTGTAGTGTTGTACACTAATAGTGTAGTGTACAACACTAGTGTAGAGTTGTCACTAACTATGGTGTAGTGTTGTACACTAACAGTGGAGTGTTGTTCACTAACTAGGGTAGTGGTTGGTACACTAACTAGTGTAGTGGTTGTACTCTAACTAGTGTAGGTTGTACACTAGCTAGTGTAGTTTGTACACTAACTAATTGTAGTGTTGTACACTACTAGTGGTAGTGTTGTAAACACTAATAGTGTAAGTGTTTGTTACACTAACTATGTAAGTGTTGTACACTAACTAGTGTAGAGTTTACACTAACTAAGTGTAGTGTTGAACACTAACTAGTGTAGTGTACACTAATAGTGTAGTTTGTACACTAGTGTAGTGTACAACACTAGTGTAGTGTTGTACACTAGGTGTAGGTGTAAGCAACACTAGTGTAGTGTTTGTACACTAACTAGTGTAGTGTACAACACTAGTGTGTATTGTTGTACACTAACTATGTAGTGTTGTACACTAACTAGAGTTAGTGTTGTACACTAGTGTAGTGTACAACACTAGTGTAGTGTTGTACACTAACTATTGTAGTGTACAACACTAGTGTAGTGTTGTACACTAGTGTAGTGTTGTACACTAGTGTAGTGTACAACACTAGTGTAGTGTTGTACACTAGTGTAGTGTTGTACACTAACTAGTGTACTGTACAACACTAGTGTAGTGTACACTAACACTGGGAATGACTCTACGTCCAAGTTCTTTATTAAGTTCTTCCTGGCTGTTCTTGCTCACACTTCCAGTTTATTATAGCAGTCTGCTCTGTACACTTATTATAACTCCTAGCAATATAAAGTGTGCCCACAGTAATAAAGACAACATTTATCATACAAAGTTTGCTACCTGTAAACCCATCGTTGTTTTCTCTTATGTATCCATTTTTGTTTTCAAAGTTCTCCACTAATTTTTTCCTATTTTTGTTAGTGCCTTAGCAGTTTTAATTAGTATAGAACTGTCTTTCAGGTTGTGCTGGCTCGTTTTTTTTCCTTTATTGTTGTATTGGGATTACATCTGTAGTTAATCCTCAGTAGGTAGGTCCAGATTCTTATATCTGAGTTGGTGTGTATTCTGCCTTAAACGATGACACGAACAGTTTAAAGCAGGTAGACTGGTTATCCTGTATTCCGACGACTCTGGGCCTTTGTGGCCTCGGGAATGAACTACCTGTTGACGTTAACGTTTCTTGTAGTGTTCTGGCTGTATTGACGCCATCCAACCCTGCCTGGAACTTACAACCCTGCCTGGAACTTCCAACCCTAGCCGTGAACTTCCAACCCTGCCTGGGAGCTTCCAACCCAGCCTGGAACTTCCACACCCTGCCTGGATCTTCAACCCTGCCTGGCGCTTCCAACCCTGCCCTGGAACTTTCAATCCCTGGCCTGAACTTCCAACCCTGCCTGGAAGCTTTCCAACCCTGCCTGGACTTCCAACCCTTCCTGAGCTTCAACCCTGCCCTGGAACTAACTTCCAACCCTGCGAACTTCCACCCTGCCTGAGCTTCCACCCTGCCTGGAACTCCAACCCTGCCTGGAGCTTCCATCCAACCCTGCCTGGAACTTCCAACCCGCCTGGAACTTCCAAACCCTGCCTGGACTTCAACCCCCTGGAACTTCCAACCACTGCTGTGAGCTTCCAACCCTGCCTGGAAAACTTCCAACCCTTCCTGGCCTGAACTATCCAACCCTGCCTGGAGCTTCCAACCCTGCCTGGAACTTCCAACCCTGCCTGGAACTTCCAACCCTGCCTGGAGCTTCCAACCCTGCCTGACTTTCCAACCTGCCTTGAGCTTCCCAACCCGGCCTGGAGCTTCCCAAAACCCTGCCTGGAACTTCAACCCTGCCTGGAACTTCCAACCCTGCCTGGAACTTCCAACCCTGCCTGGAACTTCCAACCCTGCCTGGAACTTCCAACCCTGCCTGGGACTTCCAACCCTGCCTGGAACTTCCAACCCTGCCTGGAACTTCCAACCCTGCCTGGAGCTTACCCAACCCAGCCTGAAAACTTCCAAACCTCCTGAGCTTCCAACTCCTGCCAAATGAGCTTCCAACCCTGCCTGGAACTTCCAACCCTGCCTGGGACTTCCAACCCTGCCTGGAACTTTCAACCCTGCCTGGAACTTTCAACCCTGCCTGGAACTTCCAGCCCGCCTGGAACTTCCAGCCCTGCCTGGAACTTCCATCCCCTGCCTGAACTTCCAACCCCTGCCTGGGAACTTCCCAACCCTGCCTGGAACTTCCATCCCTCCTGGAACTTCCATCCCTTCCCTGGAACATCCAACCCTGGCCTGGAACGTCCAACCCGCCTGGAGCTTCCAACCCTCCTGCCTGTAACTTCCAACCCTGCCTGGAGCTTCCAACCCTGCCTGGAACTTCCAACCCTGCCTGGAGCTTCCAACCCTGCCTGGAACTTCCAACCCTGCCTGGAACTTCCAACCCTGCCTGGAGCTTCCAACCCTGCCTGGAACTTCCAACCCTGCCTGGAACTTCCAACCCTGCCTGGACTTCCAACCCTAGCCTGGAACTTCCCAACCCTGGCCTGGAACTTCCAACCCTGCACTGGACTTCCAACCCTGCCTGAACTTCAACCTTGCTGAACTTCCAACCCAGCCTGGGACTTCCAACCCTGCCTGGAAACTTTCACACCTGCCTTGAACTTTCAACCCTGCCTGAACTTCAACCACTGCCTGGAAGTTCCAGCCTGCCTGTAACTTCCCAACCCTGGCCTGGGATTCCCAAACCCTGCTGGAACTTCCATCCCCTCCTGAACTCCACCCTGCCTGGAAATTCCAACCCCCCGCCTGAACTTCCAACCCTGCCTGGAACTTCCAACCCTGCCTGGAACTTCCAACCCTGCGTGGAACTTCCAACCCTGCCTGGAACTTCCAACCCTGCCTGGAACTTCCAACCCTGCCTGGAACTTCCAACCCTGCCTGGAACTTCCAACCCTGCCTGGAACTTACAACCCCGCCTGGAACTTCCAACCCTGCCTGGAACTTCCAACCCCACCTGGAACTTTCAACCCTGCCTGAAACTTCCAACCCCGCCTGGAACTTTAAACCCTGCCTGAAACTTCCAACCCACGCCTGAACTTTAAACCCCGATTTAGATTTTTTAACCTGTCGCCTGGAACTTCCAACCCTGCCTGAACTATCCAACCCATGCCTGGACCTTCCAACCCCGCCTGGAACTTTTACAACCCTGCCCTGGAACTTCCCAACACCCACCTGGAACTTCCAACCCTGCCTGGAAATTTCAACCCCGCCTGGGAAACTTTCAACCCTGCCTGGAAACTGTCACTCAACCCTGCAGGAACTTCAACCCCGTCAGAACTTCCAACCTCCGCCTGGAACTTTCAGCCCCACCTGAAACTTCCAACCCCGCCTGGAACTTTCAGCCCCGCCGTGAAACTTCCAACTCCGCCTGGAACTTTCAGGACCCCGCCTGAAAACTTCCAACCCTCCTGGAACTTTCAACCCTGCCTGAACTTCAACCCTGCCTGGAACTTTCAAACCCTGTCTGGAACTTTCAACCCTGCTGGAACTTTTCCAACCCTGCGCTGGAACCTCCAACCCCGCCTGGAACTTTCAAGCCCCACCCTGAACTTCCAACCAGGAATGGAACTTTCACAAACCCTATCTGAACTTCCAACCCTGCCTGAACTTCCACCCCGCCGGACATGTTCCAACCCTCACTCTCGGAACTTACAAACCCGTCTGGAACTTTCATCCCGCGCCTGGAAGTTCCAACCCTGCCTAAACTTGCAACCCCGTCTGGAACTTCCAACCCTGCATGGAACTTCATCCCCGCCTGGAAGTCCAACCCTCCTGGAACTTCATCCCCTCCTGAAGTTCCAACCCTGCCTGGAACATACAAAACCAACCCCGTCTGGAACTTCCAACCCAGCCTGGAACTTTCATCCCCCCTGGAAGTTCGCACCAACGCCTGTCCTAGAACTTGCAACCCCGTCCTGGAACATCCCAACCCTGCCATGGAACTTTCATCCCCCCGCCTGGAAGTTCCAACCCTGCCTGGAACGTTCCATCCCCCCGCCAGAAGTTTCCAACCCGTGCCTAGAACTATGCAACCTTCCGTCGAACTTCGCCCAACCCTGCCTGGAACTTTCATCCCCGCCTGGAAGTTCCAACCCTGCCTGGAACTTACAACCCCCTCTGGAACTTCCAACCCTGCCTGGAACTTTCATCCCCGCCTGGAAGTTCCAACCCTGCCTGGAACTTACAACCCACGTCTGGAACTTACAACTCCGTCTGGAACTTTCATCCCCGCCTGGAAGTTCCAACCCTGCCTGGAAGTTCCAACCCCGTCTGGAAGTTCCAACCCCGTCTGGAAGTTCCAACCCCGTCTGGAAGTTCCAACCCCGTCTGGAAGTTCCAACCCCATCTGGAAGTTCCAACCCCGTCTGGAAGTTTCCAACCCCGTCTTGAACTTCAACCCCGTCCTGGGAACTTACAACCCCCGTCTGGAACTTACAACCCCGTCTGGGAACTTACAACCCCGTACTCGAACTTACAACCCCGTCTCGAACTTACAACCCCGTCTGGAACTTAACAACCCCAACCTGGAACTTACTACCCCTGGAACTTACACCCCGTCTGGAACTTACAACCCCCAGTCACAGTACTTTACAACCCGTCTGGAAACTTTACAACCCCGCCTGGAACTTACCCAACCCCGTCTGGAGCTTACAACCCCGTCTGGAACTTACAACCCCGTCTGGAACTTACAACCCCGCCTGGAACTTACAACCCCGCCTGGAACTTACAACCCCGTCTGGAACTTACAACCCCGCCTGGAACTTACAACCCCGTCTGGAACTTACAACCACACCGGACTTACAACCCGACCCGGCCTGAACTTACAAACCCCGTCCTGGAACTTACAACCCCGCCTGGACACTTACAACCCCGTCGAACTTACAACCCGTCTGGAACTTACAACAACCTCGTCTGGTAACTTACAACCCGCTGGAACTTAAACCCAGCCTGGAACTTACAACCCCGTCTGAACTTACAACTCACACGCCTTGAACTTACAACCCCCGTCTGGAACTTACAACCCCGCCTAGAAACTTTACACAACCCCGCCCTGGAACTTACAACCTCCTGTCTGGAACTTGCAACCCGACTGGAACTTACAACCCCCGTCAGGAACTTACAACCCCGTCTGGAAACTACCAACCAACCCCGTCTGGAACTTACAACCCCACCTGGAACTTACAACCCCGCCTGGAACTTACAACCCCGTCCTGGGGGAACTTACAACCCCTTCTGGAACTTACAAACCCGGTCAGGAACTTACAACCCGTGCCTGGAACATCAAACGCACCGTCCTAGGAACTTACAAGCCCGTCTGGAACATACAACCCCACCTTAACTTACAAACCCCGTCCTGGAACTTACAACCCCACCTGGAACTTACAACCCCACCTGGAACTTACAACCCCACCTGGAACTTACAACCCCGTCTGGAACTTGCAACCCCGTCTGGAACTTGCAACCCCACCTGGAACTTACAACCCCACCTGGAACTTACAACTCCGTCTGGAACTTACAACCCCGTCTGGAACTTACAACCCCGTCTGGAACTTACAACCCCGTCTGGAACTTACAACCCCTCTGGGAACTTACAACCCCGTCGGAACTATACAACCCGGTCTGGGAACTTACAACCGCCGGCCTGGAACTTATACAACACCCGTCTGAACTTTACAACCCCGCCTGAGAACTACAACCCCGTCTGGAAACTTTACAACCCCGTCTGGAACATACAACCCCACCTGGAACTTACAAACCCCGTCTGGAACTTTACAACCCCACCTGAACTTACAACCCCACCTGGAACTTACAACCCCCGTCTGGAACTTACAACCCCGTCTGGAACTTACAAACCCCACCTGGAACTTACACCCTGTCTGGAACTTACAACCCCGTCCTGGAAACTTTACAACCCCGTCTGGAACTTACAACCCCGTCTGGAACTTACACCCCGTCCTGAACTTACACAACCCCGCCTGGAACTTACAACCCCGCCTGGACCTTACAACCCCGCCTGGAACTTACAACCACCGCCTGGAACTTACAACCCCGTCTGGAACTTCCAACCTGTCTGGAACTTACAACCACGCCTGGAAGTTCCAACCCTGCCTAGAACTTGCAACCCCGTCTGGAACATCCAACCCTGCCTGGAACTTTCATCCCCGCCTGGAAGTTCCAACCCTGCCTGGAACTTTCATATCCCGCCTGGAAACTTCCACCCTGCCAGGAAACTTTCATCCCCGCCTGGAATTCCAACCCTGCCTGGAACTTACAACCCCCTCTGGAACTTCCAACCCTGCCTGGAACTTTCATCCCCGCCTGGAAGTTCCAACCCTGCCTGGAACTTACAACCACGTCTGGAACTTACAACTCCGTCTGGAACTTTCATCCCCGCCTGGAAGTTCCAACCCTGCCTGGAAGTTCCAACCCCGTCTGGAGGGCGTTCCAACCCCGTCGTAAGTTTCCAAACCCCGTCTGAGTATCCAACCCCGTCGGAAGTTCCAACCCCGTCTGGAAGTTCCAACCCCGTCTGGAACTTACAACCCCGTCTGGAACTTACAACCCCGTCTGGAACTTACAACCCCGTCTGGAACTTACAACCCCGTCTGGAACTTACAACCCCGTCTGGAACTTACAACCCCGTCTGGAACTTACAACCCCGTCTGGAACTTACAACCCCGTCTGGAACTTACAACCCCGTCCTGGAACTTACAACCCCGTCTGGCACTTACAACCCCGTCTGGAACTTACAACCCCGTCTGGAACTTAACAACCTCGTCCTGGAACTTACAACCTTGTCTGGAACTTACAACCCCGTCCAGGACTTACAACCCCGCCTGGAACTTACAAAACCCCGTCGGGAACTTACAACCGCCGTCCTGGAACTTACAACCCCGTCTGGATCTTATCAACCTCGTCTGGAACTTACAACCCCCGTCTGGAACTTACACCCCCCCCTGGAACTTACAACCCCCGCCTGGAACTTACAACACCCCGTCTGAACTTACAACCCCGTCTGGACTTACAACCCCCGTCTGGAACTTACACCCCCACCTGAACTTACAACCCCGCCTGGAACTTAACGCACCCCTTCTGGAACTCCAACCCCGCCTGGAACTTTAGCAACCCCGTCTGGAACGTTACAACCCCGTCTGAACTTACAACCTCGTCTGGAACTTACAACGCCCGTCTGGAACTTGATCAACCCCGTCTGGTACACTTACAACCTCCGTCTGGAACTTACATACCCCGTCTTGGAACTTACAACCCCGTCTGAACTTACAAGACCCCGCCCTGGAACTTACAACCCCGCTGGTATCTTACAACCCCGCTGAACTTACAACCCGGTCTGGAACTTACAACCCGCGCCTGGAACTTTAACAACCCCGTCTGGAACTTACACAACCCAGTCTGGAACTTACAACCCCCGTCTGGAACTTACAACCACCGTCTGGAACTTACAACCCCGTTCTGGAACTTACAACCCCGCCTGGAAATTACAACCCAGTCTGGAACCTTACAACCCCGTCTGGAACATACAACCCCGTCTGAACTTACAACCGCCGTCTGAACTTACAACCCCGCCTGGAATATTAACACCCCCCGTCTGGAACTTACTAAACCCCGTCTGAACTTACAACCCCGTCTGGAAACTTCACAAACAACCCTGCTGGAACTTACAAAACCCCTGCCTGGAACTTACAACCCCTGCCTGTGTCAACGTGTCGTCAGCTCCTCCATCACTGCTTATATTCCACACTTTATTCCTTCTTAAACATATAATACCATTTCTTGCTACGTATTTTTTTTTAAGTTTTTATATTCACCTTCTTACACAGTGTAATTCTTCTGCCCTTCTACTTAATTTTTTACCGTCCTTGTGCTTTGTTTTTCCATCCCCCCGTTATTTTACTCATTAACCATTTAAATGAGACATTTATGCAACACTTGGGAAAGTTTATTCTGGAATAATGATTACTAAATATTACACAAATGTCTCAGTTATCACCTCGTCGGCTTCTAAAGCAGTAACTTGCTTCACTGGTCTGTAGTCTCAGTTATCACCTCGTCGGCTTCTAAAGTAGTAACTTGCTTCACTGTCTGTAGTCTCAGTTATCACCTCGTCGGCTTCTAAACGTAGGTAAGCTATGAGCTATCACTTGTCTGTAGTCTCAGTTATCACCTCGTCGGCTTCTAAAGCAGTAACTTGCTTCACTTGTCTGTAGTCTCAGTTATCACCTCGTCGGCTTCTAAAGCAGTAACTTGCTTCACTTGTCTGTAGTCTCAGTTATCACCTGTCGGCTTCTAAAGCAGTAACCATGCTTCACTTGTCTTTAGTCTAGTTATCACCTCGTCGGCTTCTAAAGCAGTAACTTGCTTCACTTGTCTGTAGTCTCAGTTATCACCTCGTCGGCTTCTAAAGCAGTAACTTGCTTCACTTGTCTGTAGTCTCAGTTATCACCTCGTCGGCTTCTAAAGCAGTAACTACTTGCTTCACTTGTCTGTAGTCTCAGTTATCACCTCGTCGGCTTCTAAAGTAGTAACTTGCTTCACTTGTCTGTAAACAATAGATTTGTTTTCCTTGTATTTCTTGTTACTACTGTATATTTAATCTGTGGATTCCTGGTAACAACTAATCTGTGTCAGCTTCTGTATGGTCTTGCTGTTGGTCAATGCTGTATGGTCATGCAGTATGGTCATGCTGGTATGGTCCTCAGTATGGTCATGCTGTATCGTCATGCTGTATGGTCCATGCTGTAGGTCCATGCTGTATGGTCATGCTGTATGGTCGATGACTATGTGTCATGCTGTATGGTCATGCAATATGGTCAAGCTGTATGTCATGCTGTATGGTCATGCTTATGGTCATGCTGTATGACCAGCTGTAAGTCGTCATGCAGTATGGTCCCTGCGGTAATGGTCATGCTGTATGGTCATGCTGTATGGTCATGCTGTATGACATTGCTTGTATGGCTCTGCTGTAGGTCATGCTGTATGGTAATGCTGTATGATCATGCAGTATGGTCATGCTGAATGTCATGCTGTATGGTCAAGCTGTATGGTCATTGCTGTATTGTCATGCTGTATGGTCTTGCTGTATGGTCATGCTGTATGGTCATGCAGTATGGTCATGCTGTATGGTCATGCTGTATGGTCATGCTGTATGGTCATGCAGTATGGTCAGTGCTGTATGTTCATCTGTATGGTCATGCAGTATGGTCCATGCTGTAATGAACATGCTGTATCGTCATGCGTATGGTCATGCTTATGATCATGCCTGTATGGTCATGCTGTATGGTCAGCAGTATGGTCAGCTGTAAGATCATGCTGTATGGTCAGCTGTATGTCATGCAGTATGGTCATGCTGTTATGTCATGCAGTATGGTCATGCTGTATGGTAATGCTGTATAGTTCATTATGCAGTAATATGGTCATGCTGTATGGTCATGCATAGGAGTCATGCTGTATGGTCATCTTTATGGTATGGCTGATAGTCATTATGGCAGTATGGTCATGCTGTATTGTCATGTTATGCAGTAGGTCATGCTGTTATGGTAATGCTGTATAGTCCATGTATGCCAGTATGTTCATGCTGCATAGGTTCATGCAGTATGTGTCATGCTGTATGTCATGCTGTATGGTATACTGTATAGTCATGGTATGCAGTAATGGGTCCCATGCTGAGTAAGGTTAATGCTGTATAGTCATGTATGCAGTATGGTCATGCTGTATGGTAATCTGTATAGTCCATGTATGCAGTATGGTCCAGGCTGTATAGGATCATGTATGGCAGTTGGTAATGCTGTATGGTCATGCTGTAATGGAAATGCTGTATGGTCCATGTATGCAGTATGGTCATGGCTGTATAGTCATGTATGCCGTATGGCAAGCTGTATGGTCATGCAGTTATGGTAATGCTGTATGTCATGCTGTATGGTAATGCTGTATGGTCCAATGTTATGCATATGGTAATGCTGTATGGTCATGTATGCAGTATGGTCATGTGTATGGTAATGCTGGTATAGAGTCATGTATGCAGTAATGTTCATCTGGTATGGTAATGCTGATAGTCATGTATGCATTATGGTCATGTAATGCAGTATGGGTCATGCTGTATGGTCATCAGTATGATGGTCATGCGTATTGTAATGCTGCATATGGTCATTATGCAGTATGGTCATGCTGATGGTCATGCTGTATAGTAATGCTGTATAGTCATTGTATGCAGTATTGTCAATGCTGTATGGTCCATGCAGTACTGGTCATGCTGTATGGTAATGCTGTATAGTCCCATTATGCAGTATGGTCAGCAGTATGGTCTGCTGTATGGTCCATGCAGTATGGTCATGCGGTAAATGGTCATGCTGTATGGTCATGCTGTAGTCATGCTGTATGTCATAGCTGTATGGTCGTGCTGTATGGTCGTGCTGTATGTCATGACGTACGGTCCATGGCAGTACGATCATGCTGTAGGTCATGCTGTATGGTCATGCTGTATGGTCATGCTGTATGGTCATGCTGTATGGTCATGCAGTATGGTCATGCTGTATGGTCATGCTGTATGGTCATGCAGTATGGTCATGCAGTATGGTCATGCAGTAATTGTCATGCAGTGATGGCGTCATGCAGTATGGTCATGCAGTATGTCATGCTGTAGGGTCATGCTGTATGGTCATGCTGTATGTCATGCAGTAATGGTCATGCTGTATGGTCATGCAAGTATGGTCATGGCTGTATGGTCATGCGTATGGTCATGCTGTATGTCATGCTGTATGGTCATCGTATGATCATGCTGTATGTCATGCTGTATGATCATGCTGTAGGTCAGTGCTGAAAGGTCATGCTGGTATGATCATGCATATGGTCATGCTGAAAGATCATTCTTATGGGTCTGCTTGGTAAGATCCTGCTGTATGGTCATCTGTATATGGTCCATCTGTATGATCATGCAGTATGGTCATGCAGTATGGTCATGCTGTATGGTCATGCTGTATGGTCCATGCTGTATGGGTCCAATGCTGTATGGTCATGCTGTATGGCATGCTGTAGTCATGCCATTAGGTCATGCCAGTAGTCATCAGTAGTCAGCTGTATGGTCATGCAGTATGGACATGCTGTATGGTCATGCAGATGATCATGCGTAGGTCACATGCAGATAAGGTCATGGCAGTATGGTCATGCAGTATGGTCATGCTGTATGGTCATGCTGTATGGTCATGCAGTATGGTCATGCTGTATGGTCATGCTGTATGGTCATGTGTATGGGGTCATGCTGTATGGTAATAACTGTAAATTCATGTATGGAGTATGGTCATGCTGTATGGTAATGCTGTATAGTCATGTATGCAGTATGGTCATGCTGTATGGTAATGCTGTATAGTCATGTATGCAGTATGGTCATGCTGTATAGTCATGTATGCAGTATGGTAATGTTGTATGGTCATGCTGTATGGTAATGCTGTATGGTCATGTATGCAGTATGGTCATGCTGTATAGTCATGTATGCAGTATGGTCCTGCTGTATGGCATTGCATATGGTAATGCTGTATGGCATGCTGTATGGTCAATGCTGAATGGTCATGTATGCAGTATGGTCATGCTGTATGGTCGATGTATGTCATTATGGTCATGCTGTATGGTCCATGCAGATGTCATGCGCTGTTTGGTAATGCCTGTATAGTCATGTATGCAGTATGGTGCATGCAGTATGGTCATTGTCAAGTATGGTCATGCGGTATGTCATGCTGTATGGTCATGCAGTAATGTGTCATGGTGTATGGTCATGCTGTATGGTCATGCTAATGTATTGTCTTGCTGTAGGTTCCAAGCTGTATGGTCAGCAGTACGGTCATGCTGTATGGTCCTGCTGTATGGTCATGCTGTATGGTCATGCAGTATTGGTCATGCGTATGGTCATGCTGTATGGTCCATGCTGTATGGTTATGCTGTATGGACATGCAGTATGGTCATGCTGTATGGTCATGCTGTTAAAAAAAATGGTCATGCGTATGGTCATCCTGTATAGATCATGCTGTATGGTCATGCTGTATGGTCCATGCTGTATGGGTCATGCAGTACGGTCTGCTGTATGGTCATGCTGTATGGTCATGCTGTATGGTCATGGCAGTAGGTCATGCTGTATGGTCATGCTGTATGGTCCCATGCTGTAGGTTTAAGCTGTATTGTGCATGCAGTATGGGTCATGCTGATGGTCATCTGTATGTCATGCTGTTGATGTCATCTGTATGAACATGCTGTATGGTCACTGTATGGTCCTGCTGTATGGTCATGGCAGTATGTCATGGCTGTATTTCATTCCTGTATGATCATGCTGTATGGTCATGCTGTATGGTCATGCTGAATGGTCATGCAGTATGGTCAGTGGCTGTATGGTCATGCAGTATGGTCATGCTGTTAAGATCATTGCAGTATGGTCATGCTGTATGGGCATGCTGTATGGTCATGCGATGGTCATGCAAGTATGTCATGCTGTAGGTCCTGCTGTATGGTCATGCTGTATGGTCATGCGTAAAGGTCATGCAGTATGGTCCATGCTGTATGGTCATGCTTGTTTGGTCATGCTGTATGGTCATTCCCCCTGTATGGTCATGCCGTGTGGTCATGCAGTTGGTCATGCTGATATGATCATGCTGTATGGTCATCCTGTAATGATCATGCTTATGGTCATGCTGTAGTGATCATGCTGTATGGTCAGCTGTATGATCATGCTGTATGGTCATGCTGTATGATCAAGCTCAATGGTCATGCCTGTATGATCATCTGTATGGTCATGCTGTATGATCATGCTGTATGTCAGCTGTATGGTCATGCAGTATGGTCATGGCTGTAACTGGTCATGCGGTATGGTCTTGGCAGTATGTCATGCTGTATGGTCATGCCAGTATGGTCATGCTGTATGGTCATGCTGTATGGTCATGCAGTATGGTCATGCAGTATGGTCATGCTGTGTGGTCATGCTGTGTGGTCATGCTGTGTGGTCATGCTGTGTGGTCATGCTGTGTGGTCATACTGGATGGGCAGCTGTGTGGTCATGCTGTATGGTCATGCAGTATGGTCATGCAGTATGGTCATGCTGTATGGTATGCTGTATGGGCATGCTGTATGGTACATGCTGAAATGGTCATGCAGTAATGGTCTTGCAAGTATGTCATGCTGTATGTCAAGCTGTATGTCATGCTGTATGTCATGCTGTATGGTCATGCAAGTATGGTCATGCAAGTAATGGTCATGCTGTATGATCATGCTGTATGGTCCATTGCAGTATGGTACATGCTAGGTATGGTTCATAGCTGTAGTGGTCAATGCTGTAATGGTCATGCTGTTTGGTCATGCTGTATGGGTCATGCAGTATGGTCAAGTCAGTATGGGTCAATGCTGTATGGTCATGCTGTATGGTCATGCTGTATGGTCATGCAGTATGGTCATGCTGATGGTCATGCAGTATGGTCATACTGTACGTCATGCTGTATGATGGTCATGCTTGTATGGTCAGCTGGTATGGTCATGCTGTATGTCCTGCAGTATGGTCATGCTGAATGGTCATGCAGTATGGTCATGCAGTAGGGTCCATGCTGTAAAGGTCATGCAGTATGGTCATGCATATGGTCATGTTGTAAATGGGTTCATGCTGTATGGACATGCTGTCATGGGTCATGCTGTATGGTCATGCAGTATGGTCATGCAGTATGGTCATGCAGTATGGTCATGCTGTATGGTCATGCTGTATGGTCATGCTGTATGGTCATGCTGTATGGTCATGCAGTATGGTCATGCTGTATTGTCCATGCAGTAGTCATGCTTATGGTCATGCTGTTAACTGGTCATGCTGTATGGTCATGGCTGTATGGTCCATGCTGTATGGTCAAGCAGTAATGTCTGCAGGAATGGTCATGCTGTATGGTCATGCAGTATGGTCATGCTGTATGGTCATGCTGTATGGTCATGCAGTATGGTCATGTATGGTCATGCTGTATGATCATGCTGTATGGTCATGCTGTATGGTCATGCTGTATGGTCATGCTGTATGGTCATGCTGTATGGTCATGCTGTATGGTCATGCTGTATGGTCATGCTGTATGGTCATGCAGTATGGTCATGCTGTATGGTCATGCTGTATGGTCATGCTGTATGGTCATGCAGTATGGTCATGCATATTTCATGCTGTATGGTCAGTGCTGTATGGTCATGCTGTATGGTCATGCTGTATGGTCAAGCTGTATGGTCAAGCTGTATGGTCAATGCAGTAATGGTCATGCAGTATGGTCATGCCTGTATGGTCCATGCTGTATGGTCATGCTGTATGGTCATGCAGTATGGTCATGCTGTATGGTCATGCTGTATGGTCATGCAGTATGGTCATGCAGTATGGTCATGCAGTATGGTCATGCTGTATGGTCATGCAGTATGGACATGCTTGTATGGTCATTGATGCTGTATGATCATTGCTGTATGGGTCATGCATGTGGTGGTCATTGCAGTATGGTCATGTCAGTATGGTCATGCTGTATGGTCATGCTGTATGGACATGCTGTATTGTCCCATGCCAGTATGGTCATGCTGTAAGGTCGCTGTATGGTCATGCTGTTATGGGTCATGCTGATGCTAATACTGTATAGTCATGTATGGAGTATGTGGTCATGCTGTATGGTAATGATGTAAGTCATGTTGCAGTATGTCACAGCTGTATACACAATGCTAGTTATAGTCAATGTATGCAGTATGGTCATGCTGTATAGTCATGTATGCAGTATGGTAATGTTGTATGGTCATGCTGTATGGTAATGCTGTATGGTCATGTATGCAGTATGGTCATGCTGTATATCATGTATGCAGTATGGTCATGCTGTATGGTCATGCAGTATGGTCATGCTGTATGGTCATGCTGTATGGTTAATGCTGTATGGGTTCATGTATGCAGGTATGGTCATGCTGTATGGTCATGTTATGTCAGTAGGGTCATTGCTGTATGGTCATGCAGCAATGGTCATGCTGTATGGTAATGCTGAAAGTCCATGTTATCATTATGGTCATGCTGTATGGTCATGCAGTAATGGTCATGCGGTAGACGTCATGCTGTTATGTCATGCCAGTATGTCATGCAGAATGGTCATTCTGTATGGACATGCTGAATGGTCATGCTGTATTGGTCATGCTGTATGGTCCATTGCAGTACGGTCGTGCTGTATATGGTCAGCTGTATGGTCATATGCTGTGATGGGTCATGAAGTATGGTCATGCTGTATGGTCCATGCTGTATGGTCATGCTGTATGGTTTATGCTGTATTGTCCCATGCAGTATGTCCATGCTGTATGGTCATGCTGTATGGTCATGCTGTATGGTCCATCCTTATAATCAGCTGTATGTCATGCTGTATGGTCATGCTGTATGGTCTGCGTACGGTCATGCGTAAGGTCAGCCTGTAAGGTCTGCTGTATGGTCATTAGGCATTATGGTCATGCTGTAAGGTCCATGCTGATGGGTCATGCTGTATGGTTACAGCTGTATGGGTCATGGGCAGTATGGTCAACTGTAGGTCATGCTGAATTGGTCAAGCTGTATGGTCATCCTGTTATGATCATGCTTGTATGGTCATGCTGCTGTATTCTTGCTGTATGGTCATGCAGTATGGTCATGCTGTATGGTCCCATCCTGTGCATATTTTGCAATTTCTTAACCTATTCTGGTTATTGTTTACGAAACCATATCTCTGCAAGTGTTCCACCACTCTCCTGATAATCTCCAGTTCCTTGTAATGTATATTGTCAGTGAACTTAATCTGTAGTCCAGTGCTTCCTATTTCTCCTTAAATCTAGGGGCTACCTTGGCGGTCCTGTCTCCATCCACTGACTTGTTGTTGCAAGTCTCAGCTAGTGGCTTTGAGAGTGCTTCTTTACACTCGCAGATTCCATGGTGACATCTTGTCGGGTCCCATTGCCTTTGATTTATCCAGTGTCATCAAAAGTTTCTGTACATCTCCCCCTGTTGTATGGTGTCTTGTACCTGTAAGGTAAAGGTAAGATAGGTAAGGTTGTTTATAGGCTTTCTAGTATTGCTCCTGTTTCCACTGAGAAGTAATCTCAAGTTGTTTGATCAACACTTCACAGATTGTTAGTTCTCGTGAGCTGTCCTCCTTTCTCCTTCAGTGGAATGATCTGGTGTTTACTGTTACCTTACTTAGTTGGAACTTGGTTGTGAAGCAGTTTTGGTTGAGACTTGGCCTTTACTGCTGTGTCATTCTCAAGTTGTCGCTCAGCCTCTCTTTCCACTCTTGCATACTCGTTTATGACTAATCTGTTGTTTTCATTCTTCTCTCCATTACTTCTGTTTCTGAATGCTCTTATACTTTTCGTTTATTTTCCTTTAGATATTTCTGGTTGAACTAAGGCTCTCTTTCTTATTGCTGCCTCTTCTGGGTATGAAATACTTCTGTCTCGGCACTTTGTCAGGGAAATCTCACATCTTATCCACTGACTTTCCTTCATATGTGTGAAGGGGGGAAGGGGGGGTTGGTGCATTGTTTTGTGTTGTTGTGTGTGGGGTGTTGTGTGTTGTGGTGTGTTTTTAATTGTGTGTTTTTGTGTTGTGGTGTGTGGGGTGTTATGTGTTGTGGTGTATTTTTAGTTGTGTGTTTTGTGTTGCGGTGTGTTTTGTGGTGTGCTGTGTTTTGTATTTGGTGTGGGGGTGTTTTGTGTTGCGGTGTGTTTTGCGTTGTGTGTTTTGTGTTGTGTATTTTGTGTTGTGTGTTTTGTGTTTTGATGTTTGTTTTGTGTTTTAGTCTTTTGTATTGTATTGTCAGGCAGCAGTGTTGCTTTGGAAGAGACTGATGGGTGGGCTTCTCTCTAGTAGCAGGTGTGCGGAGCTGAGGCTCACACTGCAGTGTGATGTTGCGTCACCATGGTGAGTCGAGACGCACCTTTCTAGCACTACCACACCCCACCATTGACAACATTTCTACCACCACCACCACGTCTGCAGCCAGCTACCTACTGTTTTAGTACAAATAACTTCTCCAGTCTTGGCTACTTTACCCCAAGATGGCGTACGGGTACAACTATAGTCAGGTGAGTGTGGCCCAACTCATGCTAATATTTATATATTGTGTAAACAAGAAGCCCGTGAACCGTCTGCAAGAAATGGACAGGTAAGAAAAGAGTCTTGACTACTTGTTATATTCCTTCTAAGTATACAAATCACTTTAAACTTCACTGCCCAAAGTGCTGGGTCACTTTATCCTGGCGTTGGGATTACAGTTGCCTGGTGAATGACTAAGCATCCATCATCCTGTTTTTATCCTAAATAGTGGGGAGATTTCCCCTTTTTTTAAAAATTACTGTGGGTTATCACCTGTGACTTAAGACGTATTATAAGTGTACTTTTTTCAGTTGATAGCATAGTGTTAATTTCACTGAACATTGGTAGTAATGGCAGTGAATAATTAATGTTAGCAACCTCATATGTTGAACGCACTGAATAATAACAATGTACTAGTGTTCTGTAAAATGTTCATGCCTTAAATACTCAAGTTCAGCAGCAGGTGCAGTCAGTGGAAGGAATGTGCTTTAAGTATGGTCAATTTTCATCAATATATTTCGTTTGGTACTTGTATAACAAACATAATTTTGTCTCATTGTTCAGGTAATTTAAAATGAAAATTTTGTTAAAAGTCAGATGTGAGAGTAAGAAGGTATTTAGCTCGCTGCACTACGATTGTGTGTTCATGTGTGAATCATCAAGCATGGTCATGACTGTACTTACTCATCTATAACCAACAACAGCTTTCTAAACCATACCACGTGCGGGGTTAGAACCCGCGATCAGAGAGTCTCAGAACTCCAGACCGTCGCGTTAGCCACTGGACCAGCTAGCCACAGTCATGTTGACGGCTTTGAGGGGACTTGAGCTAGAGTTCGTCACGGCCACGGTAGCTGGAGATTCGTCTATAAAAATCTTGCATTTGTGGTCACAGTGGTGCCTATGCTAACCTTCCTATGGTGTAGAAATACACCTAGTTGGATGAATCTTATTGTGGCTAGCTGGTCCAGTGGCTAACGCGACGGTCTGGAGTTTTATGACTCTCTGGCCGCGAGTTCTAACCCACCCCTGGCATGGTTTGTTTGCAATCGTGTCATTACGATTTCGCGAGTCGAAAAAAATTTGTAACCGTGACATGAAGTGTTAGCAGTATATGTGTCCCCCGGCTTGCTAGAACACTTCAGCTTTACCCTCAAGAAACTCCAACATAAAGCAGAAGTGGATTAGCCACTAACGTCCTAGTTAGTGCAACAGAAAAGATAGTAAGAAAGACTAGTTGACTAGCTTGAAAAAAGTTAGCGTGACAAATGTAGCGTGGTTTTAGAGATGTTAAAATTTTGCCTTGCAAATTTTCTTGAGTTTTATGACAGCGCTAACATAAAACACGTGTGAAAATATTAGGTAGACTATGTTGGTCCACTGTAAGAAAGTGTGTGACCACCGTGTACCACACAAGTGACTACTGTACACGCTAGAAGACACGATGCTGTCTACCTGTACTCAAGTGTATACAAGAACACTTGTTGGATACATGGTGTATAGGAAGGATCATGGATAAAGAGTGGTGTATAGGAAGGAATGGATAAAAGGGGACAAGAACACTTGTTGGATACATGGTGTATAGGAAGGATCATGGATAAAGAGTGGTGTATAGGAAGGATCATGGATAAAGAGTGGTATATAGGAAGGATCATGGATAAAGAGTGGTGTATAGGAAGGATCATGGATAAAGAGTGGTATATAGGAAGGATCATGGATAAAGAGTGGAGTCTCCAGGCATCACGTGTTTACACCTGTACATTTTCTTTTATACTCTAACTTCAGCAGTTGTGTCGTGCAGGCAGCCAGGTTATGTCAGCAGTTGTGTCGTGCAGGCAGCCAGGTTATGTCAGCAGTTGTGTCGTGCAGGCAGCCAGGTTATGTCAGCAGTTGTGTCGTGCAGGCAGCCAGGTTATGTCAGCAGTTGTGTCGTGCAGGCAGCCAGGTTATGTTGGTGATCCACCTTACGTAGGAAGGGAAGCTGTTGAAGACCTCTTGTTTTCTTTTAGCTACTCACTCTATGTTATTTATTAAAAGTAAGAGGCTTGGCGCTATCTACCATGTATGTATGTGTGTGTGTGTGTGTGTGATATTATTATGTAGTTGTGTGTATATGTTATTGTATATATATATATATATATATATATATATAATATATATATATATATATATATATATATATATATATATATATAGAAAACAACCACTCTGAAAGAATAGAGAAATTCCAAGCGCTTTCGTGACTACTCACATTATCAAGGAACTATGAAAGTAAAGCATCCAAGGAACTATGAAAGTATGCAATAAGATAGTTCCTTGATAATGTGAGTAGTCACGAAAGCGCTTGGAATTTCTCTATTCTTTCAGAGTGGTTGTTTTGCATATTCTGAAATCACCTGTTTACTGTGATCTTATTGCATAATATCATTATATATATTATATATATTATATATATATATATATATATATATATATATATATATATATATATATATATAGATCTGGGATCATCTTAGAATGCTTTTTTAGCTGTAAATTATAATGTACGTTGTCCACCTTTCAAGGAGTACAGAACGAGGGACTTTAAATCCTCAGTAACTTAGTTCATTAACTAAATTTAAGAGTAATGAAAGTTCTCTGCATATTCTTGAGGTCTGCATTTTGTCTGCTTTGAAATAGGTATTAGAGTGCAGCCTCGCGTGGGAGCAGGCGTTGGGGCATTGAGCCCAGGAATTCTTCAGCATGCAGAGGTGCCTTGAAGAGTATCATCATTGGCTTAGCATCACTTGTTTTGAAGGTTCTAGTTATCCAGCCTATCATCTTCCTTGCGGTTAAGATTGTAACACTGTTTTGATCTTTTAAGGTGAATTTTCCAACATAATCACTAATAAGTCAATCACATTAGGCTTCCACTCTGTTGAGTAATTAGAGTTTGGTGTATACTCCATTCCAGTGTTTATTTACTCATTCTTTCCATAAACGAGTAACTGAAACTTGTTCTTGTTGACTGAATATCGTATTGTAAGTAGCCTACCGGAAGACTCGCTTTATATCAACGTGAAAGTTTGCTGTGTCCTCAGTTGATGTCACTCTAATACAGGTTATAGTATCGTCACCAAAGGATAATACATTTCTCTGATATATGCCTTTGTGTATGTCGGATATGAGAGAGAACATGGACCAGCACTGTAGTTACGGAACGAACTTTCACTACGGCAACCTTTGATTTCACTCAGTTTCCTATTTCAGTTTGGGTTCTCTTCGTTAAGAAATATATTCATCTCACTTTTCCACTCATTCCATTTGCACGCATTTTTGTGGGCTGTTACCCAATGGTCACACTTGTCATAGTCTTGTGCAAAGTCTATGCATAATACGTCCTCATTTTATCTGCCAATATATCCAAGACTGTCATAATAGACAGGCAGTTGCGAGAGACAGGAACGACTTGTTGTATAAGCATGCAGCCCTGGCTTGTGCAGTTCTTGAAATGCCATATGATTACCAGTCTTGCTTTTAAGACTAAAACATTTTGATAATGTGGAAGGTCAGCACTCTTGGTAGTTTGTGTGTGCTTTACTGTCACGTTTGTGGAGTGGGGTTGTCTCTGTGTTTTTTAAAGACTGGGATGATTGCTGTGTACAGACTCTTCTTCCATAAAATATTCAGGGCATGAAATAGTGGTTTCTTGCAATTCTTGATGAATATGGAGTTCCACGAGTCAGGGCTCGGGTCAGAGTGCAGGGGCATGCAATCCATTTTTTTTATGTATTTAAGAGGGGTTAGAGTTATGTCAGAAATTATAGCAACTTCCCAGCAATTCCAGGATCAGCTTTTGAAAATTGACTACTGTCTGGGAAAACCTCCCAACTCCTGCCCCAAACATCTTGCTCCTGGGGGATTTCAATTTGGAATACCTAAAATGGAGGAGTGTAGCAGATAATGTTTGAGCAGAGATCATCCCAGGAGGCAGCTCAGATGAAAATTCACACACAAATGAGCCATTAAATCTCTGCACTAAATTCACCTTAAACTAGCAAATAGAGCCTCCAGGACTGGAAAATATTCTGGACCTTATCTTCACTAACAACGACAATCCGATACATAATATAACCGTCTCAAAGATAATACACTCAGATCACAGCATAATAAAGGTACAGACATGTATGGGCAGGGCTCCTGACCAGTAAAATGTGATCAGTTATGAGGGTGCCTTCATAAAATTCAGTAACAAAGGCACACCATGGGAACAAGTCAACCATGTCCCAAATGAAACGAGCTGAGAAGATATCCTAAACAACATGGATCCGAACCTTTGCCTAGACAAAATTAACTCTGTGGCACTTGAGGTCTGCTCAAGGTGCATTCCATTAAGAAAGAGAAGATGTAAACTAAAGAGAGACGCTCCCTATACAGGTGAAGGTAAAGAATCACAGAGCTGCTAAGAGGGCTGGTATATCTAAAATAAGAAGGGAGGCACTGGTCAGAGAAATAGCAAATATCGAATTTAAGCTTAATTAAAGAATCTTACAGGAGACAAAAGTCTCAGGAAGAACTTAAAACCATAAATGAAATTGAAAGAAACCCAAAGTACTTCTCTTATGCCAAATCTAAGGGGAAAAACATCCATTATTGGGCTCCTGCTTAGACGAGGTGGGACTTACACAGATGACACAAAGAAATGAGTGAGATACTAAAGTCCCAGTACGACTCGGTGTTAAGCGACCTGTTAACTAAATTAAGGGTCTACAATTTTTATGATTTTTTTTATGACTGAGACTCTAAATTTGGTCATTTCAAAAATTTCTGATATTATCCTAACACCACAAGACTTCGAAGAGGCAATGACGTGCCCATGCACTCTGCCCCAGACCCGGACTCATGGAATGCAGTGTTCATTAAGAACTGCAATAAAGCCCCCATCACGTGCCTTCAGCATTCTGTGGAGAGGGAGCATGGACACAGGGGTCATCCCAGTCACTAAAACAGACATAGCTCCACTCCACAAAAGTGGCAGTAAAGCAGTTGCGAAGAACTACAGACTGGTAGCGCTCTCATCCATATTAAAATCTTTGAAAGGATTCTAAGAAGCAAGATCACTAACCACCTAGATACCCAACAGTTACACAACCCAGGGCAATACGGATTTAGAGTAGGTCACTCCTGCCTGTCGCAGATACTGGACCACTATGACAAGGTCCTGGATGCTTTAGGGCATAAACAAAATACAGATGCATACAAAGACTTTGTGAAAGCCTTCGACAAGTGCTACCCCCGTGTAATGGCGCACAAAATGCATGATAAAGAAATAAGAAAAGTTGGTAGATGGACCTATAACTTCCTAACAAACAGAACACAGAGGCGGCTACAATGAAAAATTCCGTTCGGCAAGGCAAAGTACTCGCTCCCATCCTGTTCCTCATCCTCATATCTGACATAGATGTAATCCATTGTTCCATGTCGTCTTTTGCAAATGACACCCAAATTGCCATGACAGTGTCCTCCATCGAAGACACTGCAAGACACCAAACGGACGTCAACCAAATCTTTAAATGGACCGCAGAAAACATGAAGTTTAATGAATGGAAATTTCAACTACTCAGAGATGGAAAACTTGAGGAATTAAAACTGTATCAGGGTATACAACAAATTCTAACCATACAGTAGAGCGAAAAACTAATGTGAAGGACATGGGAGTGATAATATGTCAGAGGATCTTGCCTTCAAAGACCACAACAGTGTATCTACCTCATCTGCTAGAAAAATGACAGGATGGATAATGAGAACCTTCAAAACTAGGGACGCCAAGCCCATGATACTTTTCAAATTGCTTGTTCTCTCTAAATTGGAATATTGCTGTACACTAACTGTACTCTTCAGGGCAGGCGAAATTGCTGACCTGGAGAGTGTACAAAGAACTTTCACAGCACACACAAGCACGATTAAGCACCTAAATTATTGGGAATGGTTGAAGTCCCTCGATTTGTATCCCCAGGAATGCAGGCAAGAAAGATACATGATGGTATACACTTGGACAATCCTAGAAGGATTAGTATCAAACCTGCACACGAAAATCACTCATGAAAACAAAAGACTCAGCAGGAGATGCATCATTCCCCAATGAAAAGCAGGGGCGCCACTAGTACACTGAGAGACAACACAATAAGTGTCAAGGGCCCGAGACTGTTCAACTGCCTCCCAACATACATAAGGGGGATTACCAATAGACCCTTGGCTGTCTTCAAGAAGGCGCTGAGCAGTGACCTAAAGTCAGTACCTGATCAACTGGGCTGTGGTTCTTACATCGGCTTACATGCTGCCAACTGTAACAGCCTGGTTGATCAGACTTGGATCTGCCACGAGGCCTGGTCTCAGATCGGGTCCGGGGCGTTGACCCCCGAAACCTCGCCAGGTATACTCCAGGTAGTGTTGGCAGGGTTGTGAGTCTCGTGAAAAGTTCATTTAGATTGTGTCTGGACTAATTTATAGCTCACTGAACACAGTCATATTGTAACATACCGTTATAAGTGTAAGTTGAAAGTTAAGACGCTTGTGCAACATCTGGTTATCTTTGTTGTAGACGTTTCGCCCTCCAGTGGCTTTATCAATACAGATTCTTGGACATAATAAGAAAAACAGAAAAACTATATTCAAAAGATGAGGTAATCAGTCCCTCAGCCTTGAAGGTGGTGTTTACAGCACCATAGTTGTAGAGATTCTGAAGCACAGGCAAGGAGACTGGCTCTTATATAGGTGTCCAAGAATCTGTATTGATAAAGTCACTGGATGGCGAAACGTCTACAATAAAGATAACCAGATGTTGCACAAGTGTCTTAACTTTCATGTTGTCGGTGTTGTATACCTGTGTTGCACAAGTGTAAGTTCCATCTCCTTTAAGCACGATGCTGGATTTGCTTTTAGCTCTGCATTTTGCTTATGAAAAAAAAAGTATTTAGGACTTAATTTGGATTTAAATTAAACATAAGAACATAAGAAAGGAGGAACACTGCAGGAGGCCTGTTGGCCCATAATAGGCAGGTCCTTTACAATTTATCCCACTAACAAAACATTTGCCCAACCCAATTTTCAATGCCACCCAAGAAATAAGCTCTGATGTGCAAGTCCCACTCAAATCCAACCCCTCCCACTCATGTACTTATCCAACCTAAATTTGAAACTACCCAAAGTCCCAGCCTCAATAACCCAACTAGGTAGACTGTTCCACTCATCAACTACCCTATTTCCAAACCAATACTTTCCTATGTCCTTTCTAAATCTAAACTTATCTAATTTAAATCCATTACTGCGGGTTCTCTCTTGGAGAGACATCCTCAAGACCTTATTAATATCCCCTTTATTAATACCTATCTTCCACTTATACACTTCGATCAGGTCTCCCCTTATTCTTCGTCTAACAAGTGAATGTAACTTAAGAGTCTTCAATATTTCTTCATAAGGAAGATTTCTAATGCTATGTATTAATTTAGTCATCCTACGCTGAATGTTTTCTAACGAATTTATGTCCATTCTGTAATATGGAGACCAGAACTGAGCTGCATAATCTAGGTGAGGCCTTACTAATGATGTATAAAGCTGCAGTATGACCTCTGGACTTCTGTTGCTTACACTTCTTGATATAAATCCCAGTAATCTATTTGCCTTATTACGTACGCTTAGGCATTGCTGTCTTGGTTTAAGGTTGCTGCTCACCATAACCCCAAGTCCTTTTCGCAATCTGTATGGCTAAGTTCTACATCATTTAACTTATAAGTACTAGGGTTATGGGCACTCCCAAGCTTCAGAACCTTGCATTTATCTACATTGAACTGCATCTGCCACTTTTCTGACCAAGAATAGAGTTTGTCTAAATCCTCCTGAAGTTCCATAACATCTACGTTTGAATCAACTATCCTACCTATCTTTGTGTCATCGGCGAATTTGCTCATATCACTAGTAATTCCCTCATCAAGATCATTGATATATATTATAAACAACAACGGGCCCAAGACTGATCCCTGTGGAACGCCACTTGTTACAGATCCCCACTCGGATTTAACCCATTTATGGACACTCTCTGCTTCCTGTCAGTGAGCCATGACTCGATCCACGAGAGCACTTTTCCCCTAATGCCATGAGCTGCCACTTTCTTTAACAGTCTATGGTGCAGAACTCTATCAAAAGCCTTACTAAAATCTAAGTAAATAATATCAAATTCTTTATCGTGGTCAACAGCCTCAAAAGCTTTACTGAAGAAAGTTAATAAATTAGTTAGACAAGACCGGCCTCTTGTGAATCCATGCTGAGTATCATTAATCAAGCTATGCTTATCGAGATGGCTTCTTATAATCTCAGCTATAATTGACTCTAGTAATTTGCCTACAATTGAGGTCAGGCTTATTGGGGCGGTAATTTGACGGTAACGACTTGTCCCTGTTTTAAAAATAGGAATTGCATTAGCCATCTTCCATATATCAGACACTACACCTGTTTGAAGAGATAAATTAAAAATATTAGTTAATGGTTCACAGAGTTCCATTTTGCATTCCTTAAGAACCCTTGAAAAAACCTCATCAGGACCCGGCGACTTATTTTGCTTCAGTCTGTCTATCTGCTTCACAACCATTTCACTAGTGACTGTGATGTTAGATAATTTATCTTCTTCTAGCCCACTATAAAAAATTAATTACTGGAATATTGTTAGTGTCTTCCTGTGTAAAAACTGACAGAAAATAATTATTAAAAATCGAGCACATTTCATTCTCTTTGTCAGTAAGGTGCCCATAGTTATTTTTAAGGGGACCTATCTTATCTCTAACTTTTGTTCTATAGACCTGGAAAAAACTTTTTGGGTTAGTTTTAGAATCCCTAGCAACTTTAATTTCATAGTCCCTTTTAGCTTTTCTTATCCCCTTTTTAATGTCCCTCTTAATGTCAATATACTGATTCATAAGATGACCCTCACCTCTTTTGATACGCCTATAAATTCCTTTCTTATGCCCTAGTAGATATTTGAGCCTATTATTCATCCATTTTGGGTCATTTCTATTTGATCTAATTTCTTTATATGGGATAAACGTTCTTTGAGCAGCATGTATAGTGTTCAGAAAACTGTCATATTGATAGCTCACTTCGTTACCCCAGTCAACAGATGATAAGTGTTCTCTAAGCCCATCGTAATCTGCTAAGCGAAAATCTGGGACTGTTACTGAGTTATTGCTACTATCGTACTTCCATTCAATGCTAAATGTAATTGATTTGTGGTCGCTAGCACCCAGTTCCTCTGAAATTTCTAAATTATTAACAAGGGATTCATTGTTTGCCATAACTAAGTCAAGCAGGTTATTTCCCCTTGTAGGTTCTGTCACAAACTGCTTCAAAAAACAATCCTGAACTACTTCTAAGAAGTCATATGATTCTAAATTCCCAGTCAAGAAATTCCAATCAATATGACTAAAGTTAAAGTCTCCTAAAATTACTACATTATCGTGTCTTGTGGCCTTAACAATTTCGTCCCATAGTAGTCTCCCTTGGTCCCTATCTAAGTTTGGGGGATGGTATATCACTCCTAAAATCAGTTTTTCATGCCCCTCTGAAAATTCTATCCAAACAGACTCTGTATGTGTTACTTCAGACTTAATACCCGTTTTTATTCAACAGTTCAAGCGATCTTGGACATACAATGCCACCCCACCCCCCTTCCCGATACTTCTATCTACTTGGAACAATTTAAAACCCTGAATATGACATTCCGCAGGCATGTCCCGACTTTTTGAATTAAACCACGTCTCAGTTAAGGCAAATACATCAATGTTACCTGCACTAGCAACTAATCTCAACTCGTCCATCTTATTCCTAGCACTACGGCAATTAGCATAATAAACATTGAAAGACTCTCCTTTCTCTTTACCCTTCCTTCTCATTTCTGTTTTTCTACTAAACCTATTACTGTCCTTATCACCCAAAGTCCCTGGCTTTTCAATATCTACCTCGTTCTGCTTATTACTAGTTCCCCTAGAACTCGTAATATTACTACACTGGGACTTCACTGTTTTTCCTGCCAAAACCCATACCACTAACTATTCCTAGTTTAAAGTCCTTAACTGCTCCCTCCACTGCAGTTGCCAGTGCTACCACCCCAGACCTACATAAGTGAACCCCATCCCTGGCATACTTGTCACTTCTGCCATAGAAGAGGTCCGAGTTGTCAATGAATGTTACCGGCATTTTCCTTACAGTATTTGTCCAGCCAGCAATTGACACCAATTGCCCTGGACAACCATTCATTTCCAACTCCTCTCCTTGGCAAAATACCACATATGACAGGGTTCCCACCCTTACTCCTAATTATTTCTATTGCTGACCTATACCTGCTAATCAGGTCTTCACTCCTACGTCTGCCAACATCGTTGCCTCCAGCACTGAGACAGATAATAGGATTGCTCCCATTACCTCTCATGATGTCATCCAGACGGCTAACAATATCCTCCATCCCAGCCCCAGGAAAGCAAACTCTCAGTCTCCTACTCCTGTCCTTCAAGCAGAATGCCCTATCCATATACCTAACTTGGCTATCCCCAACAACAACAACTATTCTTACCTTCCTTGGTGTCGTTCGTCGTGATGTTCCCAGTAGTCGACTCACATTCGTCGGGTAGCACTGAGAATGTATTAGATGTTTCCACAACAGTTTCCAAGGCAGTCTCTTTCTTCTTCATCGTTTCTATCTTTCCATTCATCTTCTTGATCGTCAACTTCGTTCCCTGCTGTCCAGCCACTGACCAGTTTCCCTTCTTGACCTGAGGACTCAAAACAGGAGGACTACTACGAATCTTCTTGTTTTCCTCGGTCAGTCGCCGAATCTCCATCTTCGCCATCCTCAATTCTTCCTTAAGCTGTTGGTAAAGTTGCTCGTTGGAGGGCATCTTGCTTCAATTCGTAGAGAGCACGCAAACAGGTCTTCACAGAGCTAAGTACACGTCAACACTGCGCAAAAGCCAACTCAATCAGGAGCTACTGCGCAGCACGTCCGCACGGCCCAATAACGATGTAGGAAAGTATTGGTTTGGAAATAGGGTAGTTGATGAATAAGAACATAAGAAAAGGGGAACACTGCAGGAGGCCTGTTGGCCCATACTAGGCAGGTCCTTTACAATCATCCCACTAACAAAACATTTGCCCAACCCAATTTTCAATGCCATCCAAGAAATAAGCTCTGATGTGAAAGTCCCACTCAAATCCAATATTCCAATTCTTGAATGAACATTAAAATGGTATAAAATACCGACAGATTGTTAGGTAAGACACATATGCAACAGTTAGGTATCTTTATTTTGAAACGTTTCGCCTACACAGTAGGCTTCTTCAGTCGAGTACAGAAAAGTTGATAGAAGCAGAAGATACTTGAAGACGATGTAATCAGTCCATCACCCTTAAAGTTTTGAGGTGGTCAGTCCCTCAGTCTGGAGAAGAGCATTGTTTCAGACAACGGAACAATGCTCTTCTCCAGACTGAGGGACTGACCACCTCAAAACTTTAAGGGTGATGGACTGATTACATCGTCTTCAAGTATCTTCTGCTTCTATCAACTTTTCTGTACTCGACTGAAGAAGCCTACTGTGTAGGCGAAACGTTTCAAAATAAAGATACCTATCTGTTGCATATGTGTCTTACCTAACATTCCAATTCTTAAATGGAGATATCGAGGGTTGAAGGTAGACACACTTGTTGGATGGTAACATATATTGTCAGACTGAGCTGATGAGGAATGGAGCCCAGCCTTGCCGTGTTCTTGTCTGGATGGTCTGCCGCCGAGTGAGAGGGAGGCAGAGGTACGAGCCTACACATGCGCATCCCGTGATGTCACACAAAGTCACAGGCCTACAAGGGATCTCCTATCTAAAGCACATGGATGATACTAATATGCTATGCTATATAACACAGAGATCAGCAACTATGCTGACACCAACCCCTCCCACTCATGTACTTATCCAACCTAAATTTGAAACTACCCAAAGTCCCAGCCTCAATAACCCAACTAGGACATAGGAAAGTATTGGTTTGGAAATAGGGTAGTAGATGAGTGGAACAGTCTACCTAGTTGGGTTATTGAGGCTGGGACTTAGGGTAGTTTCAAATTTAGGTTGGATAAGTACATGAGTGGGAGGGGTTGGATTTGAGTGGGACTTGCACATCAGAGCTTATTTCTTGGGTAGCATTGAAAATTGGGTTGGGCAAATGTTTTGTTAGTGGGATGAATTGTAAAGGACCTGCCTAGTATGGGCCAACAGGCCTCCTGCATTGTTCCTCCTTTCTTATGTTCTTATGTACCTTGTGTCTTTCCTGGACGTTATATGATACATTCAGTTTAAACTCAGAGTTTTCCATTTCCTGGCCAATTTTTCTTTGTGCATCAGAAAGTGAATATTTGATGTCCATTTTTTTCCCTATCTAGGCTGGAATATTGCTGTACATTAACAGCACCTTTCAAGGCAGGTGAAATTGCTGACCTAGAAAATGTACAGAGAACCTTCACGGCGCTCATAACTGAGATAAAACACCTCAATTACTGGGAGCGCTTGAAGTTCCTGAACCTGTATTCCCTGGAACGCAGGCGGGAGAGACACATGATTATATACACCTGGAAAATCCTAGAGGGGCTAGTACCGAACTTGCACACAAAAATCACTCAAAAGCAAAAGACTTGGCAGACGATGCAACATCCCCCCAATGAAAAGCAGGGGTGTCACTAGCACGTTAAGAGACCATACAACAAGTGTCAGGGGCCCGAGACTGTTCAACTGCCTCCCAGCATACATAAGGAGGATTACCAACAGACCCCTGGCTGTCTTCAAGCTGGCACTGGACAAGCACCTAAAGTCGGTATCTGACCAGCCGGGCTGTGGCTCGTACGTTGGTTTGCGTGCAGCCAGCAGTAACAGCCTGGTTGATCAGGCTCTGATCCACCAGGAGGCCTGGTCACAGACCGGGCCGCGGGGGCGTTGACCCCCGGAACTCTCTCCAGGTAAACTCCAGGTATAAAAGGAGAGCTCTTTAAGTTTTAATGTTATGTGTTGCGGTAAAAGTATGTGTCTGGTACATACCTGGAGCACTGATGAGTTCCCCTTCTCAAGGAACTAGTTTGCGTCAGGGAGGAAAATGTTACTATAAAACGGGAAACTCTGATAACACGTTTTCTGAGCAAAGAGGAATGGGAAAGTAACTGAAGGAAAAATTGTACAGGAAATGGAGGTAACAGAATCAAAGTGCCAAGAAGCAAAGGAGAAGATATTAAGGAAAAGAATATTGGGACACTTCGAAAAAGATTTTTTATGGGAAAATTATCATAAATTTAGGGATAGAGAATGTCTTACGAATTTGCTGGAATTCTGCGACAGTCATAGTAATAAAATAATAAAAACAGGGTTGGTAGGACAACAGTTTCTTGGACAGTAGAAAAGTATTTGATACAATACCACATCAGAGGTTAGTCAAGAAATTAAAAGAACAAACAGGGCTAAAATGCAGAATGATTTAGTGGGTTAAGGAGTACCAGAATAACAAAGATGATACATCAAATGGGAGAGAGTAACGAGTGGGGTTCCGCAGTAATCAGAACCACTACTGCTCCTAATGTAACTATCTACCAGAAAGTATTGAGGGTTACTTGTTATTGTTTGCTGACGATGTAAAACTAATGAGAAGATTAAGAGGACAGTGAGAACTCACCAGACTGAAGATGTGATCAAACAAGTGATTTCCAGAGTTCAACAAAAGCAAATGCAAGGTTATGCATTTTGGAGGAGAGCGCAGACTGGAGAAAGAGCGGAGTGTGTGCGAACATCATGGAGTGGATAGGACCTGGGAGTGAATATAACACTTTGTATTGCCAGAATTTCATAATAACCATATGACGGCAGCAGAAAAGGCAAGATTACCGAACCTCAGAATAGCATTCAGGAATTTGAAAAATAATCAGAATCTTATACACCACATATGTTAGGTCAGTCATTGAATACGTGGCCCCAGCATGGAGCCCACCCATTTTCTCTCAGGTGTTTACCTGAAGAAAGTGGAAAAGGCGCAAAAGTTTGCAACCAGGCTATGAGGAGAGGTAGAAAAAACTGAACCTGACGACCTAAGAGGAGAGAGGGACAAAGGGAGAGGAAATAATTGCTACAGTATTGACAAAATCTTGAGAGGAATAGATAAGTGTTGATAGGGGCAGACTGTTTCAGTTAAGAGAACCAGAATCAAGGGAACACAGATGGAAGCTGAAGACACAGATGAGTCATAGGGATGAAACATGGTGCTGCGTTAGTCTAAAAAGTGGTTTAAAAGTGAAATGAATTGGATGAGGCAGAGGTTGAGGCAAACTTAGTCCACAACTTCAAGAATAGATATGATACAGCCCTAAAGGCCAGTAGCCATTGATGTTAATGGAGGTGGCCAGGAGCTAAGTACAGACCCTCCATCCGCAAACAAATCAGTGCCCCCCCCACACACACACACAGTTACAGGAAATAAGGGAGGCAGTGGCTATGTACAAACAGGATCCAGAGACACAGGGAAAGGCAATGGGAGGAGGAGAGGGAGAGGTTAGTCTTTATTCATGAGCTTCAGGAGACCGAAGGGAGGACACAAAATGAAAGACAGCAGAAAGAAAAACAGATTGAAAGCATCAAGAGAGTTTAGCAGAGGGCAACCAGAGCTGGGCAAAGCAACAAGCACAAACACACAACCACCCTCAGGACCCCACAGCCAAACACGCTATTCCAATACAAACCACAATCCACACACTCAACCCCCACCCCACATTATGCAGTAGAATTCCACAGCACCCTGCCAGGTCCCCCACTCCCCCACCCCCACAAACCTCCAGAATACAGTGTTGGTGAGGAAAATGGAGGTATGGCACACCAACACTGATGGAATAAGTGAGAGGAGTGGCACAAAAGAATCAGAGGCATCACCAGACATCATAGCTCTCACAGAAACCAAGCTCACAGGAATGATAACAGATGCCATCTTTCCAACTGGATATCAAATCTTGAGGAAAGAGTGGGAACGGAGGGGGTGGAGCAGCACTGGTTATCAAAAACCAATGGGATTTTGAGGAGCTGGAGAGAGGAGACGGATGAGAAGCAAGAGACTGCATAATTGGAACACTTCAGTCTGGAGGTCCCAAGGTAGTAATTGCATTGATGTATAACTTGCCACAAAATAGCAGGAAACCAAGACAAGAATATGAGAGTATCAGAGCAATGGTTGACACTAGCTGAAGTGGCCAGAAGGGCCCATATGGGCAGAGCAAAGCTACTGGTTGTGGGTGACTTCAAGCACAAAGAAATTGACTGGGAAAACCTGAAGCCACATGGGGGCCCAGAAACATGAAAGGCAAAGATGATGGAGGCGGTACTGGAAAACCTCATGGATCAGTACATTAGGGACACTACTAGAGAGAGAGAGAGAGAGGAGAGAGAGAGAGAGAGAGGAGAGAGAGAGAGAGAGAGAGTGAGAGTGAGAGTGAGATGAGCCAGCCAGCAAGACTGAACCTAGTATTCACCTTAAGTAGTGCAGATATTGAGGACATCACATATGAAGGCCCCTCTGAGCTAGTGATCACGCGATTCTGAGCTTTGAATACATAGTTAATAGTAGAGAGGGAAGCAGGAAGGGCAGAGTGGAGGAAGCCAAACTTCAAGAGAGGAACTTCTTGCATGAGGTTGGAGTATGTGACAATATGCAAAGCAGCAGCGGAGAGGTTTGTACCCAAGGTCAACAGAAATAATGAGAAGGCCAGAATAAGCCTTTTGTTCACCCAAAGGTGTAGAGGTCAAAACGATGTGCTAAAGAATGGAAGAAGTATCGGAGGCAAAGGTCCCAGGAGAATAAGGAGAGTAGTCGAAGAGCCAGAAATGAATATGCCAGGTAAGGAGGGAGGCCAGCGACAAATAAAAAATGACTGCAGCGAAAGCTGAGTCCAATCCAAAGCTGTTGTACAGTCATATCAGGAGGAAAACAACAGTCAAGGACCAGGTAATCAGGCTCAGGAAAGGAGGAGGCATCACAAGAAATGACTGAGAAGTGTGAGGAGTTCAACCGAGATTTAAAGTATTCACAGTGGAGACAGAAAGGACTCCTGAAACACCCACGGGTGGGGTACACCACCAAGTGCTAAACACAGTATATACAGCCGAGGAAGAGGTGAGGAGCCTAAGTGAACTAGATACCTCAAAGGCGATGAGACTGGATAACATCTCTCCATGGGTCCTAAGAGAGGGAGCAGAGGCACTCCCAATTTTTAAAAAAGGAGACAGACATGCAGCACTAAACTACAGATCAGTATCACTGACATGCATAGTATGCAAGATTATCAGGAGAAGAATAGTGGAGCACCTAGACAGGAACGTGCTTAACAACCAGCATGGATTCAGGGATGGGAAATCCTGTGTTCTATGACAAACTGACAGCAGTAATACAAGAGAGAGAAGGATGGGTAGATTACATTTTCTTGGACTGTAAGAAGGCTTGTGACACAGTTCCACACAAGAGATTAGTGCAAAAGCTGGAGGACCAGGCAGGTATAACAAGGAGGGCAGTGCAATGGATCAGAGAATACCTGACAGGAACGTATCAGCGAGTCATAGTAGGTGACGAAGTGTCAGAGTGGGCGACTGTGATGAGCGGGATTCCACAGAGGTTGGTCATAGGGCTAATGCTGTTTGTGGTATATGTGAATGACATGATGGAAGGAGTAGACTCAGAAGTGTGTCTGTTTGCAGACGATGTCAAGTTAATAAGAATTCAGTCGGAGGAGGACCAGGCAGGACTACAAAGGGATTTGGACAGGTTACAGGCCTAGCAAATCTAAGACTAGCATTCTGACATCTCAGTAAGGAGTCGTTCAGGACTCTGTACACTGTGTACATCAGGCTCATACTGGAATTTGCAGCACCAATTTGGAACCCACTCCAGGCCAAGCACGTCAGGAAATTAGAGAAAGTGCAAAGGTTTGCAACAAGGCTAGTCCCGGAGTTAAGGGGCATGTCCTACGAGGAGAGGTTAAGGGAACTCGACCTGACGAAACTGGAGGACAGTAGGAACAGGGGGGACATAACATATAAAATACTGAGGGGAATCGACAAGGTGGACAGGGACAGGATGTTTCAGACATGGGACACAGCAACACAGGTCACAGTTGGAAGTTTGACTCGTATGAGTCGCAGGAATGTTATCAGGAAAGGGAGGTGGTGGAGGCAGGAGCCATACATACCTTTAAGGAGAAGTATGATAAAGCTCACGGAGCAAGGAGTGGGCCTAGTAGCGACCAGTGAAGGGGCAGGGGCTATGACACGATCCCCGCAACCACAGTTAGGTGAACACACACACGATGCTGTAGGTGTCAGTGAAGAGGCAGGGCCAGGAGTTGAGTCTCGACCCCTGCAACCACAATTAGGTGAACACACACACGATGCTGTAGGTGTCAGTGAAGAGGCAGGGCCAGGAGTTGAGTCTCGACCCCTGCAAGCACAATTAGCTGAGTACACGAGATTTATGGAAGTATTTACAGTGGAGAGAGGAAGGACTCTGGGAAGACAGAACAGAGGGGACACCAACAAGGAATATACCAACAAGTGTTAGATGACATACACAAAACTGAGGTGGTGGTGAAGCTGCTAAGTGACCTAGATACCTCAAAGGCAGTGGGACCGGACATCTCCTTATGGGTCCTTAGAAAGGGAGCAGAAATGCTGTGTGTGCCACTAACCACAATCTTCAACACATCCCTTGAAACTGGGCAACTACTTGAAGTATGGAAGACGGCAAATGTAGGTCCCATTTTTAAAAAGGGAGACAGAAAAGAGGCACTAAAGAATAGACCAGTGTCACTGGCATACAGTATGCAAAGTCATGGAGAAGATTATCAGGAGGGGAGTAGTGGAGCACCTGGAATGGAACAAACGTATAAACGACAACCAGCACGGATTCATGGAAGGCAAATGCTGTGTCACAAACCTTCTGGGGTTTTATGATAAAGTAACAGAAGTAAGATACGAGAGAGAGGGGTGGGTTGATTACATTTTCTTGGACTGCAAGAAGGCCTTCGACATAGTTCCTCACAAGAGATTAGTGCAGAAGCTAGAGCATCAGGCGCGTATAACAGGAAGGGCACTGCAGTGGATCAGAGACTACCTGACAGGGAGGCAACAACCGCCGGGTCACCATCTGGAGAAGACCCGGGCCGGAAGTACCGGCAAATCTCTAATGAATGAATGGAGGTAACGAGTCATAGTACGTGATGAGGTATCACAGTGGGCACCTGTGACGAGCGAGGTCCCACAGGGGTCGGTCCTACGACCAGTGCTATATTTAGTGTATGTGAATGACACGATGGAAGGATAGACTCAAAAGTGTCCCTGTTTGCAGATGTGAAGTTAATGAGGAGAATTAAATCAGATGAGGATCAGGCAGGATTTCAAAGGCCAAAGACTTCAAACCTGCTCAAGAAGAAAGATCTTGGGGTGAGTATAACACCGAGCACGTCTCCGGAAGCACACATCAACCAGGTAACTGCTGCAGCATATGGGCGCCTGGCAAACCTGAGAATAGCGTTCCGATACCTTAGTAAGGAATCGTTCAAGACACTGTACACCGTGTACGTCAGGCCCATACTGGAGTATGCAGCACCAGTTTGGAACCCACACCGGGTCAGGCACGTCAAGAAATTAGAGAAAGTGCAAAGGTTTTCGACAAGGTTAGTTCCAGAGCTAAGGGGAATGTTCTACGAAGAAAGGTTAAGAGAAATCAGTCTGACGACACTGGAGGACAGGAGGGATAGGGGAGACATGATAACGACATACAAAAAATACTGCGTGGAATAGACAAGGTGGACAAAGACAGGATGTTCCAGAGAGGGGACGGAGAAACAAGGGGTCAAATTTGGAAGTTGAAGACTCAGATGAGTCAAAGGGATGTTAGGAAATATTTCTTCAGTCATAGAGTAGTCAGGAAGTGGAATAGTCTAGCAAGTGATGTAGTGGAGGCAGGAACCATACATAGCTTTAAGACGAGGTATGATAAAGCTCATGGAGCAGGGAGAGAGAGGACCTAGTAGCGACCCTTGAAGGGGCAGGGCTAGGAGCAATGAATCGACCCCTGCAACCACTATTAGGTAGGTGAGTACACACAGTATTGATAATATATGTATCATTACAGGGAATGAGCGAGGCGGAGAGGAAGCTGGAGGCCCTGACACAGCAGATTGAGGAGGAGATGGAGAAGCAAGAGCAGGAGGGCGAGTATTATGGTAAGTATCCCTCTACGTCTTGTATACCACTGGGAGAGTATTATGGTGAGTATCCCTCTAACTACCGCTTGTATACCACTGGTAGCTCTTTGTCCTCACTGCCTGGTCTAGGACCAGGTGTCCTGCTTGATCATCTGCTAACTGGTTGTTTGTTGTAAGTTATTTAATTGTAACTAGTATTTTCTTGGTGCACTCCCAGAGTACCATCCCCCGCCCAGAGTACCATCCCCCGCCCAGAGTACCATCCCCCGCCCAGAGTACCATCCCCCTCCCAGATTACCATCCCCCTCCCAGATTACCATCCCACTCCCAGAGTACCATCCCCCTCCCAGATTACCATCCCCCTCCCAGAGTACCATCCCCCTCCCAGAGTACCATCCCCCTCCCAGATTACCATCCCACTCCCAGATTACCATCCCCCTCCCAGATTACCATCCCCCTCCCTGATTACCATCCCACTCCCAGATTACCATCCCACTCCCAGAGTGCCATCCCCCTCCCAGAGTACCATCCCCCTCCCAGATTACCATCCCCCTCCCGATTACCATCCCCCTCCCTGATTACCATCCCACTCCCAGATTACCATCCCACTCCCAGATTACCATCCCCCTCCCAGAGTAGCATCCCCCTCCCAGAGTAGCATCCCCCTCCCAGAGTAGCATCCCACTCCCAGAGTACCATCCCCCTCCCAGATTACCATCCCCCTCCCAGAGTACCATCCCCCTCCCAGATTACCATCCCCCTCCCAGATTACCATCCCCCTCCCAGAGTACCATCCCACTCCCAGAGTACCATCCCACTCCCAGAGTACCATCCTCCTCCCAGAGCACCATCCCCCTCCCAGAGTACCATCCCCCTCCCAGAGTACCATCCCACTCCCAGAGTACCATCCCCTTCCCAGAGTACCATCCCCTTCCCAGAGTACCATCCCCCTCCCAGAGTACCATCCCACTCCCAGAGTACCATCCTTCTCCCAGAGTATCATCCCTTCCCAGAGTACCATCCCCCTCCCAGAGTACCATCCCCCTCCCAGAGTACCATCCCCTCCCAGAGTACTAGATCTAGCGAGCTGTTTGTGGCGAAGCTTCTATAAATAAACTGTGTCAAAAGTATCCCAAACTTAGTCGGCCAGGAACACTGTTGAGTGGCCAGACTTTTGACACACATTACGTGAGGCCTGGTCATGGACCGGGTCACGGGGGCATTGACCACAGGAACACCCTCCAGGTAGGTTGGTAGGTAGTCTTAACTACCGTTACATTTGTTAGGGAGTTTTGCAGGTCCAAACACCAGTCATCCTTAATACACAAGATTATATGTTTGAGTGATAGCTAGTTATGTCTGGAATAGTTAGTAAAGTGTGTGTGTGTGTGTGTGTGTGTGTGTGTGTGTGTGTGTGTGGTGTGTGTCACAAAAATGGTAAAATATGAGGTAGAGGTAAAAATTCTGTTAGTTTGGTAGCGAGTTTCAACATGTGCTGATGTCAACAGCTTGTAAGATGCTGGCATTGGTTTTAGCACAGGGAAAATTATGCTCATTGAGGAATTGGGACCAATAATATTTAACTGAAGGAGAGGAATTTGAACCATGATAATTTCAGTGATATACGAGGCTGTACCCACAGTAACTGTGGGTAGAAGAACAGGAAGGCTGGTTGACCTACCATGAAGACTTAATTATGTTTATCACTCTGAGGATTGGAACCCATAAAGGTGTTGAATTCTGGAAGTTCCTTTCTTTAGGAATAAAGAAAATATAACCAATAAATAATCAGAAAAGGATATAAATTTTGAGAAAATTCTGATATAATATTAGCCTGCGATCGGAAAGAAGCTCTGGTCAAGTTAAATGTTCAGGGTGTGTTGCTAGTATCGTAATTAGGCGAGATAGGGGCTAGTAGAGTCGGCCAGGAAATCCGTATCGAAGCTTCAACTTAAGATCGGGGTGGAGCTGTGGTCAAGAAACACAGCCTTACTATGAAGACAGTTCCTCGTAGTCCGTAAATTAGAGCTACCAGACTCCAGTCGTACTGGCTGAGAAAATAGACGTTACCAGAGGACACAGGTTATGACACAGACACACAAGAATATCCAGATTAAACGTAAGGCAAAGCAGGTAACTTAATACAATAATGAACCTGGAAGGCTACTTACCGGGAGTAGAGTTAGGAGCAGTGACACTACTGGCTTACCCTGGCTAGTAGGTAAACACCAGTAGTTCTATCCTGGGATGACAGGGGGCACTGACGGTCAAAACCCCGAGTAAATTAATACACAAATTACTTATTCCTCATAACCACAAAAGAAAAGCTCTCGGAACTCATCATCAGAGATTGTTTTATTGTCAACCAACGCACACATTATGAACTTATGTGAAGGATCTGCAAAGGTATTTCAAGATTAAAGAAAATATATTAATTACCAGTGTCCCAGAATTATGACGTCGCTTTCTATACTATTACGACAGTTATTGCAGTATGTAATTCTTTTGAAATTATTATGCAAAGGACTGCATAGGTACTGAGATACTTTAGTGATACCCATTGTCAGGTCTAGGGCGAGGTTGCGTAATTATTTACGAGTATATTACAGGTAAACAGGAAGCGGTTCCATTAATCTCCTACATTGTTATAGAAGAATAATAACAATAACTTGTAACTCTCTCCGTCAGTGTTAAACCATTTTCACTGACTGCTAATGGATGTATTTTGATACACTAATACAGGTCAACTGTTATACATTGATTAACATTTGGTTTGACCAGCCGTAGCATCCATAAGTGTTTTAACACATGTGGGCATGCCAGTTCCTTTATTCTGGCAGAAAGAAACCAGCTGTGAAGGTTCTCTGCACATTTTGCAGCTCAGTTTCACTTGCCTTGAAGGAGGTCACTGGTACACAGCAATATTCCAGTCTAGAGAAAACCCGTGACCTGACGAGTGTCATCATTGGCTTAGCATCTCTTGTTTTGAACATGAGATCTAACATTGCTACTCCCAGGTCTCAGACATTTGACTTAACGTTACTAGTGGTGGTTGTCAACGTACTAGTAGTGGTTGCGTCGAGTTCAGGAAAGACAGAGGGAACAAAGAGCCATTAATGAAATTATAAATCCCAAATACTGTTTTTCAAAATCCAGGTTGAAAACATAATCGAACTCTTGTTTAACTGTTATGGAACTTACACCAGTGAAGTACGTGAAACACTGGAGTCACAATAAAGCTTAGTGATCTGAGTTTTTCTCGAGTTAGACACTGAACGCTGCTGACACCTCTACAATTTCTGACATAACCAATTGCAACAGTGACGTCGTAGACGTCACTGTTGTTATGTTCAGTCTGTCTGTCGTCAGACCCAGACTCGTAGAATTTCACTTTCTCCCTTACATGCTAGAAAGCACTATCATATGCCCTGAATTTTCTGTGTAGAATGATCCAGGACACAGGAGTATCCCAGAGTCATTAAAAACCACTGATGCAGCTCCACTCCACACAGGCGGCACTTAAGCAATTCCAAAAGTTTATCGACCGATAGTGATAACGTAACACAGAATCCTTCAATGGGTCTTGAAAAGCAAAACTGCCAATCACATGTAATCACATCCTTTACACAAGCCAAGACAGTACGGTTTTAGAGCAAGCCAGTCTCTGACTTTCACAGTTGCTACACTATTATAACATGGTCTTGGATGCACTAGAGAGAGAGGAAGTGCATGATAAAGCCAGTGAAAGCAGGGGTGCAGTGGGCACAATAAGGGAGCACTATATCAACGTCCGTAGCCCCAGACTATTCAGTATTTTACGAGAAAATATCAAACACTTCTGGGACAAGTATAGAAGTCTTGAAGAGGAAACTGGATAAGTATTTTCACCAGGTGCCAGATCAACCAGGTTAATATAATATCTATTTCTACAAGTACATGTACAAGGTTATCAGTCCTAGCTGACCTGTACAAGGTTATCAGTCCTAGCTGACATCAGTGACATAATACTATATAGAAAACCGCTTTTTATGCAGAGCATTTCAGGCAAATTAGGTCAGTTTTGTCCCAGGATGCGACCCACACCAGTCCACTAATACCCAGGTACCCATTTTATTGATGGGGAACATAGACAACCAGTTTAAAGAAGCACGCCCAATGTTTCTACCCTCGCTGGGAATCGAACCCAGACACTCGCCGTGTGAGGCGAGAGCTTTAGCCACCAGGCCACGGGTTCTGATAAATATGTGGATCAGCGGCCCACCAGCAGCAACAGCCTGGTTGACAAGATAAGCACCAGACGAGGCTGGCCCATGGCCGGGCTTCAGGAGTAGAAAAACTCCTGGAACTTATCAAAGGTAAAGTTATATCTATGGTGCAAGAGTCTTCATTCTGCTGCCAGCAGACATGTTGCTGGAACAAGTGTACAAGTGTTCAACTGAACTAGATCACTGTCTCTGCAAAGTGCAGGATCAACCAGACTGTGATGGGTGCGTGTGCCAGCGCCCCCCCCCCCCCGCCAATAACAGTCTAGTTGGATAGGCAGTCAACAGAAAAAGGCGTCCCCAGGCCTGTCCCCGAGTGTAGGAAAGTTGTGTAAAACAGTCACAGGTGTACCACTCGATCAACCTTAATACTCGACCAAATATCTTCACAGTACAAGCTGCTTCTGTATATTTATAGTAGCAATATCAGCGGTAGCAACAGCATCATCAGTAGATGTATCAGTGGTAACAGTAGCAGCATCAGCACGACAGTATCAGCAACAACAACGGTGTCAGGGGAACACCTTCCCCCTGATCAGTATGGAAAATTAAACATAAAAAAAAAAAGTTGGCCGCCGTTGGTTCCAGGAGATCTTAAGACAGGAGACCTTTTTCCAAGTCCAGGAGATCTTAAGACAGGAAACCTTTTTCCAAGTCCAGGAGATCTTAAGACAGGAGACCTTTTTTTCAAGTCCAGATCTTAAGACAGGAGACCTTTTTCCAAGTCCAGGAGATCTTAAGACAGGAGACCTTTTTTCCAAGTCCAGATCTTAAGACAGGAGACCTTTTTCCAAGTCCAGGAGATCTTAAGACAGGAGACCTTTTTCCAAGTCCAGGAGATCTTAAGATAGGAGACCTTTTTCCAAGTCCAGGAGATCTTAAGACAGGAGACCTTTTTCCAAGTCCAGGAGATCTTAAGACAGGAGACCTTTTTCCAAGTCCAGGAGATCTTAAGACAGGAGACCTTTTTTCCAAGTCCAGATCTTAAGACAGGAGATCTTTTTCCAAGTCTAGGAGATCTTAAGACAGGAGACCTTTTTCCAAGTCTAGGAGATCTTAAGACATGAGACCTTTTTCCAAGTCTAGGAGATCTTAAGACAGGAGACCTTTTTCCAAGTCTAGGAGATCTTAAGACAGGAGACCTTTTTCCAAGTCTAGGAGATCTTAAGACAGGAGACCTTTTTCCAAGTCTAGGAGATCTTAAGACAGGAGACCTTTTTCCAAGTCTAGGAGATCTTAAGACAGGAGACCTTTTTCCAAGTCTAGGAGATCTTAAGACAGGAGACCTTTTTCCAAGTCTAGGAGATCTTAAGACAGGAGACCTTTTTCCAAGTCTAGGAGATCTTAAGATGTACTGAAGATATGAGCGTTATCCTGGGTAGGCGGTGGTGGTATGAAATTAAGGAGATGTTGAAGCTCCGGTCATTGCTGGTTCCCAGTATCTCACTCCAGATCGTAAAGAAGAGATGAGGGTCACTATATCCTGTCGCCTGGGTTCTAGCTCCTATATATCGAATGTCCACTGTGGATGACCACGCCAACAGTAGAGCTGCCAATGAAAAGAAAACACTGGTTACAAGATAGTTAGAGTATAACACTGAAGAAAGACAAAGGGTGGCAACCGTACTTCAGTGTCATTTAGTAACCAGGTTAAAAACAAAATAAATGAAGCTATTCTTGGTAGATCACCTTACCTAATCAGGAGGAGAGTGGAGTTGAAGTGATTTCCCGAACTCCCCTCCACACCAGGTAAGGCTATTACTTTCAGTAGCAGCAACTGAAGAAACTCACACCTGAAGATATCTGAAGTTTTATAGCGGCCCGCTATGACTCACGAAATCGTAATGACACGATTGCAAACAAACCATACCACGGGCGGGATTTGAACCCGCGATCAGAGAGTCTCAAACTCCAGACCGTCGCGTTAGCCACTGGACCAGCTAACGGGACGGTCTGGAGTTTTGAGAGACTGACCACGGGTTCAAATCCCGCCCGTGGTGTGGTTTAGCGGCCCGCTAGATGGCAGTGCGGGCGGCGACACACTGTGACACTTCGTCGGAGTCTGAACTACCATATTCCCAAATTACTGCCTTTTTCCTCACAATTGGTATCAGTAACACTAGTAATATCAGCAACACTAGTAGTAGTATCAGCAACACTAGTAGTAGTATCAGCAACACTAGTAGTATCAGAAACACTAGTAGTATCAGCAGGACTAGTAGTAGTATCAGCAACACTAGTAGTATCAGCAACACTAGTATCAGTAACACTAGCAGTAGTATCAGCAACAATAGTAGTATCAGCAACACTAGTAGTAGTATCAGCAACAATAGTATCAGTAACACTAGTAGTATCAGCAACAATAGTAGTATCAGTAACACTAGTAGTATCAGCAACACTAGTAGTATCAGTAACACTAGTAGTATCAGCAACACTAGTAGTATCAGCAACACTAGCAGTAGTATCAGCAACAATAGTAGTATCAGCAACAATAGTAGTATCAGTAACACTAGTAGTATCAGCAACACTAGTAGTAGTATCAGCAACACTAGTAGTATCAGCAACACTAGTAGTATCAGTAACACTAGTAGTGTCAGCAACACTAGTAGTATCAGCAATAATAGTAATATCAGCAACACTAGTAGTATCAGTAACACTAGTAGTAGTATCAGCAACACTAGTAGTATCAGTAACACTAGTAGTAGTATCAGTAACACTAATGGTATCAGCAACACTAGTAGTAGTATCAGCAACACTAGTAGTATCAGTAACACTAGTAGTAGTATCAGTAACACTAATGGTATCAGCAACACTAGTAGTAGTATCAGCAACACTAGTAGTATCAGTAACACTAGTAGTAGTATCAGTAACACTGGTAGTAGTATCAGCAACACTAGTAGTATCAGCAACACTAGTAGTAGTATCAGCAACAATAGTAGTATCATTAACACTTGTAGTAGTATCAGCAACACTAGTAGTACCAGCAACATTAGTATTAGTAGCACTAGTAGTAGTATCAGCAACACTAGTAGTATCAGTAACACTAGCAGTAGTATCAGCAACACTAGTAGTACCAGCAACATAAGTAGTATTAGTAACACTAGTAGTAGTCTCAGCAACACTAGTAGTCTCAGCAACACTAGTAGTCTCAGCAACACTAGTAGTCTCAGCAACACTAGTATTATCAGTAACACTAGTAGTATCAGCAACACTAGTAGTATCAGCAATACTAGTAGTATCAGCAACATTAGTAGTATCAGTAACACTAATAGTAGTACCAGCAACACTAGTAGTATCAGCAACACTAGTAGTATCAGCAACACTAGTAGTATCAGCAACACTAGTAGTATCAGCAACACTAGTAGTATCAGCAACACTAGTAGTATCAGTAACACTAGTAGTAGTATCAGCAACACTAGTAGTATCAGCAACACTAGTAGTATCAGTAACACTAGTAGTAGTATCAGCAACACTAGTAGTATCAGCAACACTAGTAGTATCAGCAACACTAGTAGTATCAGCAACACTAGTAGTATCAGCAACAGTAGTATCAGCAGCACTAGTAGTAGTATCAGCAACACTAGTAATATCAGCAACACTAGTAGTATCAGCAACATTAGTAGTATCAGTAACACTAGTAGTAGTATCAGCAACACTAGTAGTAGTATCAGTAACACTAGTAGTATCAGCAACACGAGTAGTATCAGCAACATTAGTAGTATCAGCAACACTAGTAGTATCAGCAACATTAGTAGTAGTATCAGCAACACTAGTAGTATCAGCAACACTAGTAGTATCAGCAACACTAGTAGTATCAGCAACACTAGTAGTATCAGCAACACGAGTAGTATCAGCAACACTAGTAGTATCAGCAACACGAGTAGTATCAGCAACACGAGTAGTATCAGCAACACTAGTAGTATCAGCAACACGAGTAGTATCAGCAACACGAGTAGTATCAGCAACACTAGTAGTATCAGCAACACGAGTAGTTTCAGCAACACGAGTAGTATCAGCAACACTAGTAGTATCAGCAACACGAGTAGTATCAGCAACACGAGTAGTATCAGCAACACTAGTAGTATCAGCAACACGAGTAGTATCAGCAACACGAGTAGTATCAGCAACACTAGTAGTATCAGCAACACGAGTAGTATCAGCAACATTAGTAGTATCAGCAACACTAGTAGTATCAGCAACATTAGTAGTAGTATCAGCAACACTAGTAGTATCAGCAACACTAGTAGTATCAGCAACACTAGTAGTATCAGCAACACGAGTAGTATCAGCAACACGAGTAGTATCAGCAACACTAGTAGTATCAGCAACACGAGTAGTATCAGCAACACGAGTAGTATCAGCAACACTAGTAGTATCAGCAACACGAGTAGTATCAGCAACACTAGTAGTATCAGCAACAGTAGTATCAGCAACACTAGTAGTATCAGCAACATTAGTAGTAGTATCAGCAACACTAGTAGTAGTATCAGCAACACTAGTAGTAGTATCAGCAACACTAGTAGTAGTATCAGCAACACGAGTAGTATCAGCAACACTAGTAGTATCAGCAACATTAGTAGTAGTATCAGCAACACTAGTAGTAGTATCAGCAACACTAGTAGTAGTATCAGCAACATTAGTAGTAGTATCAGCAACACTAGTAGTAGTATCAGCAACACGAGTAGTATCAGCAACATTAGTAGTATCAGCAACACTAGTAGTAGTATCAGCAACACTAGTAGTAGTATCAGCAACACTAGTAGTAGTATCAGCAACACTAGTAGTAGTATCAGCAACACTAGTAGTAGTATCAGCAACACTAGTAGTAGTATCAGCAACACTAGTAGTAGTATCAGCAACACGAGTAGTATCAGCAACACTAGTAATATCAGCAACACGAGTAGTATCAGCAACATTAGTAGTATCAGCAACACTAGTAGTATCAGCAACACTAGTAATATCAGCAACACGAGTAGTATCAGCAACATTAGTAGTATCAGCAACACTAGTAGTATCAGCAACATTAGTAGTATCAGCAACACGAGTAGTATCAGCAACATTAGTAGTATCAGCAACACTAGTAGTAGTATCAGCAACACTAGTAGTATCAACAACATTAGTAGTATCAGCAACATTAGTAGTATCAGCAACATTAGTAGTATCAGAAACACTAGTAGTATCAGCAACACTAGTAGTATCAGCAACACTAGTAGTATCAGCAACACTAGTAGTATCAACAACACTAGTATCAGTAACACTAGTAGTATCAGCAACACTAGTAGTATCAGTAACACTAGTAGTATCAGCAACACTAGTAGTATCAGCAACACTAGTAGTATCAGTAACACTAGTAGTATCAGCAACACTAGTAGTATCAGTAACACTAGTAGTATCAGCAACACTAGTAGTATCAGTAACACTAGTATCAGCAACACTATTAGTAGTATCAGCAACACTAGTAGTATCAGTAACACTAGTAGTATCAGCAACACTAGTATCAGCAACACTATTAGTAGTATCATCAACAATAGTAGTATCAGCAATAGTGGTAGTATCAGCAACACTAGTATCAGCAACACTATTAGTAGTATCATCAACAACAGTAGTATCAGCAACAATAGTAGTAGTATCAGTAACAATAGTAGTATCAGCAATAATAGTAGTATCAGCAACACTAGTAGTAGCATCAGCAACACTAGTAGTATCAGCAACACTAGTAGTAGTATCAGCAACACTAGTAGTAGCATCAGCAACACTAGTAGTAGTATCAGCAACACTAGTAGTAGTATCAGCAACACTAGTAGTATCAGCAACACTAGTAGTATCAGCAACACTAGTAGTAGCATCAGCAACACTAGTAGTATCAGCAACACTAGTAGTAGTATCAGCAACACTAGTAGTATCAGCAACACTAGTAGTATCAGCAACACTAGTAGTAGTATCAGCAACACTAGTAGTATCAGCAACACTAGTAGTATCAGCAACACTAGTAGTATCAGCAACACTAGTAGTATCAGCAACACTAGTAGTAGCATCAGCAACACTAGTAGTAGTATCAGCAACACTAGTAGTATCAGCAACACTAGTAGTAGCATCAGCAACACTAGTAGTATCAGTAACAGTAGTAGTATCAGCAACACTAGTAGTATCAGCAACAATAATAGTAGTATCAGCAACAATAGTAGTATCAGTAACAGTAGTAGTATCAGCAACACTAGTAGTATCAGTAACACTAGTAGTAGCATCAGCAACACTAGTAGTAGTATCAGCAACACTAGTAGTATCAGCAACACTAGTAGTAGTATCAGCAACACTAGTAGTAGTATCAGCAACACTAGTAGTATCAGTAACACTAGTAGTAGCATCAGCAACACTAGTAGTAGTATCAGCAACACTAGTAGTATCAGTAACACTAGTAGTAGCATCAGCAACACTAGTAGTAGTATCAGCAACACTAGTAGTATCAGCAACACTAGTAGTAGCATCAGCAACACTAGTAGTATCAGCAACACTAGTAGTAGCATCAGCAACACTAGTAGTAGTATCAGCAACACTAGTAGTAGCATCAGCAACACTAGTAGTAGTATCAGCAACACTAGTAGTAGTATCAGCAACACTAGTAGTATCAGCAACACTAGTAGTAGCATCAGCAACACTAGTAGTATCAGCAACACTAGTAGTAGTATCAGCAACACTAGTAGTAGCATCAGCAACACTAGTAGTAGTATCAGCAACACTAGTAGTAGTATCAGCAACACTAGTAGTAGTATCAGCAACACGAGTAGTAGTATCAGCAACACGAGTAGTATCAGCAACAATAGTAGTATCAGCAACACTAGTAGTAGCATCAGCAACACTAGTAGTAGCATCAGCAACACTAGTAGTAGTATCAGCAACACTAGTAGTAGTATCAGCAACACTAGTAGTATCAGCAACACTAGTAGTATCAGCAACACTAGTAGTAGTATCAGCAACAATAATAGTAGTATCAGTAACAGTAGTAGTATCAGCAACACTAGTAGTATCAGCAACAATAATAGTAGTATCAGCAACAATAGTAGTATCAGTAACAGTAGTAGTATCAGCAACACTAGTAGTATCAGTAACACTAGTAGTAGCATCAGCAACACTAGTAGTAGTATCAGCAACACTAGTAGTAGTATCAGCAACACTAGTAGTAGCATCAGCAACACTAGTAGTATCAGCAACACTAGTAGTAGCATCAGCAACACTAGTAGTAGTATCAGCAACACTAGTAGTAGTATCAGCAACACTAGTAGTAGTATCAGCAACACTAGTAGTAGTATCAGCAACACTAGTAGTAGTATCAGCAACACTAGTAGTAGTATCAGCAACACTAGTAGTAGCATCAGCAACACTAGTAGTAGTATCAGCAACACTAGTAGTAGCATCAGCAACACTAGTAGTAGCATCAGCAACACTAGTAGTAGTATCAGCAACACTAGTAGTAGCATCAGCAACACTAGTAATAGTATCAGCAACACTAGTAGTAGTATCAGCAACACTAGTAGTAGTATCAGCAACACTAGTAGTAGTATCAGCAACACTAGTTAGTATCAGCAACACTAGTAGTAGTATCAGCAACACTAGTAGTAGCATCAGCAACACTAGTAGTAGTATCAGCAACACTAGTAGTAGCATCAGCAACACTGGTAGTAGTATCAGCAACACTAGTAGTAGTATCAGCAACACTAGTAGTAGCATCAGCAACACTGGTAGTAGTATCAGCAACACTAGTAGTAGCATCAGCAACACTAGTAGTAGTATCAGCAACACTGGTAGTAGTATCAGCAACACTAGTAGTAGCATCAGCAACACTAGTAGTAGTATCAGCAACACTAGTAGTTTGCATCAGCAACACTAGTAGTAGTATCAGCAACACTAGTAGTAGCATCAGCAACACTGGTAGTAGTATCAGCAACACTAAGTAGTAGCATCAGCAAACTAGTAGTAGTATCAGCAACACTAGTAGTAGTATCAGCAACACTAGTAGTAGTATCAGCAACAATAGTAGTATCAGCAACACTAGTAGTAGTATCAGCAACACTAGTAGTAGTATCAGCAACAATAGTAGTATCAGCAACACTAGTAGTAGTATCAGCAACACTAGTAGTAGTATCAGCAACAATAGTAGTATCAGCAACACTAGTAGTAGCATCAGCAACACTAGTAGTAGCATCAGCAACACTAGTAGTAGCATCAGCAACACTAGTAGTAGTATCAGCAACACTAGTAGTAGTATCAGCAACACTAGTAGTAGTATCAGCAACACTAGTAGTAGCATCAGCAACACTAGTAGTAGCATCAGTAACACTAGTAGTAGTATCAGCAACACTAGTAGTAGTATCAGCAACACTAGTAGTATCAGCAACACTAGTAGTATCAGAAACACTAGTAGTATCAGCAACACTAGTAGTAGTATCAGCAACACTAGTAGTATCAGCAACACTAGTAGTAGTATCAGCAACACTAGTAGTAGTATCAGCAACACTAGTAGTAGTATCAGAAACACTAGTAGTATCAGCAACACTAGTAGTAGTATCAGCAACACTAGTAGTATCAGCAACACTAGTAGTAGTATCAGCAACACTAGTAGTATCAGCAACACTAGTAGTAGTATCAGCAACACTAGTAGTATCAGCAACACTAGTAGTAGTATCAGCAACACTAGTAGTATCAGCAACACTAGTAGTAGTATCAGCAACACTAGTAGTATCAGCAACACTAGTAGTAGTATCAGCAACACTAGTAGTAGTATCAGCAACACTAGTAGTAGCATCAGCAACACTAGTAGTAGCATCAGTAACACTAGTAGTAGTATCAGCAACACTAGTAGTAGTATCAGCAACACTAGTAGTATCAGCAACACTAGTAGTATCAGCAACACTAGTAGTATCAGCAACACTAGTAGTATCAGCAACACTAGTAGTATCAGCAACACTAGTAGTATCAGCAACACTAGTAGTATCAGCAACACTAGTAGTATCAGCAACACTAGTAGTATCAGCAACACTAGTAGTATCAGCAACACTAGTAGTATCAGCAACACTAGTAGTATCAGCAACACTAGTAGTATCAGCAACACTAGTAGTATCAGCAACACTAGTAGTATCAGTAACACTAGTAGTAGATGAATGGTTCAGAGAACCGACATGTTGATAAATTAGACACATGAGCAACTCTCGGGTATCTTTATTGAGGAAACGTTTCGCCACACAGTGGCTTCATCAGTCCATACAAAGGAGAATCTTGAAGATCAGGAGGAGAATGAGGTAATCAGTCCCTCAACCTTGAGTCGATGTGGTCAGTCCATCAATCTTGAATAGAATACGGCATAAGTGCGGAGAAGAAGCTTATAAACCGTAGGCAGGAGAGGTGTAGCAGTCGTAGGTGGTGTCACATTTGTTCAATGTGGAAGTAGGTCGTGCCCAAGGGTTAGGCAAGCGAATTCTCCTCCTGATCTTCAAGATTCTCCTTTGTATGGACTGATGAAGCCACTGTGTGGCGAAACGTTTCCTCAATAAAGATACCCGAGAGTTGCTCATGTGTCTAATTTATCAACGTGTCGGTTCCCTGAGCCATTGATCTACAGTCCTGTCAGACACTGCAACTTCTTGGGATCTGGATCTGATGACCAGAGCTTTGGTAAGATGGGTAAGGAAGAAGGATGGGTAAGGATGGAAATATTGGAAAAGGGTGGGGGGGGGAGAGGTAGGATATAAAAGGTAAGTGGCCCAACCACTTTGGTGCAATTTAAAAAGTGTATGTAAATTGATAAGATATTCTTTAAGGGTTATAACACTAACCCATCAGAGTCACGTAGATAAAAATAGGTATATAACTACATGACTCTGAATTGGGTTTAGTAATTATACAAATTGCAATTGCTTTTTTTTTTTTTTTTTTTTTTTTTTTTTTTTTTTTTTTTCGCGATTGCACAACGTATACTTATACTTCAAGAAAGGCAAGATTTTACTACCCGTTTAGATTTCGTGACAATAGCTTTTTAAAATGGTGGTGTCCAACAGTAGTCAATAGCATAATTTTACATTAGAAAGTTATTTAAGATGTCTCCCTAATTTGGGGGGCGATGATTTTTCAATATACATATAAGGGTTCTGGTTGTAACCAATCTTCTTCATCAGGTAAGTTGCTCAAAATCATGGGTCGAGGGTAATATCTTTATGAATAAAACGATGAACCTCTGTGGGAGAGTCATTTTTAAAGTCCTATGAGGGGGGATTTATAATGGTGTAAATCGGTGGTATTTATCACTTGTATAGGATGTTCTCTATCTGGCATGTATATTTTCTTGCATTGTATAAAGTTGTTTCTTTTTTAGGGTATCAAGCGTACTTTTATGGCAGTAATTTCTTGTTGTGTGTGTAAATCTGCCATTTTAACTCGTCTCTCCTCCTGGTACCCGAAATAAAGCGAAGAGCCCCTATTCTGGACCCTTTGTAACCGTAGCATGTTGTCTTTTGTTGTTAATGACATTGGGACACAAGGGTATTCGAGTATAGGTCTTATTATCATTTTATATAGATGTTTTTTGACATGTTTTAGGGGGTTGATTGAATCGAAAGAGTTGCTAAGACCAGCTTTGGGTGTGTTGATCTTTTTAGTTACTGAAGATGTTGAGTTGAGCAGCTTGTCTATTTCATATCCCAAATCTTGTTAGGGTTTCTAATGGCTACAGGTGTACCTCTGATGGAGATACCCCTTTAACTTCGATGGTTGATGCCAAAACATCCCATCGTGCTAACAAGAACCTTGTCAGGATTAGTCGTAATTCTCCATTTCTTCTCCCCAAATTAGATGTTCGACGAAGTTCAATATTCATTTTTTCTATGACTCTCTCATACTTGTAAATTTTTTTGTTACTGGGGTTGATGAGACGACATGAATAACATCATCTGCAAACTGTGTCACAATTGTTCATAAACTCTGGGTTTAGGAAGGTTTATTCACATAAATGTTGAACAGAAGGGACTGAGACAAGAAAACCCTTTTGGGACACCAGCGTCGGTAAAAAAGGTTCTGTCGACTTGCCATGAAAGGTGGGAATGATTTTTCTTTGAGTTAAAAAAATTTAAATTACTCTGAGAAAAGTCAGTTTTTGGTCTGGTAGGTCAATGAGTTTGTATATAAGGCCATCATGCCATAAGCTATCAAAGCTTTATGAACATCTCTGGTGGCAATTAAGGCAAGATTGCCCTGCTGTTTTAGACTTGCTACAGTGTTCAAAAATAACGTTTATTTTCATGGTTTTTGGGACCTCTATGGTTCTAAAGCCAAAATTTTTTTTCAGTAAACAAGTGATTAAACTCCATATAGTAATTCAAACTGTTGGAAATGACTTTCTCAAGAACTTTTTCCAGTGACTTCAAGTAAGATATAGGTCTATAGTTTTCCCCGGTTGGTGAATGTCTTTATTGGGCTTAGCAAGAAAGATCATCCTACAGTCTTAAAAACAACTGGAAAAGTCCTGAGGCCAAGATGGCTTAAAGATATTTACCCAAAGGGCTGTTTGCAATTTCTAGGTAGGTACTTTATTTGTTTTTATTGTTATTCCAAAGGCAGGGGCTCTATTTCTCATTCTTTCCCAAAAACCTGACTTATCTCATAATGTAATAGGTTAGTAAGCGGTGGGTATCTTCAAGAGTTGAAGTATCGATGGTAGGTTAGTGGTTGTAGATCATCCCCAAATTCTCATCTCTCCATTCATTTTACTAACTGATAATGATTATTATAAAATTGACGACTGTTATTATGAGAGAGAATTTTCTCCCATACTTCACCCATCAAATTAGCCTGGTCCTGTGGATCGTCAAGTTTAATTTCAACATCTTCATCAGTGAAGGTATGAACTAAGTAGTTAGGAACCTTGTGCTTTCCCCCTAAAAGTTGTCGGATCTTACTCCAAAATTTTGCTGGTTCACGTTTATATTGATTAGCTTGAAGAACTAAAAATTTCCATATGTCTCGTTTGTGTTGACTAATCATGTTAATTAATTCTTGCCTTAATCGGTGCAATGTAGCTGCTGGTGGTTGTCTTGTTTGAAGATGTCTTCTACATTCTGCTTGATAATTTCTTAAAGTATCTCTAATTTCTCTAGTAGGTTTATATTGTTGGTATATCTTTGTGGGATCTTAATACTTGGAAATTCTTCGCTTGCCTAACCCTTGGGCACGACCTACTTCCACACTGAACAAATGTGACACCATCTACAACTGCTGCACCTCTCCTGCCTACGGTTTATAAGCTCCTTCTCCGCACGTACGCCGTATTCTATTCAAGATTGATGGACTGACCACATCGACTCAAGGTTGAGGGACCGATTACCTCATTCTCCTCTTGATCTTCAAGATTCTCCTTTGTATGGACTGATGAAGCCACTGTGTGGCGATACGTTTCCTCAATAAAGATACCCAAGAGTTGCACATGTCTAATTTATCAACACTAGTAGTAGTATCAGCAACACTAGTAGTATCAGTAACACTAGTAGTATCAGCAACACTAGTAGTATCAGTAACACTAGTAGTATCAGCAACACTAGTAGTGGTATCAGCAACACTAGTAGTATCAGTAACACTAGTAGTGTCAGCAACACTAGTAGTAGTCTCAGCAACACTAGTAGTCTCAGCAACACTAGTAGTATCAGCAACACTAGTAGTCTCAGCAACACTAGTAGTAGTATCAGCAACACTAGTAGTAGTATCAGCAACACTAGTAGTATCAGCAACACTAGTTATAGTATCAGCAACACTAGTAATAGCATCAGCAACACTGGTAGTAGTATTAGCAACACTGGTAATAGTATCAGCAACACTGGTAGTAGTATCAGCAACACTAGTAGTAGTATCAGCAACACTAGTAGTAGTATCAGCAACACTAGTAGTATCAGCAACACTAGTAGTATCAGTAACAAGAGTAGTACCAGCAACAATAGTAGTATCAGCAACAAGAGTAGTACCAGCAACAATAGTAGTAGTATCAGTAACAATAGTAGTAGTATCAGTAACAATAGTAGTAGTATCAGCAACAAGAGTAGTATCAGTAACAATAGTAGTAGTATCAGTAACAATAGTAGTAGTATCAGTAACAATAGTAGTACCAGTAACAATAGTAGCAGTATCAGCAACAATAGTAGTAGTATCAGTAACAATAGTAGTAGTATCAGTAACAATAGTAGTATCAGTAACAGTAGTATCAGTAACAGTAGTAGTAGTATCAGTAACAGTAGTATCAGTAACAGTAGTAGTATCAGTAACAGTAGTAGTATCAGTAACAATAGTAGTTTCAGCAACAGTAGTAGTAGTATCAGTAACAATAGTAGTATCAGCAACAGTAGTAGTAGTATCAGTAACAGTAGTAGTATCAGTAACAATAGTATCAGCAACAGTAGTAGTAGTATCAGTAACAGTAGTAGTTCAGCAAAAAATAGTAGTTTGTATCAGTAACAATAGTAGTATCAGTAACAATAGTAGTATCAGTAACAGTAGTAGTATCAGTAACAATAGTAGTATCAGTAACAATAGTATCAGTAACAATAGTAGTATCAGTAACAATAGTTTCAGTAACAATAGTAGTAGTATCAGTAACAATAGTAGTATCAGTAACAATAGTATCAGTAACAATAGTAGTATCAGTAACAATAGTAGTATCAGTAACAATAGTAGTATCAGTAACAATAGTATCAGCAACAATAGTATTAGTATCAGTAACAATAGTAGTAGTATCAGTAACAATAGTAGTATCAGTAACAATAGTATCAGTAACAATAGTAGTATCAGCAACAATAGTAGTAGTTTCAGTAACAATAGTAGTAGTATCAGTAACAATAGTAGTATCAGTAACAATAGTAGTAGTATCAGTAACAATAGTATCAGTAACAATAGTAGTATCAGTAAGAATAGTAGTAATATCAGTAACAATAGTAGTATCAGCAACAATAGTAGTAGTTTCAGTAAGAATAGTAGTAGTTTCAGTAACAATAGTATCAGTAACAATAGTAGTATCAGCAACAATAGTAGTAGTATCAGCAACAATAGTAGTTTCAGTAACAATAGTAGTAGTATCAGTAACAATAGTAGTATCAGTAACAATAGTAGTATCAGTAACAATAGTAGTATCAGTAACAATAGTAGCAGTATCAGTAACAATAGTAGTATCAGTAACAATAGTAGTATCAGTAACAATAGTAGTAGTATCAGTAACAATAGTAGCAGTATCAGTAACAATAGTAGTAGTATCAGTAACAATAGTAGCAGTATCAGTAACAGTAGTAGTATCAGTAACAATAGTAGTATCAGTAACAATAGTAGTAGTATCAGTAACAATAGTAGTATCAGTAACAATAGTAGTAGTATCAGTAACAATAGTAGTATCAGTAACAATAGTAGTAATATCAGTAACAATAGTAGTATCAGCAACAATAGTAGTAGTTTCAGTAACAATAGTAGTATCAGCAGCAATAGTAGTAGTATCAGTAACAATAGTAGTATCAGTAACAATAGTAGTAGTATCAGTAACAATAGTAGCAGTATCAGTAACAATAGTAGTATCAGTAACAATAGTAGTAGTATCAGTAACAATAGTAGTATCAGTAACAATAGTAGCAGTATCAGTAACAATAGCAGTATCAGCAACAATAGTAGTAGTATCAGCAACAATAGTAGCAGTATCAGCAACAATAGTAGTAGTATCAGCAACAATAGTAGCAGTATCAGTAACAATAGTAGTAGTATCAGCAACAATAGTAGTAGTATCAGCAACAATAGTAGTATCAGTAACAGTAGTAGTATCAGTAACAATAGTAGTAGTATCAGCAACAATAGTAGCAGTATCAGTAACGATAGTAGTATCAGCAGTGTTAAGAGGATATATATTAGAGATAAAGAGAGAGGAGGAGGAGGAGGAGGGAGAGCGGAGAGGAGGAGGAGAGGGAGAGAAGGCGAGGGGGAGAGAAGGCGAGAGGTAGAGGAGAGAAGGAGAGAGGGAGAGAGAGAATGCTCCCCAGAATAGGGTAGAGATGGAGAGAGGGAGAGAGAGAGATGGACAGAGGGAGAGAGCATGCTCCCCAGAAAAAGGTAGAGAGAGGGAGGGGAGAAGAGAGGGAGAGAGAGTGGAGAGAGGGAGAGAGAGATAGAGAGAGAGAGAGGGATAGGGAGAGAGAGAGAGGGGGAGAGAGAGAGAGAGAGAGAGATGGAGAGATGGGGAGAGAGGGAGAGAGAGAGGAGGAGAGGGGAGAGAGAGATGGAGAGAGAAAGGAGAGAGAGAGAGAGAGAGAGAGAGAGAGAGGGGGAGAGAGAGAGAGAGAGATGGAGAGAGAGAGATGGAGAGGGAGGGGGAGAGAGGAGGGAGGGAGAGAGATGGAGGGGAAAAGGGAGAGAGAGATGGAGAGAGAAGAGAGAGAGAGAGAGAGAGAGAGGAGGAGAGGAGAGAGAGAGGGAGAGAGAGATGGTGAGAGAGATTGAGAGAGAGGGAGAGGGAGAGAGGGATGGATGGAGAGAGAGAGAGAGAGAGGGAGAGAATGCTCCCCAGAATAGGGTAACTTTATTTTTGTGGCAGTTGTGAGTGTTTGGCCCCCACGTGGCACTTCTGTACTGGGAGGCACTGTGATCCTCGTCATGTGTCACTAAGTACAGTGTCAGGTAGCGATGGCACTGGGATCCTCGTTAAGTGTCACTAGGTACAGTGTCAGGGTGCGATGGCACTGGGATCCTCGTTCAAGTGTCACTAGGTAAAGTGTCAGGGTGCGAGGGCACTGGGATCCTCGTCAAGTGTCACTACGTAGTGTCTGGGTGTGATGGCACTATGATCCTCGTGAAGTGTCACTAGGTACAGTGTCAGGGTGTGATGGCTGGCACTGTGATCCTCGTCAAATGTCCCCTAGGTACGGTTTTCAAGGGGCGATGGCACTGTGATCCTCGTCAAGTGTCCCCTAGGTACAGTGTCAGGGTGTGATGGCACTGTGTCCTCGTCAAGTGTCACTAGGTACAGTGTCAGGGTGCGATGGCACTGTGATCCTCGTCAAGTGTCACTAGGTACAGTGTCAGGGTTTTGATGGCTGGCACTGTGATCCTCGTCAAGTGTCAAATAGGTACGGTGTCAAGGGGCGATGGCACTGTTTATCCTCGTCAAGTGTCACTAGGTACAGTGTCAGGGTGTGATGGCATTGTGATCCTCGTCAAGTGTCACTAGGTACAGTGTCAGGGTGTGATGGCACTGTGATCCTCATCAAGTGTCACTAGGTACAGTGTCAGGGTGCGATGGCACTGTTTATCCTCGTCAAGTGTCACTAGTACAGTGCCAGGGTGCGATGGCACTGTGATCCTCGTCAAGTGTCACTAGGTACAGTGTCAAGGTGTGATGGCTGGCACTGTGATCCTCGTCAAGTGTCACTTGGTACAGTGTCAGGGGGAATGCTGGCACTATGATCCTCGTCAAGTGTCACTAGGCACAGTGTCAGGGGGCGATGGCACTGTGATCCTCGTCAAGTGTCACTAGGTACAGTGTCAGGGTGCGATGGCACTGTGATTTAGTCAAGTGTCACTAGGTACAGTGTCAGGGTGCGATGGCATGTGATCCTCATCAAGTGTCATAGGTACAGTTTCAGGGTGCGATGGCACTGTGATCCTCGTCAAGTGTCACTAGGTACAGTGTCAGGGTGCGAATGACACTGTGATCATTTGGGCAAGTGTCATAGGTACAGTGTCAGGGTGCGATGGCACTGTGATCCTCGTCAAGTGTCACTAGGTACAGTGTCAGGGTGCGATGGCACTGTGGTCCTCGTCAAGTGTCACTAGGTACAGTGTCAAGGTGTGATGGCTGGCACTGTGATCCTCGTCAAGTGTCACTAGGTACAGTGTCAGGGTGGGGATGGCACTGTGATTCTAGTCAAGTGTCACTAGGTACAGTGTCAGGGTGCGATGGCACTGTGATCCTCGTCAAGTGTCACTAGGCACAGTGTCAAAATATGATGTCTTGGCACTGTGATCCTCGTCAAGTGTCACTAGGGACAGTGTCAGGGTGCGATTGCACTGTGATCCTCATCAAGTGTTTTCTAGGTACAGTGTCAGGGTTTCGATGACACTGTGATCCTTGTCAATTTTCACTAGGTTCAGTGTCAGGGTGCGATGACACTGTGACCCGTCAAGTGGGCACTAGGTACAGTGTCAGGGTGTGATGGCTGGCACTGTGATCTTCGTCAAGTGTCACTTGGTACAGTGTCAGGGTGTGATGGTTGGCACTGTGATCATCTGTTATCGTCTATGTTAGTGGTGGCCCCTTCACTGTTACAGTTTTCACTTATTCTTAAGGCATTGAGTCATTTTTGGTGTGCAGGTAAAATTGTTCAATTTTGTGTTTGGTAAGTGATACTGGTTATTGTATCTTGGTGTGATAGTGGTGATACTGGTTATTGTATCTTGGGGTGATAGTGGTTTTACTGGTTTTGTATCTTGGTGTGAAGTGGGATACTGGTTATTTTTCTTGGGTGATAGTGGGATATGGGATTTTATCTTTTGGGGGATAGTGGGGAACTGGTTATTGTATCTTGGTGTGATGTGGTGAAAAGGTTTTTGTATCTTGGGGTGATAGTGGTGAAAA
>NC_069483.1:21451699-21506221 GCF_026875155.1 Cherax quadricarinatus | reverse complement strand
AACAAAGTAGCATACAGACAAGTATAGTAGTATCAGTAACAATAGTAGTAGTATCAGTAACAATAGTAGTATCAGCAACAATAGTAGTATCAGTAACAATAGTAGCAGTATCAGCAACAATAGTAGTATCAGCAACAATAGTAGTAGTATCAGCAACAATAGTAGTAGTATCAGCAACAATAGTAGTATCAGCAACAATAGTAGTATCAGTAACAGTAGCAGTATCAGTAACAATAGTAGTATCAGCAACAATAGTAGTAGTATCAGCAACAATAGTAGTAGTATCAGCAACAATAGTAGCAGTATCAGTAACAATAGTAGTATCAGCAACAATACTAGTAGTATCAGTAACAATAGTAGCAGTATCAGTAACAATAGTAGTATCAGCAACAATAGTAGTATCAGCAACAATAGTAGTATCAGCAACAATAGTAGCAGTATCAGTAACAGTAGTATCAGCAACAATAGTAGCAGTATCAGTAACAATAGTATCAGCAACAATAGTAGCAGTATCAGTAACAATAGTAGTATCAGCAACAATAGTAGTAGTATCAGCAACAATAGTAGTAGTATCAGCAACAATAGTAGTATCAGCAACAATAGTAGCAGTATCAGTAACAATAGTAATATCAGCAACAATAGTTTTGCAAGTAGCAGTAACAATAGTAGTTTTCAGCAACAATTTGTAGTAGTAAACAGCAACAATAGTAGTAGTATCAGTAACAATAGTAGTATCAGCAACAATAGTAGTATCAGCAACAATAGTAGTATCAGCAACAATAGTAGTATCAGTAACAATAGTAGTATCAGCAACAATAGTAGTAGTATCAGTAACAATAGTAGTATCAGTAACAATAGTAGTAGTATCAGTAACAATAGTAGTATCAGTAACAGTAGTAGTATCAGCAACAATAGTAGTAGTATCAGTAACAATAGTAGTATCAGTAACAATAGTAGTAGTATCAGTAACAGTAGTATCAGTAACAGTAGTAGTAGTAACAATAGTAGCAGTATCAGTAACAATAGCAGTATCAGTAACAGTAGTAGTAGTATCAGCAACAGTAGTAGTATCAGTAACAATAGTAGTATCAGTAACAGTAGTATCAGTAACAGTAGTAGTAGTATCAGTAACAGTAGTAGTATCAGTAACAATAGTAGTATCAGTAACAATAGTAGTATCAGTAACAATAGTAGTATCAGCAACAGTAGTAGTAGTATCAGTAACAATAGTAGTATCAGTAACAGTAGTATCAGTAACAGTAGTAGTAGTATCAGTAACAGTAGTGATCAGTAACAAATGTAGTAGTAGTAAACAATAGTAGCAGTTCGTAACAATAGTAGGATCAGTAACAGTAGTAGTAGTATCAGCAACAGTAGTAGTAGTATCAGTAACAATAGTAGTATCAGTAACAGTAGTATCAGTAACAGTAGTATCAGTAACAGTAGTAGTAGTATCAGTAACAGTAGTATCAGTAACAGTAGTAGTAGTATCAGTAACAGTAGTAGTTATCAGTAACAAAAAGTAGTATCAGCAACAGTAGTAGTAGTATCAGTAACAATAGTAGTATCAGCAACAGTAGTAGTAGTATCAGTAACAGTAGTAGTATCAGTAACAATAGTAGTATCAGCAACAGTAGTAGTAGTATCAGTAACAGTAGTAGTATCAGCAACAATAGTAGTAGTATCAGTAACAGTAGTAGTATCAGTAACAATAGTAGTATTCAGTAACAATAGTAGTAGTATCAGTAACAATAGTAGTATCAGTAACAATAGTATCAGTAACAATAGTAGTATCAGTAACAATAGTTTCAGTAACAATAGTAGTAGTTTCAGTAACAATAGTAGTGTATCAGTAACAATAAATAGTATCAGTAACAATAGTAGTACAGTAACATAAAGTATCAGTACAATAGTAGTTCAAGTTAAAAATAGTAGTATCATAACAATAGTAGTATCAGAACAAAAGTAGTATCATAACAATTTGTAGACAGCAACAATAGTATTAGTATCAGTAACAATAGTAGTAGTATTCAGTAAAATAGTAGATCAGTAACAATAGTATCGTAACAATAGTAGTATCAGCAAACAAAAGTAGTGTTTCAGTAACAAGTAGTAGTATCAAATAACAATAGTAGTATCAGTAACAATAGTAGTAGGGATCAGTAACAATAGTATCAGTAAAATAGTGGGATCAGTAACAAAAGAGTTATAGTAAAGAATAGTAGTATCAGCAACAATAGTAGTAGTTTCAGTAAGAATAGTAGTAGTTTCAGTAACAATAGACAGTAACAATAGTAGTATCAGCAACAATAGTAGTAGTATCAGCAACAATAGTAGTTTCAGTAACAATAGTAGTAGTATCAGTAAAAATAGTAGTATCAGTAAAATAGTAGGATCAGTAACAATTGTGTAGTATCAGTAACAAAGTAGCAGTATCAGTAACAATATAGTAGTATCAGTAACAATAGTAGTATTCAAAACAATAGTAGTATCGTAACAATATAGTGTATCGTAAAATAGTAGCAGTACAGTAACAATAGTAATAGTATCAGTAACAATAGCAGTACAGTAAACAGAGTAGTATCAGTAACAATAGTAGTATCAGTAACAATAGTAGTGTATCAGTAACAATGTAGTATCGTAACAATAGTTGTAGTATCAGTAAACAATAGTATCAGTAACAATAGTGTACAGTAACAATAGTAGTAATACAGTAACAATAGTGTATCAGCAACAATTAGTAGTAGTTTCAGTACAATGTAGTATCAGCGCAATAGTAGTAGTATCAGTAACAATATAGTATCAGTAACAATAGTATGTGTATCAGTAACATAGTAGCAGTATCAGAACAATGTATCAGTAACAAAAGTAGCAGATCATAACAATAGCAGTTTCAGCACAATAGTAGTATATCGCAACAATAGTGAGTATCAGCAACAAATAGTTTGTAAACACAACAATAGAGCAGTATCCCGAAAAAAGTAGTATCAGCAACAATGTTAGTATCAGCAACAATAGTAGTATCATAACAAAAGTAGTAGTACAGTAACAATAGTAGTAGTATCAGCAAAAATAGTAGCAGTTCAGTAACGTAGTAGTATCAGCAGTGTTAAAAGGATTATATTAGAGATAAAGGAAGGAGGGGAGGGGGAGGGAGAGCGGAAGGAGGAGGGAGGGAGAGAAGGCGAGGGGGAGAGAAGGCGAGAGGTAGAGGGGAAAAAGGAGGGGGGGGAAGAATGCTCCCCCAAAAAGGGTTAGAGGGAGAGGGAGAGAGAGAAAGGGGCAGAGGGGAGGGCATGCCCCCAAATAAGGTAGAGAGAGGGAGAGAGAGAGAGAGAGGGAGAGAGAGATGGAGGGGGGGAGAGAGAAGATGGAGAGAAGAGAGGGATAGGGAGGGAGGGGAGAGAGAGATGGGGGGAGAGTGGGGGAGAGAGAGAGAGAGAGAAGGGGGAGGAGAGAGGGGGGGAGAGAGAAGGAGGAGAGAGGAGAGAGATGAGAGATGGAGAAGAAAAGGGGAGGAAAAAAAAGGAAAAGAGAGGGAGAGAGAGAGAGATGGGGAGAGAAAGGAGAGGAGAGAGAGAGAGAGAGGAGAGAGAGAGAGAGAGAGAGAGAATGGGGGAAAAGAGAGAGGAGAGGGAGAGGAGAGGGGAGGGAGAGAGATGGAGAGAGGGGGGGGAGAGGGATGGGGAGGAGAGAGAGAGAGAGAGGGGGGAGAGAGAGAGGAGAGAGAGATTGAGAGAGAGGGAGAGGGAGAGAGAGATGGAGAGGGATGGATGGAGAGAGAGAGAGAGAGGGAGAGAATGCTCCCCAGAATAGGGTAACTTTTTTTTTGTGGAGTTTTGAGTGTTTGGCCCCACTGGGACTTCTGTATGGGGAAGGCACTGTGATCCCTCGTGTCACTAATACAGTGTCAGGTTTGGTGGCCCTGGGATCCTCGTTAAGTTCACTAGGTACAGTGTCAGGGTGCGATGGCACTGGGATCCTCTTCAAGTGTCACTAGGTAAAGTGTCAGGGTGCGATGGCACTGGGATCCTCGTCAAGTGTCACTAGGTAAAGTGTCAGGGTGCGAGGGCACTGGGATCCTCGTCAAGTGTCACTACGTAGTGTCTGGGTGTGAGGGCACTATGATCCTCGTGAAGTGTCACTAGGTACAGTGTCAGGGTGTGATGGCTGGCACTGTGATCCTCGTCAAGTGTCACTAGGTACGGTGTCAAGGGGCGATGGCACTGTGATCCTCGTCAAGTGTCACTAGGTACAGTGTCAGGGTGTGATGGCACTGTGATCCTCGTCAAGTGTCACTAGGTACAGTGTCAGGGTGCGATGGCACTGTGATCCTCGTCAAGTGTCACTAGGTACAGTGTCAGGGTGTGATGGCTGGCACTGTGATCCTCGTCAAGTGTCACTAGGTACGGTGTCAAGGGGCGATGGCACTGTGATCCTCGTCAAGTGTCACTAGGTACAGTGTCAGGGTGTGATGGCATTGTGATCCTCGTCAAGTGTCACTAGGTACAGTGTCAGGGTGTGATGGCACTGTGATCCTCATCAAGTGTCACTAGGTACAGTGTCAGGGTGCGATGGCACTGTGATCCTCGTCAAGTGTCACTAGGTACAGTGCCAGGGTGCGATGGCACTGTGATCCTCGTCAAGTGTCACTAGGTACAGTGTCAAGGTGTGATGGCTGGCACTGTGATCCTCGTCAAGTGTCACTTGGTACAGTGTCAGGGTGTAATGGCTGGCACTATGATCCTCGTCAAGTGTCACTAGGCACAGTGTCAGGGTGCGATGGCACTGTGATCCTCGTCAAGTGTCACTAGGTACAGTGTCAGGGTGCGATGGCACTGTGATTCTAGTCAAGTGTCACTAGGTACAGTGTCAGGGTGCGATGGCACTGTGATCCTCATCAAGTGTCACTAGGTACAGTTTCAGGGTGCGATGGCACTGTGATCCTCGTCAAGTGTCACTAGGTACAGTGTCAGGGTGCGATGACACTGTGATCATTGTCAAGTGTCACTAGGTACAGTGTCAGGGTGCGATGGCACTGTGATCCTCGTCAAGTGTCACTAGGTACAGTGTCAGGGTGCGATGGCACTGTGGTCCTCGTCAAGTGTCACTAGGTACAGTGTCAAGGTCTGATGGCTGGCACTGTGATCCTCGTCAAGTGTCACTAGGTACAGTGTCAGGGTGCGATGTCACTGTGATTCTAGTCAAGTGTCACTAGGTACAGTGTCAGGGTGCGATGGCACTGTGATCCTCGTCAAGTGTCACTAGGCACAGTGTCAAAATATGATGTCTGGCACTGTGATCCTCGTCAAGTGTCACTAGGTACAGTGTCAGGGTGCGATGGCACTGTGATCCTCATCAAGTGTTACTAGGTACAGTGTCAGGGTGCGATGACACTGTGATCCTTGTCAAGTGTCACTAGGTACAGTGTCAGGGTGCGATGACACTGTGATCCTCGTCAAGTGTCACTAGGTACAGTGTCAGGGTGTGATGGCTGGCACTGTGATCTTCGTCAAGTGTCACTTGGTACAGTGTCAGGGTGTGATGGTTGGCACTGTGATCATCTGTTATCGTCTATGTTAGTGGTGGCACTTCACAGTTACAGTGTCACTATATTCTTAAGGCATTGAGTCATTTTTGGTGTGCAGGTAAAATTGTTCAATTTTGTGTTTGGTAAGTGATACTGGTTATTGTATCTTGGTGTGATAGTGGTGATACTGGTTATTGTATCTTGGTGTGATAGTGGTGATACTGGTTATTGTATCTTGGTGTGATAGTGGTGATACTGGTTATTGTATCTTGGTGTGATAGTGGTGATACTGGTTATTGTATCTTGGTGTGATAGTGGTGATACTGGTTATTGTATCTTGGTGTGATAGTGGTGATACTGATTATTGTATCTTGGTGTGATAGTGGTGATACTGGTTATTGTATCTTGGTGTGATAGTGGTGATACTGGTTATTGTATCTTGGTGTGATAGTGGTGATACTGGTTATTGTATCTTGGTGTGATAGTGGTGATACTGGTTATTGTATCTTGGTGTGATAGTGGTGATACTGGTTATTGTATCTTGGTGTGATAGTGGTGATACTGGTTATTGTATCTTGGTGTGATAGTGGTGATACTGGTTATTGTATCTTGGTGTGATAGTGGTGATACTAGTTATTGTATCTTGGTGTGATAGTGGTGATACTGGTTATTGTATCTTGGTGTGATATTGGTGATACTGGTTATTGTATCTTGGTGTGATAGTGGTGATACTAGTTATTGTATCTTGGTGTGATAGTGGTGATACTGGTTATTGTATCTTGGTGTGATAGTGGTGATACTGGTTATTGTATCTTGGTGTGATAGTGGTGATACTGGTTATTATATCTTGGTGTGATAGTGGTGATACTGGTTATTGTATCTTGGTGTGATAGTGGTGATACTGGTTATTGTATCTTGGTGTGATAGTGGTGATACTGGTTATTGTATCTTGGTGTGATAGTGGTGATATGGTTATTGTATCTTGGTGTGATAGTGGTGATACTGGTTATTGTATCTTGGTGTGATAGTGGTGATACTAGTTATTGTATCTTGGTGTGATAGTGGTGATACTGGTTATTGTATCTTGGTGTGATATTGGTGATACTGGTTATTGTATCTTGGTGTGATAGTGGTGATACTAGTTATTGTATCTTGGTGTGATAGTGGTGATACTGGTTATTGTATCTTGGTGTGATAGTGGTGATACTGGTTATTGTATCTTGGTGTGATAGTGGTGATACTGGTTATTGTATCTTGGTGTGATAGTGGTGATACTGGTTATTGTATCTTGGTGTGATAGTGGTGATACTGGTTATTGTATCTTGGTGTGATAGTGGTTATTGTATCTTGGTGTGATAGTGGTGATACTGGTTATTGTATCTTGGTGTGATAGTGGTGATACTGGTTATTGTATCTTGGTGTGATAGTGGTGATACTGGTTATTGTATCTTGGTGTGATAGTGGTGATACTGGTTATTGTATCTTGGTGTGATAGTGGTGATACTGGTTATTGTATCTTGGTGTGATAGTGGTGATACTGGTTATTGTATCTTGGTGTCATAGTGGTGATAGTGGTTATTGTATCTTGGTGTGATAGTGGTGATACTGGTTATTGTATCTTGGTGTGATAGTGGTGATACTGGTTATTGTATCTTGGTGTGATAGTGGTGATACTGGTTATTGTATCTTGGTGTGATAGTGGTGATACTGGTTATTGTATCTTGGTGTGATAGTGGTGATACTGGTTATTGTATCTTGGTGTGATAGTGGTGATACTGGTTATTGTATCTTGGTGTGATAGTGGTGATACTGGTTATTGTATCTTGGTGTGATAGTGGTGATACTGGTTATTGTATCTTGGTGTGATAGTGGTGATACTGGTTATTGTATCTTGGTGTGATAGTGGTGATACTGGTTATTGTATCTTGGTGTGATAGTGGTGATACTAGTTATTGTATCTTGGTGTGATAGTGGTGATACTGGTTATTGTATCTTGGTGTGATATTGGTGATACTGGTTATTGTATCTTGGTGTGATAGTGGTGATACTAGTTATTGTATCTTGGTGTGATAGTGGTGATACTGGTTATTGTATCTTGGTGTGATAGTGGTGATACTGGTTATTGTATCTTGGTGTGATAGTGGTGATACTGGTTATTATATTCTTGGTGTGATAGTGGTGATACTGGTTATTGTATCTTGGTGTGATAGTGGTGATACTGGTTATTGTATCTTGGTGTGATAGTGGTGATACTGGTTATTGTATCTTGGTGTGATAGTGGTGATACTGGTTATTGTATCTTGGTGTGATAGTGGTGATACTGGTTATTGTATCTTGGGTGTGATAGTGGTGATACTAGTTATTGTATCTTGGTGTGATAGTGGTGATACTGGTTATTGTATCTTGGTGTGATATTGGTGATACTGGTTATTGTATCTTGGTGTGATAGTGGTGATACTAGTTATTGTATCTTGGTGTGATAGTGGTGATACTGGTTATTGTATCTTGGTGTGATAGTGGTGATACTGGTTATTGTATCTTGGTGTGATAGTGGTGATACTGGTTATTGTATCTTGGTGTGATAGTGGTGATACTGGTTATTGTATCTTGGTGTGATAGTGGTGATACTGGTTATTGTATCTTGGTGTGATAGTGGTTATTGTATCTTGGTGTGATAGTGGTGATACTGGTTATTGTATCTTGGTGTGATAGTGGTGATACTGGTTATTGTATCTTGGTGTGATAGTGGTGATACTGGTTATTGTATCTTGGTGTGATAGTGGTGATACTGGTTATTGTATCTTGGTGTGATAGTGGTGATACTGGTTATTGTATCTTGGTGTGATAGTGGTGTATACTGGTTATTGTATCTTGGTGTCATAGTGGTGATAGTGGTTATTGTATCTTGGTGTGATAGTGGTGATACTGGTTATTGTATCTTGGTGTGATAGTGGTGATACTGGTTATTGTATCTTGGTGTGATAGTGGTGATACTGGTTATTGTATCTTGGTGTGATAGTGGTGATACTGGTTATTGTATCTTGGTGTGATAGTGGTGATACTGGTTATTGTATCTTGGTGTGATAGTGGTGATACTGGTTATTGTATCTTGGTGTGATAGTGGTGATACTGGTTATTGTATCTTGGTGTGATAGTGGTGATACTGGTTATTGTATCTTGGTGTGATAGTGGTGATACTGGTTATTGTATCTTGGTGTGATAGTGGTGATACTGGTTATTGTATCTTGGTGTGATAGTGGTGATACTGGTTATTGTATCTTGGTGTGATAGTGGTGATACTGGTTATTGTATCTTGGTGTGATAGTGGTGATACTGGTTATTGTATCTTGGTGTGATAGTGGTGATACTGGTTATTGTATCTTGGTGTGATAGTGGTGATACTGGCATTGTATCTTGGTGTGATAGTGGTGATACTGGTTATTGTATCTTGGTGTGATAGTGGTGATACTGGTTATTGTATCTTGGTGTGATAGTGGTGATACTGGTTATTGTATCTTGGTGTGATAGTGGTGATACTGGTTATTGTATCTTGGTGTGATAGTGGTGATACTGGTTATTGTATCTTGGTGTGATAGTGGTGATACTGGTTATTGTATCTTGGTGTGATAGTGGTGATACTGGTTATTGTATCTTGGTGTGATAGTGGTGATACTGGTTATTGTATCTTGGTGTGATAGTGGTGATACTGGTTATTGTATCTTGGTGTGATAGTGGTGATAGTGGTTATTGTATCTTTGGTGTGATAGTGGTGATACTGGTTATTGTATCTTGGTGTGATAGTGGTGATAGTGGTTATTGTATCTTGGTGTGATAGTGGTGATACTGGTTATTGTATCTTGGTGTGATAGTGGTGATACTGGTTATTGTATCTTGGTGTGATAGTGGTGATACTGGTTATTGTATCTTGGTGTGATAGTGGTGATACTGGTTATTGTATCTTGGTGTGATAGTGGTGATACTGGTTATTGTATCTTGGTGTGATAGTGGTGATACTGGTTATTGTATCTTGGTGTGATAGTGGTGATACTGGTTATTGTATCTTGGTGTGATAGTGGTGATACTGGTTATTGTATCTTGGTGTGATAGTGGTGATACTGGTTATTGTATCTTGGTGTGATAGTGGTGATACTGGTTATTGTATCTTGGTGTGATAGTGGTGATAGTGGTTATTGTATCTTGGTGTGATAGTGGTGATACTGGTTATTGTATCTTGGTGTGATAGTGGTGATAGTGGTTATTGTATCTTGGTGTGATAGTGGTGATACTGGTTATTGTATCTTGGTGTGATAGTGGTGATAGTGGTTATTGTATCTTGGTGTGATAGTGGTGATACTGGTTATTGTATCTTGGTGTGATAGTGGTGATACTGGTTATTGTATCTTGGTGTGATAGTGGTGATACTGGTTATTGTATCTTGGTGTGATAGTGGTGATACTGGTTATTGTATCTTGGTGTGATAGTGGTGATACTGGTTATTGTATCTTGGTGTGATAGTGGTGATACTGGTTATTGTATCTTGGTGTGATAGTGGTGATACTGGTTATTGTATCTTGGTGTGATAGTGGTGATACTGGTTATTGTATCTTGGTGTGATAGTGGTGATACTGGTTATTGTATCTTTGTGTGATAGTGATGATACTGGTTGTAGTGATCCTTGTAGTGGTGATACTTGTTGTAGTGATTCTAGTAGTGGTGATACTTGTTGTAGTGATCCTAGTAGTGGTGATACTTGTAGTGATCCTTGTAGTGGTGATACTTGTTGTGGTGATGCTTGTAGTGGTGATACTTGTAGTGGTGATGCCTGTAGTGGTGATACTTGTTGTGGTGATGCTTGTAGTGGTGATACTTGTGGTGATGCTTGTAGTGGTGATACTTGTAGTGGTGATACTTGTTGTGGTGATGCTTGTAGTGGTGATACTTGTTGTAGTGATCCTTGTAGTGGTGATACTTGTTGTGGTGATACTTGTAGTGGTCATGCTTGTAGTGGTGATACTTGTTGTAGTGATCCTTGTAGTGGTGATACTTGCTGTGGTGATGCTTGTAGTGGTGATACTTGTAGTGGTGATGCTTGTAGTGGTGATACTTGTAGTGGTGATACTTGTAGTGGTGATACTTGTTGTAGTGATCCTTGTAGTGGTGATCCTTGTAGTGGTGATCCTTGTAGTGGTGATACTTGTAGTGGTGATGCTTGTAGTGGTGATACTTGTTGTGGTGATCCTTGTAGTGGTGATGCTTGTAGTGGTGATGCTTTTAGTGGTGATCCTTGTATGTGGTGATCCTTGTAGTGGTGATCCTTGTAGTGGTGATCCTTGTAGTGGTGATCCTTGTAGTGGTGATACTTGTTGTGGTGATGCTTGTAGTGGTGATACTTGTTGTGGTGATCCTTGTAGTGGTGATGCTTGTAGTGGTGATGCTTGTAGTGGTGATCCTTGTAGTGGTGATCCTTGTAGTGGTGATCCTTGTAGTGGTGATCCTTGTAGTGGTGATCCTTGTAGTGGTGATCCTTGTAGTGGTGATGCTTGTAGTGGTGATCCTTGTAGTGGTGATGCTTGTAGTGGCGATCCTTGTAGTGGTGATCCTTGTAGTGGTGATGCTTGTAGTGGTGATGCTTGTAGTGGTGATGCTTGTAGTGGTGATGCTTGTAGTGGTGATGCTTGTAGTGGTGATCCTTGTAGTGATGCTTGTAGTGATCCTTGTAGTGGTGATGCTTGTAGTGGTGATGCTTGTAGTGGTGATCCTTGTAGTGGTGATCCTTGTAGTGGTGATGCTTGTAGTGGTGATGCTTGTAGTGGTGATCCTTGTAGTGGTGATCCTTGTTGTGGTGATGCTTGTAGTGGTGATACTTGTTGTGGTGATCCTTGTAGTGGTGATACTTGTAGTGGTGATGCTTGTAGTGGTGATACTTGTAGTGGTGATACTTGTAGTGGTGATACTTGTTGTGGTGATACTTGTTGTGGTGATCCTTGTAGTGGTGATACTTGTAGTGGTGATACTTGTTGTGGTGATCCTTGTAGTGGTGATACTTGTAGTGGTGATACTTGTAGTGGTGATACTTGTAGTGGTTATACTTGTGATACTTGTAGTGGTGATACTTGTAGTGGTGATACTTGTTGTGGTGATCCTTGTAGTGGTGATACTTGTAGTGGTGATACTTGTTGTGGTGATACTTGTTGTGGTGATACTTGTAGTGGTGATACTTGTTGTGGTGATCCTTGTAGTGGTGATACTTGTAGTGGTGATACTTGTAGTGGTGATACTTGTTGTGGTGATCCTTGTAGTGGTGATACTTGTAGTGGTGATACTTGTAGTGGTGATACTTGTAGTGGTTTTACTTGTGGTGATACTTGTAGTGGTGATACTTGTAGTGGTGTACTTGTGGTGATCCTTGTAGTGGTGATACTTGTAGTGGTGATACTTGTAGTGGTGATACTTGTAGTGGTGATGCTTGTAGTGGTGATACTTGTAGTGGTTATACTTGTGGTGATACTTGTAGTGATGATACTTGTAGTGGTGATGCTTGTAGTGGTGATACTTGTAGTGGTTATACTTGTAGTGGTGATACTTGTGGTGATACTTGTAGTGGTGATGCTTGTAGTGGTGATACTTGTGGTGATACTTGTAGTGGTGATACTTGTAGTGGTGATACTTGTAGTGGTTATACCTGTAGTGGTGATACTTGTAGTGGTGATGCTTGTATTGGTGATACTTGTAGTGGTGATGCTTGTAGTGGTGATACTTGTAGTGGTGATGCTTGTAGTGGTGATACTTGTAGTGGTTATACTTGTAGTGGTGATACTTGTAGTGGTGATGCTTGTAGTGGTGATACTTGTAGTGGTGATGCTTGTAGTGGTGATACTTGTAGTGGTTATACTTGTAGTGGTGATACTTTTGGTGATACTTGTAGTGGTGATGCTTGTAGTTGTGATACTTGTAGTGGTGATACTTGTAGTGGTGATGCTTGTAGTGGTGATACTTGTAGTGGTTATACTTGTAGTGGTGATACTTTTGGTGATACTTGTAGTGGTGATGCTTGTAGTGGTGATACTTGTGGTGATACTTGTGGTGATACTTGTAGTGGTTATACCTGTAGTGGTGATACTTGTAGTGGTGATACTTGTAGTGGTTATACCTGTAGTGGTACTTGTGGTGATACTTGTAGTGGTGATACTTGTAGTGGTGATGCTTGTAGTGGTGATACTTGTAGTGGTTATACTTGTAGTGGTGATACTTTTGGTGATACTTGTAGTGGTGATGCTTGTAGTGGTGATACTTGTAGTGGTGATACTTGTAGTGGTGATGCTTGTAGTGGTGATACTTGTAGTGGTTATACTTGTAGTGGTGATACTTTTGGTGATACTTGTAGTGGTGATGCTTGTAGTGGTGATACTTGTGGTGATACTTGTAGTGGTTATACCTGTAGTGGTGATACTTGTAGTGGTGATACTTGTAGTGGTTATACCTGTAGTGGTGATACTTGTGGTGATACTTGTAGTGGTGATACTTGTAGTGGTGATACTTGTAGTGGTGATGCTTTTAGTGGTGATACTTGTAGTGATGATACTTGTAGTGGTGATACTTGTAGTGATGATACTTGTAGTGGTGATACTTGTAGTGGTGATACTTGTAGTATGATACTTGTAGTGGTGATACTTGTAGTGGTGATACTTGTAGTGGTGATACTTGTAGTGGTGATACTTGTAGTGGTGATACTTGTGGTGATACTTGTAGTGGTGATACTTGTAGTGGTGATACTTGTAGTGGTGATACTTGTGGTGATACTTGTAGTGGTGATACTTGTGGTGATACTTGTAGTGGTGATACTTGTAGTGGTGATACTTGTGGTGATACTTGTAGTGGTGATACTTGTAGTGATACTTGTAGTGATACTTGTAGTGGTGATACTTGTGGTGATACTTGTAGTGGTGATACTTGTGATACTTGTAGTGGTGATACTTGTAGTGGTGATACTTGTAGTGTTGGTAGTGGAAGTGCTGATTGTTAGTAACAAGTAATATACTCTAGTTATTTTTGCTATTATTAGTTACCCACAAAGTGCGACCTTTAAGCACTTGCCTCAAGTTTTTTCTTCAACTTTTAGTTTTTGTTTCGCTCGTAACTCGGTCTCGACCGATCTGTTTCAGAGTTTTAAATTTGTGTAGTGTAACTAGGACCAGATTCTTGGATCAGTTGGTATGTGCAGGTACCTTGTGATTATACTTGTTAAACACATTCCCAGCATCCTGGAATGTCTTCTGTAACTTCCAAAACTCTCAGTGGCGAGGCTTCATACTTCATAATTGTTGTCTTTTAATTCATAGACGGTAGATAAATATTTATGTGTGCAGCAGTTGCGACCTTCACCATTTTGTGTGTAAAACTCTCTCATATTTTTATCCCCGTGAAATCATACCTGGAGTTTACCTGGAGAGAGTTCCGGGGGTCAACGCCCCCACGGCCCGGTCTGTGACCAGGCCTCCAGTGTCATAAGTGCCTCATAAGTGTCATTTATCAAATAAATTTTAGTTTAGGTCTTCTGAAGGGGTTCATTATTTAATGGCTGGGGCATCATGGCACTAGGATAATACCCGTCAAGTTTCCAGTGCTGGCACCAAATTTGACACCGTAGAACAATAGTTGAAAAACTTCGAATCATTAAAATCTGTTATAACTGGAAAATAACTCATCTGGCCGGCCCGGTCTTCGACCAGGCCTCCCGGTGGATCAGGGCCTGATCAACCAAGCTGTTGCTGCTGGTCGCATGCAATCTACCGTACAAACCACAGCCCAGCTAATCGGATACTGACTTTAGGTATCCGTCCAGATCCCTGTTGAAAACAACCAGAGGTCCATTGGTAATTCCCCTTATGTATGAAAAGAGGCTGTTAAATAGTCTTGGGCCGCTAGCACTTGTTGTGTTTATCTTAGTACAGTCATGGTACCCCTGGTTTACGTTGATATGTTGTACTGTCTGCCTAATCTTTTGCTCTTGTAGGGAGTGACTTCTGTGTACAAATTTGTGACCCATCTATCATTATCATGTAGATTATTATGTACTTTTCTCGCCTACATTCCAAGGAGTATAGGTCAAGGAATTTCAAACATTCCTGTTAATTAAAGTGATTGATTGAGCTAATACGTGCTGTGAATGTTATATACCTTACCTGTGAAGAGTTTCGAGAGTTTCACTGCTCTTGGAGCCCGGCCATGGGCCAGGCTCGTCTGGTACTTGCCTGGTCAACCAGGTTGTTGCTGCTGGAGGCCCGCTGCCCCACTTATCCATCACAACTTGGTTCATCTGGCACCTGGTGAAGATAATTATCCCCCCCCGGCCTCAACACTTTTGGACCCCCCCCCCCCGTCTCTGTGTGTATGGTTGGTATTTTTATTTTTATTCCTTCAGTAAGTTTTGACTTAAGTGGCTACCTGCCACATTTGTCTTGTATAGGAAATCCAAGACAAATGGTATCTTAACCTGACAGTAGTAGTGAAGTTAAGGAGATATTGCAGTTATAACTCGACTCTGTGGCTCATTGTTCTCAGTAATGATTGACTATCCCAGTTATTCTTTAATGACTTAGATGCAAAACTCTTTAAGAGCGTGAGCAAGTGTTGCTGTCATACCCGTGAAGCCACTTTCCACTTGGACAAGCTGTTGCTAGTATATGCAGTGTGACCCAGCCACACTCTCACGTACTCCATGTCCATCAAAAATTACGATAAAACACTACCATCTGCCTTCAATATTGTGTAGAGACAGTGTGGACACACAAGTCTACCTGGAGGGTATTCCGGGGATCAACAGCCCTGCGGCCCGGTCCACGACCAGGCCTCTCGGTGGATCAGGGCCTGATCAATTAGGCTGTTACTACTGGCCGCATTTAGTCCAACGTACGAACCACAGCCCGGCTGATTCGGCACCGACTTTAAAGTATCTGTCCAGCTCCCTCTGAATGGCAGCCAGGGGCCTATTGGTAATTCCCCTTATGCTTGGTGCGAGCCTGTTGAACAGTCTTGGGCCCCGGACATTTATGGTGTTTTCCTCTTAATGTACCAATGGCTCCTCTACTTTTCATTGGGGGTATTTTGAACCGCCTGCCCAGTCTTTTACATTCGTAGGGAGTGATTTCTGTGTGCAGATTCAAGACTATTCCTTTTAGGATTTTCCAATTGTAGATTATAATATATATATCTCGCCTGCGTTCCAACGAGTCCAGGTCAAGTGCTTCCAAGCGTTCCCAGTAGTTAAGGTGCTTGATAGAACTTACATTCCCAGTAAAGGTTCTCTGTATACCCTCTAGATCGGCAGTTTCACCTGCTTTGAACGGAGATGTTAATGTACAGCAATATTCCATCCTAGAGAGAAGTGATTTGAAAAGGATCATCATTGGCTTGGCATCTCTTTGTTTTGAATGTTCTCATTATCCATCCTATCATTTTCTTCGCACTTGTGATTGTGGCACTGTTGTGATCCTTGAAAGTGAGATCCTCAGACATTACTACTCCCAGGTCCCTTACATTATTTTTTCGCTCTATTGTGTGATCAGAGTTTGAAGTATACTCAGTTCTAGGTATTATTTTCTCCAGGTTTCCATAACGGAGTAGTTGGAATTTGTCTTCATTGAACATCACATTATTTTCCGTTGCCCACTGGAAAACTTGGTTTATATCTTGGAGGTTAACCGCGTCCTCTGTAGATGAGTCTCGTGCAGATCCTAGTATCGTCTGCAAAGGATGACACGGTGCTGTGGATTACATCTTTTTGTCTGATATGAGGATGAGGAACAGGATAGGGGCGAGTACTGTGCCTTGTGGAACAGAGCTTCTCACTATGGCACCTTCTGATTGAACTCAGTTTACCACTACTCTTTGTGTTAGATTGGCTAGAAAGTTGAAGATCCATCACCCCATTTTGCCAGTTATTCCTCTAGCACATATTTTGTGCGCTATTACGCCATGATCGCACTTATCAAAGACTTTTGGAAAGTCTGTGTATATTACATCTTCAATCTGTTTTTCATCCAGTGCATCCAAGATCATATCATGTGATCCAGTAGTTGTGAAGGCAGGGCGACCTCTCTGTGCCAGTCACCAGTCAATAACAAATACGTATAGTCCCGCTCAAAAGTACTATCAAGCAATTGCAGAAATTATGCTTTAACGAAGGTCCAAGTTCACGTCTTTGCAGAATTCAATACAAAAAGAACGATAAAATAATCTCCGTACCGTAAATGTACGACTACTATGGCAAAACATATTCTAGTCTAAAATCTACGTATGATATAGCGGACAGGTGTCATGATTCAAGTGTTGGTGAGATCAGGTGTTATGATCAATTTGGGGATCAGTGTTATGATAAAGTGTTGGTGGAACAGTATATATCAAGTTGATGGACCGTGTTGATCAGTGATTGGTGGACAGTGTTATGATCAAGTTTGGTGGATCTAGGTGTTAAAATTCAGTCGTTGATGATCAGGTGTGATTCAAGTGTTGGTGGATCAGTTTATGATTCAAGTGTTGGTGGATCAGGTGTTATGATTCAAGTGTTGGTGATCAGGTTAGATTCAAGGTTGTGATCAGTGTTATGATTCAAGTGTTGGTGGATCAGGTGTTATGATTCAAGTGTTGGTGGATCAGGTGTTATGATTCAAGTGTTGGTGGATCAGGTGTTATGATTCAAGTGTTGGTGGATCAGGTGTTATGTATTCAATGTTTGGTGGATCAGTGTTATGTTCAGTGTTGGTGCGTCAGTGTTTGTTTGATTTAATTTTGTGTGTGTGTGTGTGTGTGTGTGTGTGTGTGTGTGTGTGTGTGTGTGTGTGTGTGTGTGTGTGTGTGTGTGTGTGTGTACTCAATTGTAGTTGCAGGGGTCGAGACTCAGCTCCTGGCCCCACCCCTTCACTGAACGCTACTAGGTCCTCTCCCTGGTCCATGAGCTTTATCATACCTCGTCTTAAAGCTATGTATGGTTCCTGCCTCCACTACATCACTCGCCAGACTGTTCCACTTCCTGACCACTCTATGACTGAAGAAATACTTCCTAACATCCCTGTGGCTCATCCGAGTCTTCAACTTCCAATTGTGACCCCTTGTTTCTGTGTCCCATCTCTAGAACAACTTGTCTCTGTCCACCTTGTCTATTCCACGCAGTGTTTTGTATGTCGTTATGTCTCCCCTGACCCTCCTGTCCTCCAGTGTCGTCAGTGTGTTGTGTGTGTGTGTTTGTTTAGTGACACATGTATATAAAACATGGTACGTGGGTATACCAAAGTGTGGGTATGTACCACTACCTGGCGCTGCCCGTCAACGATCCTATACCAAGAATACTTTACACTGTTAAATACCACATGATGTAAGACTGTGGCGTAACACTTTCTCGTTAGTATGATTATTGTACAGTTACCAAGAATGTTAGTGGTGGCACTGTGGGAGTTGGAGGAGGAGGAGGAGGGATGTTAGTGGGGAGGATGGATGGTAGGAGAGGGTGAGGGATGGGTGTAGGGGCCCTCTGTGTTAGTTGCCAGTATAACTGCTGAGACGGGAGGGAGCGGGCGTGCGCCCTGCACTGATACTGTGTGTGTATATAGTGTTTGTGTGAGTGTGTTTGGGGAGATGGAAGGAGGGTGTTGTAAGTGATGACACCTTCACTCTTACGTACTGCTGCACCTCTTCCACCGTCCGTAGCAGTGTTGGTAGGCGGGCAGGAGGTGTCACCACCACGCCTGAGTATTGTGGTATCTACCCTGGTGCCACATTATATGTTCCCGGAAGACAAACACCAGCCACTAGTACTGTCAGGAGTGTGTGTGTGTGTGTGTGTGTGTGTGTGTGTGTGTGTGTGTGTGTTGTGTGTGTGTGTGTGTGTGTGTGTGTGTGTGGCGTGTGTGTGTGTGTGTGTGTGTGGCGTGTGTGTGTGTGTGTGTGTGTGTGTGTGTGTGGTGGTGTGTGGTGTGTGTGTGTGTGTGTGTGTGTGTGGGGCGTGTGTGTGTGTGTGTGTGTGTGTGTGGCGTGTGTGTGTTGTGTGTGTGTGTGTGTGTGTGTGTGTGTGGCGTGTGTGTGTGTGTGTGTGTGTGTGTGGGTGTGTGTGTGGTGTGTGTGGTGTGTGTGTGTGTGTGTGTGGTGTGTGTGAGCGACCTGTGTCGTGTCGCTGATCTTGAGGTTTATGAGTGAAGGACACTGGAGGGAGTTCACGTGTAGGTCAGTGTGTGGTAGGAGTGGCAGCAAAGGTTGTGTGTTCACTTGTTAACCTCCTCCTTCACTCACATTTCTGGCTCCTGTTGTGTCTGCCCTCCCTGCTGTGCTGCTGCTTGTGTCTGCCCTGTGCTGTGCTACACCACACCGTGTGTTAGGAGGGAAGGTTGGCTGCTGTGCTGCTGCTGCTAAGTGTGTCAAGTGTGTAGAAAATAGTGTCAAACTTTGTATTGTTGTGTTTAGACTTAATGTTGTGGGGTGTATCGAGTTGTGTGATCATTTGGGGGGAGTGTGTATATCTGTGAATTTGTGTGCTGGCATCATGTGCGTGTTTGTGGAGGGGTGAACTTATGTGCTGGCATCATGTGGTGTTTGTGGGAGGGGTGAATTATTGTGCTGGCATCATGTGTGTTTGTGGGGGGGTGTGCTTATGTGCTGGCATCATGTTTGTGGTGGGGGGTGAACTTATGTGCTGGCATCATGTTTGTGGGAGGGTGTGAACTTGTGCTGGCGATCATGTGTGTTTGTGGTGGGGTGAATATGTGTGGATCTGTGTGTTTGTGGGAGGGGGGAACCTTGTGCTCAGCATCATGTGTGTTTATGGAGGGGTGAACTTATGGCTGGCATCATGTCGTGTTTGTGGGAGGAGGTGAACTTTGTTGCTGGCATCCATGTGTGCTTGTGCGCCCAGCTGGTGCACTTATGTGCTGCATCCATGCTTGTGCGGGAGGCTGTGTGAACTTGTGTGCTGTGCATCATGTTTGGTGGGAGGGCGCTGCAGCTGACTAATGTGTTGTGAATCACTGTGTGTTTTGTGGGAGGGGTGAACATTAGGTGCTGGTATCATGTGACTTGTTGTGGTCTTCTTTGTGGGAGGGGTGAACTTATGTGCTGGCATCATGTGTGTTTGTGGGAGGGGTGAACTTATGTGCTGGCATCATGTGTGTTTGTGGGAGGGGTGAACTTATGTGCTGGCATCATGTGTGTTTGTGGGAGGGGTGAACTTGTGTGCTGGCATCATGTGCGTGTTTGTGGGAGGAGTGAACTTATGTGCTGGCATCATGTGCGTGTTTGTGGGAGGAGTGAACTTATGTGCTGGCATCATGTGCGTGTTTGTGGGAGGAGTGAACTTGTGTGCTGGCATCATGTGTGTTTGTGGGAGGGGTGAACTTATGTGCTGGCATCATGTTTGTGGGAGGAGTGAACTTGTGTGCTGGCATCATGTGTGTTTGTGGGAGGGGTGAACTTGTGTGCTGGCATCATGTTTGTGGGAGGGGTGAACTTGTGTGCTGGCATCATGTTTGTGGGAGGGGTGAACTTATGTGCTGGCATCATGTTTGTGGGAGGGGTGAACTTATGTGCTGTCATCATGTGCGTGTTTGTGGGAGGAGTGAACTTATGTGCTGGCATCATGTGCGTGTTTGTGGGAGGAGTGAACTTATGTGCTGGCATCATGTTTGTGGGAGGGGTGAACTTATGTGCTGGCATCATGTGTGTTTGTGGGAGGGTGAACTTATGTGCTGGCATCATGTGCGTGTTTGTGGGAGGAGTGAACTTATGTGCTGGCATCATGTTTGTGGGAGGGGTAAACTTATGTGCTGGCATCATGTGCGTGTTTGTGGGAGGAGTGAACTTATGTGCTGGCATCATGTGTGTTTGTGGGAGGGGTGAACTTATGTGCTGGCATCATGTGTGTTTGTGGGAGGGGTGAACTTATGTGCTGGCATCATGTGTGTTTGTGGGAGGGGTGAACTTATGTGCTGGCATCATGTGTGTTTGTGGGAGGAGTGAAACTATGTTGCTGGCATCATGTGTGTTTGGGGGTGGTTTTGGGGGGGGTGAACTTATGTGCTGGCATCATGTGTGTTTGTGGGAGGGGTGAACTTATGTGCTGGCATCATGTGTGTTTGTGGGAGGGTGAACTTATGTGCTGGCAATCATGTGTGTTTGTGGGAGGGGTGAACTTATGTGCTGGCATCATGTCGTGTTTGTGGGAGGAGTGAACTTATGTGCTGGCATCATGTGTGTTTGTGGGAGGGGTGAACTTGTGTGCTGGCATCATGTTTGTGGGAGGAGTGAACTTATGTGCTGGCATCATGTGTGTTTGTGGGAGGGGTGAACTTATGTGCTGGCATCATGTGCGTGTTTGTGGGAGGAGTGAACTTGTGTGCTGGCATCATGTTTGTGGGAGAGGGTGAACTTATGTGCTGGCATCATGTGTGTTTGTGGAGGGGTGAACTTATGTGCTGGCATCATGTGTTTTGTGGGAGGAGTGAACTTATGTGCTGGCATCATGTGTGTTTGTGGGAGGGGTGAACTTATGTGCTGGCATCATGTGTGTTTGTGGGAGGAGTGAACTTATGTGCTGGCATCATGTGTGTTTGTGGGAGGAGTGAACTTATGTGCTGGCATCATGTGGTGTTTGTGGGGAGGAGTGAACTTATGTGCTGGCATCATGTGTGTTTGTGGGAGGGGTGAACTTATGTGCTGGCATCATGTGTGTTTGTGGGAGAGGAGTGAACTTATGTGCTGGCATCATGTGTGTTTGTGGGAGGGGTGAACTTATGTGCTGGCATCATGTGTGTTTGTGGGAGGGAGTGAACTTATGTGCTGGCATCATGTGCGTGTTTGTGGGAGGAGTGAACTTATGTGCTGGCATCATGTGTGTTTGTGGGAGGGGTGAACTTATGTGCTGGCATCATGTGTGTTTTTTGGGAGGGTGAACTTATGTGCTGGCATCAGTTTGTGCTGTGTCTTGTGTTGGGAGGGGTGAACTTATGTGCTGGCATCATGTGTGTTTGTGGGAGGGGTGAACTTATGTGCTGGCATCATGTTTGTGGGAGGGGTGAACTTATGTGCTGGCATCATGTTTGTGGGAGGGGTGAACTTATGTGCTGGCATCATGTGTGTTTGTGGGAGGAGTGAACTTATGTGCTGGCATCATTGGTGTTTGTGGGAGGGGTGAACTTATGTGCTGGCATCATGTGTGTTTGTGGGAGGGGTGAACTTATGTGCTGGCATCATGTTTGTGGGAGGGGTGAACTTATGTGCTGGCATCATGTTTTTTGTGGGAGGGGTGAACTTATGTGCTGGCATCATGTGTGTTTGTGGAGGGTGAACTTATGTGCTGGCATCATGTGTTTGTGGGAGGGGTGAACTTATGTGCTGGCATCATGTGCGTGTTTGTGGGAGGGTGAACTTATGTGCTGGCATCATGTGTGTTTGTGGGAGGGGTGAACTTATGTGCTGGCATCATGTTTGTGGGAGGGGTGAACTTATGTGCTGGCATCATGTTTGTGGGAGGGGTGAACTTATGTGCTGGCATCATGTTTGTGGGAGGGGTGAACTTATGTGCTGGCATCATGTGTGTTTGTGGGAGGGGTGAACTTATGTGCTGGCATCATGTGTGTTTGTGGGAGGGGTGAACTTATGTGCTGGCATCATGTGTGTTGTGGAGGGGTAACTTATTGCTGGCACATGTGTGTTTGTGGGAGGGGGAACTTTGTGCTGGCATCATGTTTGTGGGAGGAGTGAACTTGTGTGCTGGCATCATGTGTGTTTGTGGGAGGGGTGAACTTATGTGCTGGCATCATGTGTGTTTGTGGGAGGAGTGAACTTATGTGCTGGCATCATGTGTTTTGTGGGAGGGGTGAAACTATGTGCTGGCATCATGTGTCGTGTTTGTGGGAGGGGTGAACTTATGTGCTGGCATCATGTGTGTTTGTGGGAGGAGTGAACTTATGTGCTGGCATCATGTTTGTGGGAGGAGTGAACTTATGTGCTGGCATCATGTGGTTTGTGGGAGGAGTGAACTTTGTGCTGGCATCATGTGTGTTGTGGTAAGGGTGAAATTTTGGGGTGAACTTATGTGCTGGCATCATGTGTGTTTGTGGGAGGGGTGAACTTATGTGCTGGCATCATGTGTGTTTGTGGGAGGAGTGAACTTATGTGCTGGCATCATGTTTGTGGGAGGAGTGAACTTATGTGCTGGCATCATGTGTGTTTGTGGGAGGAGTGAACTTATGTGCTGGCATCATGTGTATTTGTGGGAGGAGTGAACTTATGTGCTGGCATCATGTGCGTGTTTGTGGGAGGAGTGAACTTATGTGCTGGCATCATGTGTGTTTGTGGGAGGGGTGAACTTATGTGCTGGCATCATGTGCGTGTTTGTGGGAGGAGTGAACTTATGTGCTGGCATCATGTGTGTTTGTGGGAGGGGTGAACTTATGTGCTGGCATCATGTGTGTTTGTGGGAGGGGTGAACTTGTGTGCTGGCATCATGTGCGTGTTTGTGGGAGGAGTGAACTTATGTGCTGGCATCATGTGGTGTTTGTGGGAGGAGTGAACTTGTGTGCTGGCATCATGTGTGTTTGTGGGAGGAGTGAACTTATGTGCTGGCATCATGTTTGTGGGAGGGGTGAACTTATGTGCTGGCATCATGTGTGTTTGTGGGAGGGGTGAACTTATGTGCTGGCATCATGTTTGTGGGAGGGTGAAACTTATGTGCTGCATCATGTGTGTTTGATGGGAGGAGTGAACTTATGTGCTGGCATCATGTGTGTTTGTGGGAGGGGTGAACTTATGTGCTGGCATCATGTGTGTTTGTGGGAGGGGTGAACTTATGTGCTGGCATCATGTGTGTTGTGGGAGGGGTGAACTTATGTGCTGGCATCATGTGCGTGTTTGTGGGAGGGTGAACTTATGTGCTGGCATCATGTGTGTTGTGGGAGGGATGAACTTATTGCTGGCATCATGTGTGTTTGTGAGGAGTGAACTTATGTGCTGGCATCATGTGTGTTTGTGGGAGGGGTGAACTTATGTGCTGGCATCATGTTTGTGGGAGGAGTGAACTTATGTGCTGGCATCATGTGTGTTTGTGGGAGGGGTGAACTTATGTGCTGGCATCATGTTTGTGGGAGGGGTGAACTTATGTGCTGGCATCATGTGTGTTTGTGGGAGGAGTGAACTTATGTGCTGGCATCATGTGTGTTTGTGGGAGGGGTGAACTTATGTGCTGGCATCATGTGTGTTTGTGGGAGGGGTGAACTTATGTGCTGGCATCATGTGTGTTTGTGGGAGGGGTGAACTTATGTGCTGGCATCATGTGTGTTTGTGGGAGGAGTGAACTTATGTGCTGGCATCATGTGTGTTTGTGGGAGGAGTGAACTTATGTGCTGGCATCATGTGCGTGTTTGTGGGAGGGGTGAACTTATGTGCTGGCATCATGTGTGTTTGTGGGAGGGTGAACTTTGTGCTGGCATCATTGTTTGTGGGAGGGGTGAACTTATGTGCTGGCATCATGTGTGTTTGTGGGAGGGGTGAACTTATGTGCTGGCATCATGTGCGTGTTTGTGGGAGGAGTGAACTTATGTGCTGGCATCATGTGTGTTTGTGGGAGGGGTGAACTTATGTGCTGGCATCATGTTTGTGGGAGGAGTGAACTTATGTGCTGGCATCATGTGCGTGTTTGTGGGAGTGAACTTATGTGCTGGCATCATGTGTGTTTGTGGGAGGGGTGAACTTATGTGCTGGCATCATGTGTGTTTGTGGGAGGGGTGAACTTATGTGCTGGCATCATGTGCGTGTTTGTGGGAGGAGTGAACTTATGTGCTGGCATCATGTTTGTGGGAGGAGTGAACTTATGTGCTGGCATCATGTGCGTGTTTGTGGGAGGAGTGAACTTATGTGCTGGCATCATGTGCGTGTTTGTGGGAGGAGGTGAACTTATGTGCTAGGGGGGCACTCATATGTGTGTTTGTGGGAGGGTGAACTTATGTGCTGGCATCATGTTTGTGGGAGGGTGTGAACTTATGTGCTGGCATCATGTGCGTGTTTGTGGGAGGAGTGAACTTATGTGCTGGCATCATGTGGTTTTGGGAGGGGTGAACTTATGTGCTGGCATCATGTGTGTTTGTGGGAGGAGTGAACTTATGTGCTGGCATCATGTTTTGGGAGGGGTGAACTTATGTGCTGGCATCATGTGTTTGGGAGGGTGAACTTGGTGCATTGTGTGGGAGGGAGTGAACTTATGTCGGCATCATGTGTGTTGGGAGGGGTGAACTTATGTGCTGGCATCATGTGTGTGGGAGGGGTGAACTTATGTGCTGGCATCATGTGTGTGGGAGGGGTGAACTTATGTGCAGGCATCATGTGTTGGGAGGGGTGAACTTATGTACAGGCATCATGTGTGTGGGAGGGGTGAACTTATGTGCTGGCATTGTGTGTGGGAGGGGTGAACTTATGTGCAGGCATATGTGTGTGGGAGGGGTGAACTTATGTGCTGGCATCATGTGTGTGGGAGGGGTGAACTTATGTGCAGGCATCATGTGTGTGGGAGGGGTGAACTTATGTGCTGGCATCATGTGTGTGGGAGGGGTGAACTTATGTGCAGGCATCATGTGTGTGGGAGGGGTCATGTGCAGGCATCATGTGTGTGGGAGGGGTCATGTGCAGGCATCATGTGTGTGGGGAGGGGTGTCTATGTGCAGGCATCATGTGTGTGGGAGGGGTGAACTTATGTGCAGGCATCATCTGTGTGGAGTCTTGTGATGTAGATCTGGTGGCATCTTTTTGTGTATTGACTTTTTGTATTTGGGATATCATTGTATTGAGACACTTGAAAATTCGTATTTATTAATAACAACTCCGACTGGAAAGGATTTATAATCCAATATTGGAGTATCAGTACAAACCCAGAGGCACTCAAGCTTGTATGGGATGTCTTGGTTGCCAGTGTCTTAGGAGATGGTAGACCATCCTAGGTTCCAACACTTCACTCTCAGTTGTTTCTCAAAATAAAGTTGTGGCGTGCACGAGGGTAATTAATGAAATATTTTACATATGTGTAGACATGGCCATGCACTCTGCCCCCAGGCTCAGACTCGTGGAACCCCGTGTTCACCAAGAACGGTAAGAAACCCCCTTCCGCGTGCCTTAGGTATCCCATGGAGAGGGAGCACAGACGCAGGTGTCATCTCTGTCGCTAGTAACAATGAATGTATCTCCACTCCATAAAGGTAGTAGCAAATAATTATAGAGCGAACGCTCTAACGGCCCACATCATAAAAATCTTTGAAAGAGTTTTAAGACGCAAGATCGCCAAGTACATGGATACTTAACAGTTGCACAAGCCAGGGTTCACTGCAGGTTACTGCTGCCTCTCACAACTACTGGACCACTATGACATGGTCTTGGATGACAAACAGAATGCCGATGTAGTATACAGACTTTGCAAGAACCTTCGACAAGTGCGATCATGGTGTAATAGCTCACAAAATGTGTATTAAAGAAATAAAAAGTGGGCAGATGGATCTTCAATTTCCTAACTAATATGATAGAGAGCTGATAAAAAAAGTCGATGTAGTTCACAGGGTTCACAGTACTCTTCCCCCCCCCCTCCCAATCCGGTTCCTCATCCTCATATCAGATATAGACAGAGATGTAAACTCTAGATAACACCGTGTCTTGTTTTGCAGACGATACTAGAATCTGCATGAGAATGCCAGCCACTGAGGACACTGTAAATTTCCAAGCGGATGTAAACCAAGTTTTCCAATGGGCTGCGGAAAACAATATGATCAATGAGGACAAATTTTATGTACTCCATTATGGAAAACTTGGGGAAATAATAGCTAAAACGGAGTATACTACAAACTCTAATTATACAATAGAGCGAAAAACTAATGTGAATGACTTAGGAATGTTAATGTCAGAGTATCTCACCTTCAAGAATCACAACAGTGTCATATCACATCTGCCAGGAAAATGACAGGATGGATATTGAGAACTTCAAAATGATTATCCTTTTTAAGTTGCTTGTTCTTTCTCGGCTGGAATACTGTTGTATACTAACAACTCTATTTAAGGCAGGTGAAATAGCAGGTTTAGTGAATGTACAGAGAACCTTCACTGCAAGTATTAGTTCAGTCAAGCACCATAATTTCTGGGAACGTTTGGAGTTTCTTGACGTGTACTCATTGGAACGCAGGCGTTAGAAATACATTATAATCTACACCTGGAAAATCCTAGAGGGACTGGTCCCAATCTGCACACACAAATCACTCCCTACAAAAGCAAAAGACAGACGGTGCAACATAATCTGAATGAAAAAAAAAGGGGCGACATGAGTACACTAAAACATAAGTGTAAGGTGTCCAAGACTGTTCAACAGTCTTCCACCATCATAAGGGGAATTATCAATAGACCCCATATACCTCAAGTCAGTACCTGATCAGCCGGGCTGTGGTTCCTATGTTGAATTATGTGCTGCCAACAGTAACAACCTGGTTCATCATACCTTGATCTACCGGGAGGTCTGGTCAAGGACCGGACCGCGGGGGTGTTGACCCTGGGAAAAATCTCCAGGTAGACAGTAACATGAGAGGCCTGAAGCCGGAGTACATCCGGGTTTGTCACTAAGAGTATTGATACTCTAATATGGGACTATAAATACTGCCATCACATTCAAACTTACAGGGATGTCGTGGCTCAGCTCACTAAGTGTGTAATATATCGTCTCTATCTGATGACAGGGACAGATGCTCCTGGGTTACAACCCTTCCTAGCCATAGTTGTTTGTTTTATATATGTGTGAGCATCATGTGTGTGGTGTGGGCATCATATGTGTGGTGTGGGCATCATGTGTGTGTTGGGCATCATAAGTATGTGTGTGTGTGTGGGGGGGGGTATCACTGTGTATGTGTGTTAGCATCATCTGTATGTATATGTGGGGACATTGTGTGTGTGGATGGGGGATTAGCTGTCAACACTAGTGGCGGGCAGTGTGCCATCTTCCACTCCTTTACAATCCCCCACCCCTGTCCCTTCCCCTGTCCCTTCCCTGCCCCTTCCCAATACCCTCAACCCCCACTTTTTATTTGCTCCATGTGGGATGGGCTATCGTGAGAGTTGTTAAGTACTATAAAATTAGCTCTGCTGTTAGTGCTGAAGCTGTACTGAAATGCTTGATAATATTTTCATGTATAATTCTTGTCCTCTACTGAACTTTCTCAACTCAGGATGACAGATTTCATCACTTAATGTATGTAATCCATCCTGTGTGATCAAAGTGTGACAGGCAAACATTGTTAGTTTTTGTTCCCGTTATGTATCTCTTATATAGAAAAAAATTAGCAACATACTGCTCACGTGTTGAATCTTGCTAAATAAGAGTTTCTGGCCCATACACACACTGACAGTGGTGCAATATTCTTCAGAGGGAAGGGATGACACAGTTATGTTGTATCACTCAAGTGTGTGTGTCAAGCAGTGGTGTTGAGAATTTGTATAGTATGTTGTGGTAAGCAGCAATCCTTCACTCAGCTCCTCTGACCTACTTCCAACATGGCCCATGTTGTCAAATGTAAGTATTTCTTATCTTCTGTTCAACTGTAGTTATATTTACATGCAGCTTTGTGTAAGACCAAGCCTCCTAATGTTTGTAAATTAACACATTTATGCAAGTTGTAAGACATTAAGATGTTTCCCTCAAGGGCTTTCTCAGTGCAGTTCATAGAATAAGTACTGTATATGCAGTGTCGGAGGCGAGGTATATTGTGTGTGTCCTGCCAGGGTACACTGAGAGAGGTCGAGGCAGAGTGATGTGTGTGTCCTGCCTGGGTACACTGAGAGAGGTCGAGGCAGAGTGATGTGTGTGTCCTGCCAGGGTACATTGAGAGAGGTCGAGGCAGAGTGATGTTTGTGTCCTGCCAGGGTACATTGAGAGAGGTCGAGGCAGAGTGATGTGTGTGTCCTGCCTGGGTACACTGAGAGAGGTCGAGGCAGAGTGATGTTTGTGTCCTGCCAGGGTACACTGAGAGAGGTCGAGGCAGAGTGATGTGTGTGTCCTGCCTGGGTACATTGAGAGAGGTCGAGGTAGAGTGATGTTTGTGTCCTGCCTGGGTACATTGAGAGAGGTCGAGGCAGAGTGATGTTTGTGTCCTGCCTGGGTACACTGAGAGAGGTCGAGGCAGAGTGATGTTTGTGTCCTGCCAGGGTACATTGAGAGAGGTCGAGGCGAGTGATGTTGTGTCCTGCCTGGGTACATTGAGAGAGGTCGAGGCAGAGTGATGTTTTGTCCTGCCAGGGTACACTGAGAGAGGTCGAGGCAAGTGATGTTGTGTCCTGCCTGGGTACATTGAGAGAGGTCGAGGCAGAGTGATGTTTGTGTCCTGCCTGGGTACATTGAGAGAGGTCGAGGCAGTGATGATTGTGTCCTGCCTGGGTACATTGAGAGAGGTCGAGGCAGAGTGATGTGTGTGTCCTGCCTGGGTACATTGAGAGAGGTCGAGGCAGAGTGATGTTTGTGTCCTGCCTGGGTACATTGAGAGAGGTCGAGGCAGAGTGATGTGTGTGTCCTGCCAGGGTACATTGAGAGAGGTCGAGGTAGAGTGATGTTTGTGTCCTGCCAGGGTACATTGAGAGAGGTCGAGGCAGAGTGATGTGTGTGTCCTGCCAGGGTACATTGAGAGGGTCGAGGCAGAGTGATGTTTGTGTCCTGCCTGGGTACATTGAGAGAGGTCGAGGCAGAGTGATGTTTGTGTCCTGCCTGGGTACATTGAGAGAGGTCGAGGCAGTGATGATTGTGTCCTGCCTGGGTACATTGAGAGAGGTCGAGGCAGTGATGATGTGTGTCCTGCCGGGTACATTGAGAGAGGTCGAGGTAGAGTGATGTTTGTGTCCTGCCAGGGTACATTGAGAGAGGTCGAGGCAGAGTGATGTGTGTCCTGCCAGGGTACATTGAGAGGGTCGAGGCAGAGTGATGTGTGTGTCCTGCCAGGGTACATTGAGAGAGGTCGAGGTAGAGTGATGTTCGTGTCCTGCCTGGGTACATTGAGAGAGGTCGAGGCAGAGTGATGTTTGTGTCCTGCCAGGGTACATTGAGAGAGGTCGAGGCAGAGTGATGTTGTGTCCTGCCAGGGTACATTGAGAGAGGTCGAGGAGAGTGATGTTTGTGTCTGCCTGGGTACATTGAGAGAGGTCGAGGCAGAGTGATGTGTGGTCCTGCCAGGGTACATTGAGAGAGGTCGAGGTAGAGTGATGTGTTGTGTCCTGCCTGGGTACATTGAGAGAGGTCGAGGCAGAGTGATGTGTGTCCTGCCAGGGTACATTGAGAGGGCGAGGCAGAGTGATGGTGTGTCCTGCCAGGGTACATTGAGAGAGGTCGAGGTCAGAGTGATGTGTGTGTCCTGCCAGGGTACATTGAGAGAGGTCGAGACAGAGTGATGTGTGTCCTGTCAGGGTACATTGAGAGAGGTCGAGGCAGAGTGATGTGTGTCCTACCTGGGTACATTGAGAGAGGTCGATGCAGAGTGATGTTGTGTCTGCCAGGGTACATTGAGAGAGGTCGAGGTAGAATGATGTTTGTAGTCCTGCCAGGGTACATTGAGAGAGGTCGAGGCAGAGTGATGTGTGTGTCCTGCCAGGGTACATTGAGAGAGGTCGATGCAGAGTGATGTGTGTACTGCCAGGGTACATTGAGAGAGGTCGAGGCAGAGTGATGTTTGTGTACCTGCCATGGGTACATTGAGAGAGGTCGAGGTAGATGATGTTTGTGTCCTGCCAGGGTACATTGAGAGAGGTCGAGGTAGAATGATGTTTGTGTCCTGCCAGGGTACATTGAGAGAGGTCGAGGTAGAGTGATGTTTGTGTCCTGCCTGGGTACATTGAGAGAGGTCGAGGCAGAGTGATGTGTGTGTCCTGCCAGGGTACATTGAGAGAGGTCGAGGTAGAGTGATGTTTGTGTCCTGCCTGGGTACATTGAGAGAGGTCGAGGCAGAGTGATGTGTGTGTCCTGCCAGGGTACATTGAGAGAGGTCGAGGCAGAGTGATTTTGTGTCCTGCCGGGTACATTGAGAGAGGTCGAAGCAGAGTGATGTTTGTGTCCTGCCTGGGTACACTGAGAGAGGTCGAGGCAGAGTGATGTGTGTATCCTGCCAGGGTACATTGAGAGAGGTCGAGGCAGAGTGATGTGTGTATCCAGCCAGGGTACATTGAGAGAGGTCCAGGCAGAGTGATGTGTGTCCTGCCAGGGTACATTGAGAGAGGTCGAGGCAGAGTGATGTGTGTCCTGCCAGGGTACATTGAGAGAGGTCGAGGCAGAGTGATGTGTGTCCTGCCAGGGTACATTGAGAGAGGTCGAGGCAGAGTGATGTGTGTGTCCTGCCTGGGTACATTGAGAGAGGTCGAGGCAGAGTGATGTTCGTGTCCTGCCTGGGTACACTGAGAGAGGTCGAGGCAGAGTGATGTGTGTATCCTGCCAGGGTACATTGAGAGAGGTCGAGGCAGAGTGATGTGTGTCCTGCCAGGGTACATTGAGAGAGGTCGAGGCAGAGTGATGTGTGTGTCCTGCCAGGGTACATTGAGAGAGGTCGAGGCAGAGTGATGTGTGTGTCCTGCCTGGGTACATTGAGAGAGGTCGAGGCAGAGTGATGTGTGTCCTGCCTGGGTACATTGAGAGAGGTCGAGGCAGAGTGATGTGTGTCCTGCCAGGGTACATTGAGAGAGGTCGAGGCAGAGTGATGTGTGTGTCCTGCCAGGGTACATTAGAGATGAGCAGAGTGATGTGTCTGCCAGGTACATTAGAGAGTCGAGGCAAGTGATGTGTTGTTGTTCCTGCTGGGTACATTTAGAGAGGTCGAGGCAGAGTGATGTTGGTCATCAGGGTACAGTTGCTAGAGTCTGGAGCAGTGTTGTGTCCTGCCAAGGTACATGAGAGAGGTCGAGCAAGTGATTGTTTCTGCCAGGCTTACATGAGATAGTTCGAGCAGATGTGGTGTTACCTCCTGGGACATTAGAGAGGTGAGGCAGATATGTGTGTCATACCGCCAGGGTAAAAAAGACAGGCAGAGTGATGTGGTCCATGCTTGGTACATTCGAGAAGGTCGACCAAGTGTAGTGTTGTCCTGCCAGGGTACATTGAAGGTCGGTCAGAGATGTTAGTCCTCCCTGGTACATGAGAGTGACGAGCAGAATGAAGTGTGTCTGCCTGGTACATTAAGGGTCGAGGCAGAGTGATGTGTTGATCCTGCCTGACATTGCAGAGGGTCAACAGATGAAGTTTTCCTGCCTGGTCATAGGAGAGTCGTGCAAGAGTGTTTGTCATCCTGGTACATTGAGAGAGGCAGTGCAGAGTGATGGCTTGTGTCCTGCCTGGGTACATTGAGAGAGGTCCGAGGCAGTTGATGTGTGTGCCTGCGCAGGTACATTGGAGGGTCGAGGCAGAGTGATGTGTGTGTCCTGCCAGGGTACATTGAGAGAGGTCGAGGCAGAGTGATGTGTGTGTCCTGCCAGGGTACATTGAGAGGGTCGAGGCAGAGTGATGTGTGTGTCCTGCCTGGGTACATTGAGAGGGTCGAGGCAGAGTGATGTGTGTGTCCTGCCTGGGTACATTGAGAGGGTCGAGGCAGAGTGATGTGTGTGTCCTGCCTGGGTACATTGAGAGGGTCGAGGCAGAGTGATGTGTGTGTCCTGCCTGGGTACATTGAGAGGGTCGAGGCAGAGTGATGTTTGTGTCCTGCCTGGGTACATTGAGAGGGTCAGAGGCAGAGTGATGTTTGTGTCCTGCCTGGTACATGAGAGGGTCGAGGCAGAGTGATGTGTGTGTCCTGCCTGGGTACATTGAGAGGGTCGAGGCAGAGTGATGTTTGTGTCCTGCCTGGGTATATTGAGAGGGTCGAGGCAGAGTGATGTGTGTGTCCTGCCTGGGTACATTGAGAGGGTCGAGGCAGAGTGATGTGTGTGTCCTGCCAGGGTACATTGAGAGGGTCGAGGCAGAGTGATGTGTGTGTCCTGCCTGGGTACATTGAGAGGGTCGAGGCAGAGTGATGTGTGTGTCCTGCCTGGGTACATTGAGAGGGTCGAGGCAGAGTGATGTGTGTGTCCTGCCTGGGTACATTGACTTGTGCTAATATTTCATATATGATGCAATTACCTGTGTTGTTATTTATGGTGTTGGTAGTAGAACTGAATGAATTTCTGAGTGGCATCTACTACGTTGCTTAGCTTCCCTGATGACCAGTTTGGCGTGACCAAAGTACAGGAAGTGTCCAAATTTGTTATAGCACGCTTATCATGCATCATTATTAAGGATCTGGTAGTTACAAGAACTAGAATATGATAATGGTATACAATACCGACAAGTTGGTAACAAAGACATGTGCAATAGTTAGGCAAGTTTAAAAACCATACCCCCGGCCGGGATTGAACCCGCGGTCATGGTTTATTTGCAATCGTGTCATTACGATTTCTTGAGTCTCGTTAGGCAAGTTTATTCCGAAACATTTCGCCCACACAGTAGGCTTCTTCACTTGAATACATAGTCGGTAGAGATGTAATAAGTCCATCACCCTTACAGACGTAGTAGACCCTCGTCAAAAAACACTTATCCTGTTTCCTGACAAATCTTACCTAACCTAACATCTCACACAACAAAAGAATGAACAGTTATTCATACCCAAGGTATCTCAACAGTGTTTTATCCGTGACAACACTTGTCGACACCTCAGGCACTTGTCGGTCGACACCTCAGGCACTTGTCGACACCTCAGGCACTTGTCGGCACCTCAGGCACTTGTCACCCCCTAGGCACTTGTCACCCCCTAGGCACTTGTCGACACCTCAGGCACTTGTCGACACCTCAGGCACTTGTTAACACCTCAGGCACTTGTCGACACCTCAGGCACTTGTTAACACCTCAGGTACTTGTTGACACCTCAGGCACTTGTTGACACCTCAGGCACTTGTTGACACCTCAGGCACTTGTCGACACCTCAGGCACTTGTCGACACCTCAGGCACTTGTCGACACCTCAGGTACTTGTTGACACCTCAGGCACTTGTTGACACCTCAGGCACTTGTTGACACCTCAGGCACTTGTCGACACCTCAGGCACTTGTCAGCACCAAACAAGTCATCATAGAATCAAACTAAAGTGCTAAATATTGTGTTGCCATTGTTGACTACCACCATCACCATAGTTCACAATATTGTGTTGTCATCATTGTTGACTACCACCATCACCATAGTTCACAATATTGTGTTGTCATCATTGTTGACTACCACCATCACCATAGTTCACAATATTGTGTTGTCATCATTGTTGACTACCACCATCACCATAGTTCACAATATTGTGTTGTCATCATTGTTGACTACCACCATCACCATAGTTCACAATATTGTGTTGTCATCATTGTTGACTACCACCATCACCATAGTTCACAATATTGTGTTGTCATCATTGTTGACTACCACCATCACCATAGTTCACAATATTGTGTTGTTATCATTGTTGACTACCACCATCACCATAGTTCACAATATTGTGTTGTCATCATTGTTGACTACCACCAGCACCATAGTTCACAATATTGTGTTGTCATCATTGTTGACTACCACCATCACCATAGTTCACAATATTGTGTTGTCATCATTGTTGACTACCACCATCACCATAGTTCACAATATTGTGTTGTCATCATTGTTGACTACCACCATCACCATAAGTTCACAATATTGTGTTGTCATCATTGTTGACTACCACCATCACCATAGTTCACAATATTGTGTTGTCATCATTGTTGACTACCACCAGCACCATAGTTCACAATATTGTGTTGTCATCATTGTTGACTACCACCATCACCATAGTTCACACAATATGTGTTTGTCATCATTGTTGACTACCACCATCACCATAGTTCACAATATTGTGTTGTCATCATTGTTGACTACCACCATCACCATAGTTCACAATATTGTGTTGTCATCATTGTTGACTACCACCATCACCATAGTTCACAATATTGTGTTGTCATCATTGTTGACTACCACCATCACCATAGTTCACAATATTGTGTTGTCATCATTGTTGACTACCACCATCACCATAAGTTCACAATATTGTGTTGTCATCATTGTTGACTACCACCAGCACCATAGTTCACAATATTGTGTTGTCATCATTGTTGACTACCACCAGCACCATAGTTCACAATATTGTGTTGTCATCATTGTTGACTACCACCAGTACCATAGTTCACAATACAGTGGACCCCCGAGTTTCGTGATTAATCCGTTCCAGAGAGCCTGCCGAAAGTCGAAATTCACGAAACTCGAAATCATTTTCCCCTCTAAGAAATAATGGAAATAAAATTAATCCGTTCCAGACACCCAAAAATATTAAAATAAAATATTTTTTTCAAATTAAATAAAGATTTATATACTGAAATCAGTGAGAAATCAAGTACATGCTTATAAAAAATAATAATAACATTACACTTACCTTTACTGAAGACTTCTGGGTGGATGGAAGATGGGAGGAGGGGATAGGAGGAAGGTGTACACTATTATTTGGAAGGAGAATCTCCTTCCATTAGGACTTTAGGTAGCAAGTCCTTATCTGGGGTTACTTCCCTTCTTCTTTTAATGCCACTGGGAACAACTTGAGAGTCACTGGACCCCTGTTGCACAAAATATCTGTCCAGAGAGATCTTTTTCTGGCATTACTTTAAGATTTTCCTGAACTGGGACACAACACTGTCATTGTACATGTTGCAGATATGGCTTGTTTCAGCTTGGTCAGGGTGATACTTTTCAACAAAACTTTGCAACTCATTCCACTTGGCACAAATCTCCTTAATCTTTGAAGAAGGCACCTCATCCACTCCCTCTTCCTCCTCCTCTGAAGCAAGTTCCTCGGCTGTGGTCTGATGCTGTTCCATTTGAAGCTCTTGCAGTTTGTCAGTGGTTAGCTCTTCCCTGTAGTCCTCCACCAACTCTTCCACATCCCCGTCACTCACCTCCAACCCCATGGACTTGCCCAATGCCACAACAGGCAGAGGGTCGGCAGGGACAGTGTCTGCCTCAAACCCTTCAAAATCCCTCTGGATCGTGTTCCTCACATTATTTACCAAAGGGCTTGCACTAGCTTTCCTTGGGTCCATGATGACTTATTTAGCAGTTGCAAGCACAAAAAACAATGGATTATTATGAAATGTATTGTATGAACCCACGGGGTGATGGTCACGTGTTGGTAAACAATGGCACACTGAGCGTGAATGGCATGGGAGACTGGCTTGGAGTGCGGACGGGTACCGGACGGTCGCCGAAATACGAGTCTAATCACGAAACTCGAGGCCAAATTTTGCCAAAAAAACTCGCCGAAAGTCGAATTTCACGAAAGTCGAGGCTGCCAAAACTTGAGGGTCCACTGTATTGTGTTTTCATCATTGTTGACTACCACCAGCACCATAGTTCACAATATTGTGTTGTCATCATTGTTCACTACCACCAGCCCCATAGTTCACAATAGTGTGTTGTCATCATTGTTCACTACCACCAGCACCATAGTTCACAATATTTAACAGACATGAACCACCATCACCTAGCACCACCATGCACCATCACCTAGCACCACCATGCACCATCACCTAGCTCTTCATCTTAACTCGCCTCACTCCCTTTATAATATAATTTGTTCTGCTTGCCTGTTGTTGTCAGTATTACATTGATAAATTCCTTGGTTGGCAAAACCTCTCCTTAATAAATATTTTAAAACCCGCATTTGTGTCTACATGTTGATGCTGTTCTTAAAAAATAATCTTGGAGTGGGTGGGGCTTGAACCCATGGCAAGTAAGTGCTAAAATATCAGGCCAGTGTGTAAGGGGACTTGAACCAGAGTTCTCCTGGCTACGCTGGCGGGAGATTAATTTGTAAAACTTGTATTTGTGGTCACATTGGTGGCCCATAATAACTTTCCTGTGGTGTATAAAAAATATATTTTACTACATATATTATCTGCTGAATAAATAATAAATCTTTTTGCACACATACATTAGAATTTTATCTCTAATTACAAATCTACTGACACACCATACTGGATCAAACCATGGATCCTCATGTTATAGTGCGGTACCAGGCATCTTACCGCCAATTTAGGTTCAATTATTTTACTCCTCCGGATTGTAGCCACACGTTACATAGATCCCAGTACTGGGGATTCAAACCAAGACATCAGTGTAGTAATGAGTTCCATAGTAAGTCCAGGGCGTAAGGTAATTTATAGTAAGGGCTGAAGTTTGTAGGACTCACTTACATGGTCTAACCATAGCAGATTCCCATTTGTTAGCAATCTGATGAATTATTATAACCTGCACATGTTTACTGGTTAGTTAATACTATATTCACCATTTGATTAGTTAGATTTCAATGTAAAGTCAGGAGCATGTAAGCTACTTTATGTGAGATGTAATGTGTATTTAAGAGTTACCTACACACTTACATAGCGCACTAAGATATATAGAGGTTGGTCAACACTCGGTAAGTTGCCTTATATGAACGAATTCAGTATGTTGGTAAAATAACACATATAACATAGCACTATATTACACCTAGGCTATATATACTAGTGTATTCTCCTTTCAGAAGTGTAACTTCTAGTAATTAGTACCAAGTACGGTAACTCAGTGTATCCTTTACCATGAAGTGTATTTTAGTGTATTTAAAGAGTCGTTATCCTGACATACACAAAAAGTGTAATTCTAGGTAGTATTAACCTGGGAGAGGGTTTCGGTCAGTGTACACCTCCCAGTAGTTGATCTTATAATTAACTGAACCTGTAATCTGTAGTGTAAATTTACACAAGAGTGTATCTAGGTATATTACACCAAGAAGTGTAATTCTCTAGTGTATATTACACCAAGAAGTGTAATTCTAGTGTATATTATACCAAGAAGTGTAATTCTCAGTGTATATTATACCAAGAAGTGTAATTCTTAGTGTATATTATACCAAGAAGTGTAATTCTCAGTGTATATTATACCAAGAAGTGTAATTCTCAGTGTATATTATACCAAGAAGTGTAATTCTCAGTGTATATTATACCAAGAAGTGTATTTCTCAGTGTATATTATACCAAGAAGTGTATTTCTCAGTGTATATTTGCTGAGACACTACTTTAATTCCTAGTTTAGGTATTAAAATAATGTTGTCTAGTAGTGAACAGTCTTAATGATCGTAGTATAGTCGATAAGCTTTAAATCTCATTAACCAGTTAAGGCAGCACCACTAGAAATTCTCTTCTAGGGAAGTAAAGGGGATGCTTCAGGGATTGGATGCAGGGAATCCAATTAAATGTGACTGATCAGGTTGGGGGCCAGGTGGCCTGGTCGGGGGCCAGGTGACCTGGTCGGGGGCCAGGTGGCCTGGTCGGGGGCCAGGTGGCCTGGTCGGGGGCCATGACCTCCAAAATTAACAAGAAGCACATTCTCTAGGCGCTGTGACACCTACGAATTTAGCGCTTCCAAGGTGTAAAATAGACCTGACTGTGCCTAGCTTAACAGTGACCCAGCCTACCTAGCTAGTGACCCAGCCTACCTAGCTAAATAGTGACCCAGTCACTAGTGACCTAGTTTACCTATCTAAATAGTGACCAGTCTGCCTAGCAAAGTGAGCCAGCCTTCCTAGCTGAATAGTGACCCAGTCTACCTACCTAAATAGTGACCCAGCCTACCTAGCTAAATAATGACCCAGCCTTCCTAAGCTAAATAGTAACCCAGTCTACGTAGCTAAATAGTGACCCAGTCTTCCTAGTTGAATATTGACCCAGCCTAGCTAGCTAGTGACCTGGTCTACCTAGCTAAGTGACCCAGCCTTCCTAGCTAAATAGTGACCCAGTCTACCTAGTTAAATAGTGAACCTGCCTACCATGCTACATAATGACCCAGCTTACCTAGCTAGATAGTGACCCAGTCTACCTAGCTAAGTGACCCAGCCTTCATAGCTAAATAGCGATCCAGCCTACCATGCTAAATAGTGACCCAGCCTACCAAAATAGTGACCCAGCCAACCTAGCTAAATAATGACCCTCCTACCTAGTTACCCAATCTACCTAGCTAGTGTCTCAGCCTATCTATCTAGTGACCCAGTCTACCTAGCTAAATAATGACCCAGCCTACCTAGCCAAATAGTGATCCAGCCTACCTAGCTAAATAGTGACCCAGCATACCTAGCTACTGACCCAGTGTGCTAAGCTCAATAGTGACCCATCTACCTAGCTAAATAGTGACCCAGCCTACCTAGCTACTGACCCAGTGTGCTAAGCTCAATAGTGACCCATCTACCTAGCTAAATAGTGACCCAGCCTACCTAGCTACTGACCCAGTCTGCTTAGCTCAGTAGTGACTCAGTCTACAGACCAGTAGCCTTTACTTCCCACATCATAAAAATCTTCGAAAGATTGACGAGATGTCAAATTACAAATTTCATGGAACAGCACAGTCAGCATAACCCAAAACAGCATAGCTTTAGAGCAGGACGATCATGCCTGTCACAGCTGCTGAACCATAATGACAGAATTACAAAGGTATTGGAAAACAGCCAAAACCCATTTATGATATATACAGATTTTGCACAGATGTTTTACACATGTGATCATGGGGTGATTCACCACAAAGCATGGGCCATGAGCATTACAAGAAAGGAAGCCAGATGGATTTTCTGGATTATAATATAGAGAACAAAGAGGAGTAGTAGTAAACAGAGCAAAATCCAGCATCATCGAGGTAAAAAAACTCAAGTTCCCCAAAGCCCCGTCCTGGCATCTCTGCTGTTTCTTATCCTCATAGCAAACATAGATTAAAACCCCTGTCACAGTTTTGTATCATCATTTGCAAAGACATAAAAAATGCAGGATGTATAAACGTTGTTTTCCTGTGGAGAGTGGAGAACATGATGTTTACTGGTGATAAGTTCCAGCTGCTTAGGTATGGAAAGTATGAACTCAGAAAGGAACACTGTATACAAAATTCAAGAGTATCATCAAATAGAACAAAAGGAACACGTGAAAGATTTGGGAATAATTTGTCAACTGACCTTTATTTCAAAGAACACAATAAGACCATGACAGCCAGGGGAATGATGGGGTGGGTAATGAGAACCATCAAAACAGGAGAAATAATGCCAGTAGTGACATATTTCAAATTGCTTGTGCTCTCTCATTTGGAATATTGCTCAGTGTTGATGGCCCCATTCAGGGCAGGAGAAATATCAGAGCTGGAACAGATACAGAGGTCATTTATGGCCAGCATAGAGCCAGTAAAGCATTGATATTAATGGGAATGCCTTAGTCTTAAATATGTACTCACTGGAGTGGGGAGAGGAGAGAGAGAGATGAATGATAATATATATCTGGAAAGTACTTGAGGGCCTTCTCCCAAATCTGCACACTGTCATAACATACTGGAGTGAGAGATATGGGAGGAAGTGCAAAGTAAACACTGTGAAAAGCAGGGGTGCAGTGGACACAATAAGGGAACAATGTACCAACGTTCGTGGCTCCAGATTATTCAACATCTTACCAGAAGATATCAGAAACACTAATGGGACAAGTGTAGAAGTCTTAAAGAGGAAACCTAACAAGTATCTTCACCATGTGACAGATCAACCAGGTTGTGATGGATATGTGGGTCAGTGGACCACTAGCAGCAATTGCCTGGTTCACTAGACAAACACCAGACAAGCCTGGCCCAAGGCCAGGCTCTGGGAATAGAAAAACTTTCTGAACTCATGAAAGGTATATAGGTTAGATAGGATGAGAGAAAAGGATGAAGGCAGGTACTGTGCCTTGTGGAACAGAGCTTTTTACTGTGGCAGCCCTCTTACTTAACTCTTCTTGCTACTGCATTTTGCATTTTATTAGCTAGAAAGTTTAAAAATCCATCTGCACACTTTCCCAGTTAATCTTTTTGCATACTTTTTAGGATCTATTACACCATAATTTGCACTTATCAAAGGCTTTTGCAGTCTGTGTATACTACATCTGCATTCTGTTTGTCCTCCAGTGCATCCAAGACCATGTCATAGTGGTCCAGTAGTTGTGAGAGGTAGGAGTGACCTACTCTAAACCCATGTTGCCCTGGGTTGTGCAGTTGTTAGGAATCCAAGTGGTTGGCAGTTTTACTTCTTAGAACCATTTCAAAGATTTTATAATGTGGGACATCAGTGCTATCGGTCTACAATTATTTGCTATTGCTTTGCTGCCACCTTTGTGGAATGAGACTATATCTGTTGTTTTAAATGACTTTATGGGATGACCCTCGTTTATAGGCTTCCTCTTCAAAGAATATTTAAGGCACATGTTAGGGGTGTCTTACAGTTCTGAGCATGTAGTTCATGAATCTGGGCCTGGGGCAGTGTGTGGGGTATGGTATCACTGGCTTTGTCAAAATCCAGTAATGTTTAAGATTGTCAGAAATTTTGACAGAGTTTTGAGGCTTGAAGAATTCATTCAGTTTCATCCTTTAGTCTGATTAATGACTTACTGAACACGAAATTCGTATTGAGACTTCAATATTTCACTTACTTCATCACTGCAGGTTCCATCTTGTTTGAGCAAGGGCTCGATATGTAAAGTCCATCTTGTTTGAGCAAGGGCTTGATACTGGATGCTGTTTTTGCCCTGGATTTAGCACATGAGAAGAAATGTTTTGGATTTCTTTCAGTTTCATTAATTGCTTTTAGATGCCTCTGTTTTTCTTGGACTTTCATTTATTTTGAGTTCAGTATTTTTTGTTTCCCTAAACAGTGTTTCAATCTGTGTTCCAGATAGTTTAGCACCCTTGAGAAGCTCTGATTCTTGGCCTTCACCTGTAGAGGGTGCATCTCTCTTGTTAATATATGTCTTCTCTATATTTGTTAACGGAATGTGCTTCAAGCATAGTTCTAGTGCCACATAGTTGATCATTTCTAAACACTGGTCTGTATCCATGATATTTAACCCTTTCAGGGTCCGTCCTGTAGATCTACGGCTTTACGTTCAGGGTCCAAACCGTAGATCTACGTCATGAGCTCAGCTCACTCTGATAAACTGTGAGTGGTAAATTTGGGCCTAGATATGAGAGAATACATCTATGTGGTATGTGTGCACCACATAAAACAAATCCTGCAGCACACTGTGTATGAGAGAAAAAAAACTGAGACCGTGATTTTCGATTAAAACAGCGACTTTGCAGTGTTTTTTCGTATGTTTTTTATAGTTGTATTTGTGATTTCTTGGTCTCATTTGATAGAATGGAAGACATATTACAGAAATAGAGACAATTTTGATTGGTTTTAGCACTGGAAATGGCTTGAAACTGAGCCCAAAGTGGCGGAAATGTTAAATTTTTGCCGATGTTCAAGAGTAAACAAACGACCTCACACGTCTAATACACGTCAGCTGGTGGGTCTAATATGCATTCACAAATGTGGTGATGATATTTATACAATTATTACAATATTGCATAACAGTAAATCTTTTATTTTTTTGTGTGAATAAAAATTCACTATGTGAATAAAAAATCAAGATGGAATTTATTTGTAAAGCCTCAAAACATAATTAATGAACAGAGGAAATGTTAGTTTAGTGCCAGGAATACCTACATTGTTTATTCTGGACCCCATTTTGAAATTGGAATATTTTGAACTTTGTGTTAATTGGCCAAATTACCAATTTCCGGTCACTTTATTTTGTAGTTGAAACAGTTGACTTGGCGATTTCTTGTGCTCAATCGATAGAATAGAAGTAATGCTAGTGAAATAGCTAAGAATTTGGTCGACTGGAACAATGTAATTGGCCTAAAATGGGAGTCAAAGTCGGCAAAATCGCCGATTCGTAAATATCGCTGACACATCAAAATTCTCGAGAGCATAATTTCGTAAATTTTCCATCAAATTTCGTACTTTTTGTTTTATTACATTCACAAAAAGATTCTCTACCATTTCATAAGAAAAAATAATTTTTTTTTTTTAATTCTTGGACACTGGGGCACCACTTCAGATTTTGGCCTTGGACCCTGAAAGGGTTAAGATATCTTTCCATGTTTTGTTAACGACGTGATATATTTGATCCCAGTTGTTAAGGTTGAATATGGTGAAAACACTCTCATAAGAGCATTTTGCTGGTCAGGACCCTGTGCATGCATAACTGAATTTCGATACCAGATCTGCAGGGGACATGACCCTCAGAGCCATCAACAGCTAAGTAAAGTGAAGGACCATGGAAAAGCCTCGCTAATATTTAAATGTAAATGTTAGTGTTGTAGTATGTTCACTTGCATAATGTTCCCTGTGGTTTCCACTTGTCTGTTTGATCATTAACACTAAGTTACAGTACCATACCAAAATGGAGACATGGTGCCAATTCAACAATGGGAGAAAGACACAATTGAAGGAGGAGAACTTTGAGACATTTTGCCTCCTGAAAACCTTCTTCAGTCATTGAATGAAGAAGCCTGTTCATGGGCGAAATGTTACAATAAAGTTCTCAGCAATTCGTTTTATCTCTAAACTACGATACCAGACATTTTGAGCAAGTAATTGTACATATGTCAAGGCTTACTTCTGTTAGCCCTTTTGGTGCTTAGTTCCAGTTGTGTATATCCATATATTAATGGTTTATCAGGGTGTTCTGTCCAAATGATGGATTTGATGTGCTGTATAAACTAGTCCCTTAGGTGGGAATATGCAGATTGAAAGGTTTTACTTTTTAGTTCATGATTATGTTAGTTCGTTATAATGGGTTAATTTTGATTGGCTGAAACCTAACCTAAAATAATGTATGTAGAGAAATTGGTTTTAGATAATATAGTGCAAAACCGATGTGAGATGTATACCTCTGATATACCTCTGATATACCCAGACCCTGGATTTGGGCTAGGCTCGACTGTATTAACATTGGTAGAATTACCGACAAATGTTAAGTAAAAGACACAAGTGCAACTAATGTGACATTTTATTGTGGCAACGTTTTGCTCTCCAGGAACTTTGTCAAGAAAATGTCACATTAGTTGCACTTGTGTCCTTTTACTTAATATAGGCTTGACTGGTGCTTGCCTGGTCAACCAGGCTGTTGCTGTGGGTAGCCTGCAGACCCAGTGCTATCAGCAACAGCTTGGTTGACTAGGCAAGCACCAGAAAAGCTTGCCACAGACCAAGATACAGGAGTAAGAAGACTTTAGAAACTAGTCACAGGTATATGTGTATGGTTCAAGACTGTTCAATCTATTACATACCTACCTGGAGTCTACCTGCAGTGTGTTCCTAGAATCAGTGCCCTCGTGGGCCTGTTCCAGATCAGGGCCTCTCCTGGATAGCTTGATCATCCAGGCTGTTGGTGCTAGTTGCACAAAGTCCAGCATAACTAATATAGCTCTGCTGATCAGGGACTGACATGGAAAGTTTGTCCATTTTTTTCTTGAAGACATCCAGGAGTCTGTCGGTAATCTCCCATATGTAAGAAGGGAGGATGAAGGAAAGTCTTGGTCCCTTCACATTGAGTTTTACCCCAGTGTACTTGTTGCAACCCTGTTTTTCACTTGGGGTATTTTACACCATCTGCAAAATTTCTTACTTTCATGGGGCATGGTTTGTGTGTGTACTCACCTAGTTGAGGTTGCGGGGGTCGAGTCCGAGCTCCTGGCCCCGCCTCTTCACTGATCGCTACTAGGTCACTCTCCCTGAGCCGTGAGCTTTATCATACCTCTGCTTAAAGCTATGTATGGATCCTGCCTCCACTACATCGCTTCCCAAACTATTCCACTTACTGACTACTCTGTGGCTGAAGAAATACTTCCTAACATCCCTGTGATTCATCTGTGTCTTCAGCTTCCAACTGTGTCCCCTTGTTACTGTGTCCAATCTGTGGAACATCCTGTCTTTGTCCACCTTGTCAATTCCTCTCAGTATTTTGTATGTCGTTATCATGTCCCCCTATCTCTCCTGTCCTCCAGTGTCGTCAGGTTGATTTCCCTTAACCTCTCCTCATAGGACATACCTCTTAGCTCTGGGACTAGTCTTGTTGCAAACCTTTGCACTTTCTCTAGTTTCTTCACGTGCTTGGCTAGGTGTGGGTTCCAAACTGGTGCCGCATACTCCAATATGGGCCTAACATACACGGTGTACAGGGTCCTGAATGATTCCTTATTAAGATGTCGGAATGCTGTTCTGAGGTTTGCTAGGCGCCCATATGCTGCAGCAGTTATTGGTTGATGTGCGCTTCAGGAGATGTGCCTGGTGTTATACTCACCCCAAGATCTTTTTCCTTGAGTGAGGTTTGTAGTCTCTGACCCTCTAGACTGTACTCCGTCTGCGGCCTTCTTTGCCCTTCCCCAATCTTCATGACTTTGCACTTGGTGGGATTGAACTCCAGGAGCCAATTGCTGGACCCGGTCTGCAGCCTGTCCAGATCCCTTTGTAGTTCTGCCTGGTCTTCGATCGAGTGAATTCTTCTCATCAACTTCACGTCATCTGCAAACAGGGACACCTCAGAGTCTATTCCTTCCGTCATGTCGTTCACAAATACCAGAAACAGCACTGGTCCTAGGACTGACCCTGCGGGACCCCGCTGGTCACAGGTGCCCACTCTGACACCTCGCCACGTACCATGACTCGCTGCTGTCTTCCTGACAAGTATTCCCTGATCCATTGAAGTGCCTTCCCTGTTATCCCTGCTTGGTCCTCCAGTTTTTGCACCAATCTCTTGTGTGGAACTGTGTCAAACGCCTTCTTGCAGTCCAAGAAAATGCAATCCACCCACCCCTCTCTCTCTTGTCTTACTGCTGTCACCATGTCATAGAACTCCAGTAGGTTTGTGACACAGGATTTCCCGTCCCTGAAACCATGTTGGCTGCTGTTGATGAGATCATTCCTTTCTAGGTGTTCCACCACTCTTCTGATAATCTTCTCCATGATTTTGCATACTATACATGTCAGTGACACTGGTCTGTAGTTTAATGCTTCATGTCTGTCTCCTTTTTTAAAGATTGGGACTACATTTGCTGTCTTCCATGCCTCAGGCAATCTCCCTGTTTCGATAGATGTATTGAATATTGTTGTTAGGGGTACACATAGTGCCTCTGCTCCCTCTCTCAATACCCATGGGGAGATGTTATCTGGCCCCATTGCCTTTGAGGTATCTAGCTCACTGTGTGTGTGTGTGTGTGTGTGTGTGTGTGTGCAGATTTTCCATGTGTAGATTATAATGTATATCTTGCCTACATCCCAAGGAGTACAGATCAAGGCCCTCAGATGTTCCTAGTAATTAAGGTGCTTGACTGAATATGTGGGGGCGGTGAAGATTCTCTGCACATTCTCCAGGTGTACAATTTCACCTACCTTGAATTGAGTTGTTAAACACACACAAATATTCCAGCTTGGTTTGGCATTCCTTATTTTGAAGATTCTAGTTATCCAACCTATCATTTTATTTATGGTTGTGATAGTGACACTGTTTTTATCCTTGAAGGTGAGATCTCTCATGATCACTCTCAGGTCTCACTATTAAGTTATTCTAGTTTGTTTTATACTCTGTTCTTATCTGTATTTCCTCAATATTTCCATAATGGTGTAGCTGAAACTTGTCCTCATTGATCATCATAACGTTGTCAGTGACCTACTGGAAGACTTTGTTTATGTCAGCTTGGAGGTCTTACTACATCCTCAGCGGATGCCACTATCATGTAGATTGTAGTATCATCTGTGAAGGATGATTCAGTGCTCTAATTTATGCCTCTGTCTATGTCATATATGAGAATGAGAAACAAAACTGGGACCAGTACTGTGCCTCGTGGAACAGAGCTTTTCACAATGGCAGTCTGATTTCATTGTACACTATCGTGCTTTGGGTTTTATTCGTTATAAAATAAAATATATCTGCCAACTTTTCCAGTTACTCCTTTTGCTCTCATTTTGAAAGCTGTTACACCATGATCACATTTGTCAAAGGCTTTTGCAAAGTCATTGTAAACTACATCTGCATTTTGCTTGTCTTCCACTGCATCTAAGATCATGTAATGGTCGAGTAGTTGTGAGAAGCAGGAGCAACCTGCTCTAAACCCACGCTGCCTGGGGTTGTGCCATTGTTGAGATTTCATGTGATTAACAGTCTTGCTTTTTTAAGACTCAGATTTTGTTAATGTGGGATGGCAGTGCTATTAGCCTATACATATTTTTTTTGTAATTGTTTTATTGTCGACTTTGTGGAGTGAGGCAATGTCAGTGGTTTTTATAGACCACGGAATGATGTGTGTGTCCAGGCTGCTCCTCCATAGAATATTCAAGGGAAAAGATAGTGGTTTCTTTAACTTCTTGATAAATATGAAATTCCATGAGTCAGTGCCTGGGGCAGAGTGCCAGGGCATGTAACTAATGACATTCCTGAAGTCAAGCAGTGTTAATCATGTCAGAAATAATGGAGATGATGGCAAGGTACTAAGTCTCATCCATGGAAAACTCATTTGGATTGTTAACATCTATCTTCTGATTAATGGTTCACTGAACACAGTCACATTGTAACTTCAATATTTCACTCATTTTGTTGTTGTCATCAGTGTAGGTTCCATCTCCTGTAAGCAAGGGCCTAATACTGGGTGTAGTTTTAACCCTGGATTTTGCTTATAAGAAAAAGTATACATGTATAGAATATCTGTCAATTTCATTGACAGCATTTTGCTTCCTGCATCTTTAGCAGAAGTAGTTTTGAAGAGTAAATTGAATGACTGTCTTGTGCCAGTACCTGACCAACCAGGCTGTGATGGCTTTGTGGTGGTGTGATGTTAGCACTAACAGCCTGATTGACTAAGTAAAAAAAAAGACAAGTCTGTTGTCAGGCTGAGCTGTGAGATTACAGGAAACGGAGAAGCTAGTCATAGGTATGTCACCTGTGGTCTGGACCAACCTTAAAATGTAGTGGTGAATCTGGCCAGTTGTTGGATCACAGTTCTAGTTGTTGGATCACAGGTGCAGTTGTTGGATCACTGTTGCAGTTGTTGGATCACAGCTCCAGTTGTTGGGTCACAGTTCTTGGATCACATTTCCTGTTATTGGATCACAGTTGTTGAATCACAGTTCTTGTCTATCTGCCTACACGGAGTATGTTCCGAGGATCTACATCTGTATGACCTGGTCCCAGACCAGGTCGCAAAGGCCTGGTTTGGGTTGTGTCTGGGCTCCTGGCCCCACCTCTTAAACTTCAGTCTTTAGTAGTACTTGCTCATGGTCTTAAGGATCTATCATACCTACACTTGTGTATGTAGTTTCCTTGCTCCACTACCTTCCTAAGAATGAAATATTTCCTAACATCCCTGTGACTCAACTGTGTTTTTAGCTTCATTTATGCCTCTTGTCACTTGTTATAATACACAAGCTGTATCCCAACATGGTAAGGTGGCCCCTCCCTCCCTCCCCCTAAAAAAAAGGAATTGCATTCACCACCATTTATTCAATAACTGTCTTCCCCACTCCTCCAGAGTTCAGTTACCTCACTCCCCACTTCCAGGACTCAGGTCCTGAAAGTGGGGAGTCCTGTTAGTCCTGTTATTCTGTTCACACTCCAGTGGTTGTCAGGTTCATTTCATTTATTCATAACTCATGGCCCAGTTCCCTAATATCTGTGACTGGTTGTAAGGGTTCTTTTACCTTCAACCCAGTTTGAGACAAGGTTTTTTTTTTGACAGCCTGGTCATTCAGGCTGTTGTTGCTACCAGCTCACAGACCCACATATATGTATCGTGACCACTCAGGCACTTGTAGAAGATAGTGGTCCTGTTTTTCCTTTGTCAGCGATATTTCTATTACTATGTTGAATACTGGTAAAGAATCAGTGTTGTCACTCTTCTCTAATTGTGTATATGCTACTTTGGCTTTTCACTGGACTTTTCTACACTTCCTTATAATAAAGTGCACATTGGGGACTTGACTTTGAATTATTTTTCATGTATAAATATATATTTTCAGGTATCTCTTAGAGTACATTCCAAATGGCAGAACTAGTGTTACTGCAACCTCTCTGCCCTCACAAGAGTGCATACATGTTTAACTAGGTGTGGGCACCATGCTGATGATGTTCACTCTTATAGGCCTGTTATATATTTTCTGCAGATTCCTAACATTTTTAAGTTTACTGAATGTATTTCTGCGATCAGATTGCCTTGCATATGATACTGATTTTGAGGTTCTTGTGCACATCTTAGTGATATGCTGAATGTGTATTCACTTCAAAATCTTTCTCTTCAAGCAGTATTTGTAATTTCTCTCAAGCTGTGTAGTATATACTTTATCTCTGGTCTTCTCTTTCCTTCCCAGATTTGCATGACCTTGCAGTATGACCAAGTTCTTTGCTGTGGGAGCAAGAAAGCTCTTGAAACCCATCAAAGGTATACTTGGGTTGGACTCCAGTAGCTACATGTTTGGCGATACAGCTTGTCCAAGTCTTTGTGTATCTATCCTCTTCCATGCTTATTCTTCTCATTAACTTCGTGTAGTTACAGACAGTGATAAGATTCAGTCCTGTCTGGCAGATCATTTACATATTTTTGCCTTCTGTCCATTAAGTATTCCTGTTATGTAAATGTGGTGGTAGCTTTGTGAAGTTTAGCTTGGTTTAGTAGTAGACCATCTGGTGGCACATCATGTGGTGCATTAGTTGGCTGTTTGGCACTGGAAGTAGTATTACAGGAGGTCACCTATGGATCAAGGCATAGTGACTGGTGGTGTCAGTCTTATGGTCTTGTTGATTTACCATCGTCCATTATTAACATAGTGCTGCTGGTGCCTCTGTTACTGCTAGTCAAAGTAGATAGTTTGCTAAGCCTTGCTCTGCTAATTCTAGGGCATAGCCCTGGGCATGGTAAAACGTGGTCCCTGAAAGAAATTTTGCATTGCTCAGTGAGTTGGTTTGGGATGTAAGGACTATTGGCAGGGCAGTGCTGCTCTCTGTCTGCACTTCTATTCTGTTCTTTTTCTCTTGCAACTTGCTTAAAAATTGTTTCCAACCTAGAATCATTTGGATGCCTGGTTTCTGTTTGTTACTGGCCCTGATTCTGCCTTCATTTTGGAAGGAGACTATAGATACATATCTCAGCAGCATGCTCTGTCTGTTTCTATAAAGTTTGTTAATTCTATCCTGAGTAGTGTTGGGCAGGATAAGGAATAAGATGGACGAATTGAGATTAGTTGCTAGTGCAGGAAACTTTGATGTATTTGCCATAACTGAGACGTGGTTTAATTAAAAAAGTCGGGACATGCCTGCGGAAGGTCACATTCAGGGTTTTAAATTGTTCCTAGTAGATAGAAGTATCGGGAAGGGGGGTGGGGTGGCATTGTATGTCCGAGATCGCTTGAACTGTTGCATAAAAATGGGTATTAAGTCTGAAGTAACACATACAGAGTCTGTTTGGATAGAATTTTCAGAGGGGCATGAAAAATTGATTTTAGGTGTGATATACCATCCCCCAAACTTAGATAGGGACCAAGGGAGACTACTATGGGAGGAAATTGTTAAGGCCACAAGGCACAATAATGTAGTAATTCTAGGAGACTAACTTTAGTCATATTGATTGGAATTTCTTGACTGGGAATTTAGAATCATACGACTTCATAGAAGTAGTTCAGGATTGTTTTTTGAAGCAGTTTGTGACAGAACCTACAAGGGGAAATAACCTGCTTGACTTAGTTCTGGCAAACAATAAATCCCTTGTTAATAATTTAGAAATTTCAGAGGAACTGGGTGCTAGCAACCACAAATCAAATACACCTACCATCCAACTTAAGACCTGCTCGACTTATGACCACTCGACTTATGACCGTGTTTTTTTGCCAAATTTCTGGGAAATAAACAACTATTTGTGTTGTACAGAGTGTTTATCCTAAACCTTACAGTATAAAATACAGTACTAACAACATAAAAAGTTAAATAAAATATGAAATGCCAAAATAAAACAAAATAAAGTCATTACAAAAATGTGATGTTGATACATGTATTCAGTAGTAAAGTTCGACTTACGTCCATTTCGACTGACAACCAGTTTCTCGGAACCAAACTCGGTCGTAAGTCGGGTGGTAGGTGTACATTTAGCATTGAATGGAAGTATGATAGTAGGGATAACTCAGTAACAGTCCCAGATTTTCGCTTAGCAGATTACGATGGGCTTAGAAAACACTTATCTGTTGACTGGGGTAACGAAGAGAGCTATCAATATGACAGTTTTCTGAACACTATACATGCTGCTCAAAGAATGTTTATCCCGTATAAAGAAATTCGATAAAATAGAAATGACCCAAAATGGATGAATAATAGGCTGAAATATCTACTAGGGCATAAGAAGGGAATTTATAGGCGTATCAAAAGAGGTGAGGGTCATCTTATGAATCAGTATATTGACATTAAGAGGGACATTAAAAAGGGGATAAGAAAAGCTAAAAGGGACTATGAAATTAAAGTTGCTAGGGATTCTAAAACTAACCCAAAAAGTTTTTTTCAGGTCTATAGAACAAAAGTTAGAGATAAGATAGGTCCCCTTAAAAATAACTATGGGCATCTTACTGACAAAGAGAATGAAATGTGCTCGATTTTTAATAATTATTTTCTCTTGGTTTTTACACAGGAAGACACTAACAATATTCCAGTAATTAATTTTTATAGTGGACCTGAAGAAGATAAATTATGTAACATCACAGTCACTAGTGAAATGGTTGTGAAGCAGATAGACGGACTGAAGCAAAATAAGTCGCCGGGTCCTGATGAGCTTTTTTCAAGGGTTCTTAAGGAATCCAAAATGGAAATCTGTGAACCATTAACTAATATTTTTAATTTATCTCTTCAAACAGGTGTAATGTCTGATATGTGGAGGATGGCAAATGTAATTCCTATTTTTAAAGCAGGGGACAAGTCGTTACCGTCAAATTACCGCCCAGTAAGCCTGACCTCAAGTGTAGGCAAATTACTAGAGTCAATTATAGCTGAGATTATAAGAAGCCATCTCGATAAGCATAGCTTGATTAATGACACTCACCATGGATTCACGAGAGGCCGTTCTTATCTAACTAATTTATTAACTTTCTTCAGTAAAGCTTTTGCGGCTGTTGATCATGATAAAGAATTTGATATTATTTACTTAGATTTTAGTAAGGCTTTTGATAGAGTTCCGCATCAAAGACTGTTAAAGAAAGTGGCAGCTCATGGCATTAGGGGAAAAGTGCTCTCGTGGATCGAGTCATGGCTCACAGACAGGAAGAAGAGAGTGTCCATAAATGGGGTTAAATTCGAGTGGGGATCTGTAACAAGTGGGGTTCCACAGGGATCAGTCTTGGGCCCGTTGTTGTTTATAATATCAATTTATTATATCAATGACTTTGATCAGGGTATTACTAGTGAAATGAGCAAATTCGCCGATGACACAAAGATAGGTAGGATAATTGATTCAAACATAGATGTTAGGGAACTTCAGGAGGATTTAGACAATCTCTATTCTTGGTCAGAAAAGTGGCAGATGCAGTTCAATGTGGATAAATGCAAGGTTCTGAAGCTCAGGAGTATCCATAACCCTAGCACTTATAAGTTAAATAATGTAGAACTTAGCCATACAGATTGCGAAAAAGACTTGGGGGTTATGGTGAGCAGCAACCTTAAACCAAGACAGCAGTGCCTAAGCGTACGTAATAATGCAAATAGATTATTGGGATTTATATCAAGAAGTGTAAGCAACAGAAGTCCAGAGGTTATACTGCAGTTTTATACATCATTAGTAAGGCCTCACCTAGATTATGCAGCTCAGTTCTGGTCTCCATATTACAGAATGGACATAAATTCGTTAGAAAACATTCATTGTAGAATGACCAAGTTAATACATAGCATTAGAAATCTTCCTTTTGAAGAAAGATTGAAGACTCTTAAACCATACCACGGGCGGGATTGAACCCATGGTCAGAGAGTCTCAAAACTCCAGACCGTCGCGTTAGCCACTGGACCAGCTAGCCACAATAAGATTGGTCCAACTAGGTATATTTCTGCACCATAGGAAGGTTAGCATAGGCACCACTGTGACCACAAATGCAAGTTTTTACAGACAAATCTCCAGCTAGCGTGGCCGTGACGAACTCTAGCTCAAGTCCCCTCAATGCCGTCAACATGACTCACGAAATCGTAATGACACGATTGCAAACAAACCATACCACGGGTGGGATTGAACCCGCGGTCAGAGAGTCTCAGAACTCCAGACCGTCGCGTTAGCCACTGGACCAGCTAGCCATAATATGATTGGTCCAACTAGGTATATTTCTACACCATAGAAAGGTTAGCATAGGCACCACTGTGACCACAAATGCAAGTTTTTACGGACGAATCTCCAGCTAGCATGGCCGTGATGAACTCTAGCTCAAGTCCCCTCAATGGATGAATCTTATTGTGGCTAGCTGATCCAGTGACTAACGCGATGGTCTGGAGTTTTGAGACTCTCTGACCGCGGGTTCAATCCCGCCCGTGGTATGGTTTGTTTGCAATCGTGTCATTACAATTTCGTGAGTCTTGAAGACTCTTAAATTACATTCACTTGTTAGACGAAGAATGAGGGGAGACATGATTGAAGTGTATAAGTGGAAGATGTAAAGTAAAAGGACACAAGTGCAACTAATGTGACATTTTAATGTGCCAACGTTTCGCTCTCCAGGAGCTTTATCAAGCCGTTACAAACAGTACATGGACACAGAGGGTATCTATAGGCTCAGAGTGAGGTGCACTACTACTGCTGCTGCTGCTGCTGGAGGAGGAGGAGGAGGAGGAGGAAGAACAATTAACTTGCACGTGAATAAACGATATAAAAGCTATTACTTGGGGAACAAAAATTGGTTAGACAAATATTTCTATTGTAGGCTGGATAGAGAAGGCCTGTTTCAATGTTCATTCTCTGTAATGTGCTTGTGTTGTATTAACAGGAGAGACTATGTGATGGCAGGATTTACTGTTTTCAGGAGGATTCTTGCTATGACTTCAGAGATGGTGAAGCTGCCTTTGTTTTGTTTAATTGTATTAGAAACCGCTATTAATGAAGATTCAAGGCACTTGCGTCAGGGGAAATTAGTTTCTTCGATCACTAGTTGGGCTTCCCTGAACTTCATGAGATGATTGGTGGAATTTCAGTGTTGTACACAGGCGTTGTTAAAGTTATCGTTCCTACATGCATAAATGTGTTCATTGATGCAGGTGTCAAGGTTTCTTGCTGTTTCATCTACATAAATCTTGTCGCAGCCTCCAGAGGGTATAGTGTAAACCCCCCTGCGTTGACTGGTTCGTGGTGCTTGGATTTTGTTCTGGTTAGATCCTTTATCGAAGTGCTGGAAGCGATGGCGACTCTGGTGTTAGCTTGTGAAAGTACTTTAGAAACGTTCAGTGCAACCTGGCTGTTGGGAAGAATTATAACTTTGTTGGGAGTGGTGTTGGTGCGTGGAGAATTAATGATCTGAAGTGCTCTTTTCTTGCAGATCATTAATTCTCCACACACCAACATCACTCCCAACAAAGTTATAATTCTTCCTAACAGCCAGGTTGCACTGAACGTTTTTAAAGTACTTAAACAAGCTAACACCAGAGTCGCTATCGCTTCCAGCACTTCGATAAAGGAACTAACCAGAACAAAATCCAAGCACCACGAACCAGTCAATATCTCTATACCTACATCTCTCTATACCAATTGAAGTCTTTCTTGATCTTATCTACCTCTGTGTGGACTAATTCCTTTTCCTTCCAAGGGAAATATTATTCTCAAACCTTCAGTGTTGCTATGGGCTCTCCTCTCTCTCCTGTCCTTGCTAATCTTGACATGGAATACTTCGAGACTGTTCTTCTTCCTACCATTGATGTGCAACCTTCACTCTGGCTCCGCTATGTGGATGACATCTTTGCTCTGTGGCCTCATGACTCCAGTCTCTTCCAACCTTTTCTTGAAGCTCTTAATAATCTTGCCCCTTCCATTAA